>JARQZJ010000087.1:0-323350 GCA_030704895.1 Henosepilachna vigintioctopunctata | reverse complement strand
CGGCACATCCAAGGAGTTTAAAAATTCAATAGGATAGTTGGTGGCGTCATCTTAATTTGTTAAACAATAAATTGATTCGAAAGAATGCAGTGTACCAATGATCTCGTTCTGAATTATGAAGTTTAAGTCATCTTCATTTTTATTCTAAGCCGCCAAAATTGCTCGCTCTCTCAACCATTCCTTATTTTTGTGTTTAGTAATGATTTTTGTGAATACTTTGTTGATGACTTCGTCTTTTGATGAGATAAAGCTACAGAAATTCTAAGTACCCGACCATAACCGATAGTCAGTAATTGCTCAGAGAAATCTTCAGCAGGTGTATCGTTCTGTAATGCAACTCCAAAACATCTTCATTAATTTTCATTAACTTCATTCCAATGCACGTTTATTTTTTTGTGCATTCGTCCCAGATGCTGATATTTGATTCTAATGAAACTTTGGCAATTGCGGAGTGTTTTGCAATATTACATGTTAGTACTTCAATAGTTTGAAGATATAACGGATATTTTAATGCTGAATGAGTCATCCGTACGCCATCCATCTAACAATGTAATGTGGCTGCTTCCAGAAGAAGCAAACTGCAACCTCAATGTTTGATCTAGCACTAACAGTGGCTGAAACTTCTGACATGAGGAATGTCTTACCAGTTCCACCAGGAGCATCCAGGAAATATAAACCAACATTTCCATCATCAATTGCGTTCATCATTGTATTATCCTCTTGTTGGTGATTCAACAGGGGTACATTCGTTTGAACTATCAAATATAATTCCTGGTGATCATATTCAAGTCAACGGAAAAGTTCCCGTTCAAATTCTTGATTAAATGCGTCATTCATTTCACGATTTGTCGCTTTCATTCCTAAACTGACTAATAAATTACCGAACATGAGGTAACACATGTCTTCGATCAATATCAAAGCCTGATCATGAATCTACTCATTCATCTGAAGGTCGGGATTTCTTTTACTGACACGAATCTGATGTAAAATGCCTTCCGACATAATTATCCTTGCTGTGGTTTATCCGTTTTGTTATACCACGCAAACGTCCCACGGGAACGTGACAAAAAGTATCCTATGTCCTTCTCCTGGTTCTAAGCTGCCCTCCGACCAATTTTCAGCCAAATCAGTTCAGCTGTTCTTGAATTATAAATGTATAACTAACACGACTTTCTTTTATATATAGAAATATTAATAACAAAATTTGCGAAATTTTTCAAAGAACAGCCTCAGAAGTGTCATTGACCTAAATTTAACAATTAATTGAAATTATTTCGAAAGAATATAATGTGTTTTATTTTCAATACAGTAATTGTTTTTTATATGAATTTAATATTCGACTGCTCTATAATAATGTTCAATATATGTGTATTGAATGAAATTAGTGAAAACTTTTGTCATTGAAGTAAAAAAAGCTCTAAGCTTTGATTAGCCGGGACCGAACCCGAGCCGCCCGCGTGACAGTCGTGCATTCTACAACAGAACCTCTGGTGCTTACTATTTTGTGCTAAAAAAGTATGATTTAAACCAACTCATACAACCTTTCATAGTGACTGACGTTTCTTGTCAAGTTACACGGGAACGCTGCCGAACGGGACAAAAAGTATCCTATGTCCGTCTCCTGGCTCTAAGCTACCTCCCCACCAATTTTCAGCCATACCAGTACAGCCGTTCTTGAGTTATAAGTGGAGTAACTAACACGACTTCCTTTTATATATATATATAGATTTTCAAACTGAAAATAAATACAACAAATGTCAATATCGCTTTTGTCACACTTCTCTCTATTTCACTGTACTGTAGATGACTGTTGTGATATATTATTCTATGAGTGGAAATATTCAACGACACTAGTATTTTTGACTTATATTTATTCTTATTTGCAAAGAACCAACTATCCCACACGTGGTTGCTACTTATTGTTGTCGAACTAATACTCAAACGGGAGTCACAGAGGCAGTTCGATTTCCTGAACATCGACAATGAAACTATTAGATGAGCTCACTGGTCGTGCCTACGACGGTTCTCAACAGTCTCATCATTTCTCCAAACATCCATAAACCATAGAGGCGGCTTGAGGGCATAATCTGTAACACTGCCCCCCTTTTAGTTTTGATCGTCCCGATCAACGTCACAATTTTCTACTATGCTTCCTTCTTAGTGTTGATCATTTCGATCAGCAGAATCTAAACCGAGTTCTGGTGATATTCTTCCTCCTTGGAACCTCGCAAAACTATTGAGATGAACCACTTTTTGCTTCGTCCAAGTGGTGCATTGGATCCTGTATACCACATCATTGCTTTACTTTATAACCTCTGTCGGGGCTTCCCAATTTTGGCGACAATCCTTTCTTCCGCTGTGGACTATACAATCAGACTAGATATCATTCTCCGAAACCAGGTGAATTAGTCCTGAAAGTATACCTCCATCAATTTAATCATTCCTTGATGTTGAAAATGGTATAGAAGTCCGAATTTGGTTCACAATTCCGACACACCGCCCAGGATTGTTTTCAGGTCTACAAGAAATAAATTGGTTATGGTTATTGCACAAGTTCTTATTGTTACTAGAACTTGGACAAACCTGATAATTCAAATATATCAAATAAACATAATTCAAATGCATTCCACCCTACCAAAAGTATATAAATTATTTATGTCATCTATATCAATATTAATGATCATTCAAAATGTTCAAATATGGTATACATGATTTCATTTGAAAGTATGAAATTGTTGACATTTGTAAAATCATGATATATCCTCAATTGCGAAGTTTGGAGGTAGAAGCACACCATAGATGATTAAAATTGAATGGAGAATCACAGAAATCAAGTTTATGCACGAAATTCCAAAAATTTGACATTAGAGATTGCTTTGAAATATATGAGACTGGGAATTAAGAGGAATTTAGGAACAATTGATAGAGGGACACGAAGTCAGGAAGTTTTAGAAGTGGAGTTGGGGGATTGAAAATAAAATTTTTTGAGAACAAATAAAGAAAAAATTTCAATTTGCAAAATAGAAATATAGCCAACTTATAAGAAGTTTGGAAACCAAGTTGAGGGAAATAAAATTGGAGCAGAAATATGAAATTCATGATATTAGTATGAAGAAGTCTGGATTCGTAGAAGAAGAAAGAAGAGAGCTCGAAAAAAAAGGTAACTTAATGAACTATAGAAATAATTATCGATTACATGAAAAAGGTCATTTCAAATTTTGTATTGAGTTTATTTTAGTTGCAACAAGTTAAAGTTTATTCAATATTTTTTTATTTCTTGTCAAAATTGAATAGTATGTTCAGAAATTCATCAGAAATAATATCAAAAAAAAAAAACTTGTTTAATAAAATTGAAATTTGAAAAAAAAGAATCCACCCTGAGAAAGAGTCAACTGAATCAATTAATTCTAAAATTAAAAATTCATTAGAAAATTCTAATAATTGATGATAACAATTGAAACTTGAGGAATATTATCATAACAATATATATATATATATATATATATATATATATATATATATATATATATATATATATATATATATATATATATATATATATATATATATATATATATATATATATATATATATATATATATATATATATATATATATATATATATATATATATAATTCAGAAAGGTTTATACAGATAAATTTGTAAAAGTAGAAAAAAGAAACTTACGGTATAGACCTTCAATTTTTTTTGTAACAGCCGTTGACATATGTTTCGAGCTACTGGCTATCTTCAGAACGGCGCAGTTCAAGTTTCAGATGTTCGAACTTGGTAGTCTTTGTGGCTTGAAATGAATGTCTCTAATGGGTTCTGGAGATTGAATCAATTATCCGTCAGTAAGGCGATATTGATGCCTTTCCGAAATTTTGTATCGAAAATTAAGATAATTCAAAAATTTTTATACGGATCCATTTGTAAAAATAGAAGAAAGAAATTTACGGCATAAAACTTGCGGCAATTGGTTTTTTTGTAACAGCCGTTGATATATGTCTCGCGCTATTGGCTGCCTTCAGAAGGGCACAGTTGAAGTTTCTGATGTTCGAACTTGGTAGTCTTTGTGTCTTGAAATGAATGTCTCTGATGGGTTCTGGAGATTGAATCAATTATCCGTCAGTAAGGCGATATTGATGCCTTTCGGAAATTTTTGTATCGAAAATTAAGATAATTCAAAAAGGTTTATACGGATTCATTTGTAAAAATAGAAAAAGAAATTCACGGCATAAAACTTGCGGCAATTCGTTTTTTTTGTAACAGCCGTTGACATATGTCTCGCGCTATTGGATCTCTTCAGAAGGGCACAGTTGAAGTTTCTGATGTTCGAACTTTCAAGTTGATTGAAACTCAAAATTCTACGTTAAGGAATCGATCAAATCAAATCGTGGTTTGAAATGCATGTCTATAAACGAAAGGTGATAAGAAATGCCTCTAGGTATTAAGAGGTAATAAGAAAAAATGAGAGATGAATAGTGAGATATTCGCGTAGGCTCCCTCTATCGGAGAAAGGACGTATAAACTCTCCCTAGTTTCAAGATTCACAAGTCATTCAATACTAGTAAATACTGCGACTCATAATCGAAATATCGAAATATTTCAAATGAAACTCTCAGGGAGCTGTCTACAGAAACGCTGTCAACGAGACTGAACCAATCACTTTCGAGAGTGAATATTAAGAGCGTTTCGAAAAATTCATCGATCTTGTTGAATGATAGTAGGATACAATTGTTTCATCATTATTATGAATCATCATTCCATATTTAATCTATTACTCGTACACATTGCGGACAATTTTCCGTAGTGTTCGAGTGAAATATCTACGAAGCCTTCCACTCGCACTCTTGTTGTCATGAGTAGGAACCTTGCACGCTAGGTTCATATACGTGAATATTTCACTAGGTAAAATTCCCCTCAATTTGGTAAAGGACCTATGTTCGTTCTGAAAGTCATCGATTCTTGATTGATAGATTAAATATGTACTGATGATTCATAATAATGATGAAACAATTATATCCTATTATCATTCAACAAAATCCTGGAACTTTTCGAAACGCTCTCAATATTCACTCTCGTAAGTGATGGGTTCCTTCTCCTTGACAACATTTGTGTAGACAGCTCTCTGAGAGTTTCATTTGAATTATTTCGATTGAGAGTCTCAGTATTCACTGGTATTGAATGACTTTTAAATCTTGAAACTAGCTACACCTTTGCCCGCTAGGGCGTGATCTGGAGCGATTAGGCATGGGATTATTCGAACACATTGCGAACAATTTTCTGTTGTGTTCGAATGAAATATCTACAAAGCCTTCAACTCACACTCTTGTTGTCATGAGTAGGAACCTTGAACGCTAGTGAGAGTTTATACGTCCTTTCTCCGATAGAGGGAGCCCACGTGAATATTTAACTAGGTAAAATTCCCTTCAATTTGGAATATGGGACCTATGTTCGTTTCGAATGTCATCGATTCTTGATTAATAGATTTAATATGACTGATGATTCATAATAATGATGAAACAATTGGTTTCTTTTATCATTCAACAAGATCGACCAATTTTTCGAAAGTCTCTCCATATTCACTCTCGAAATTGATGGGTTCGTTCTCGTTGACAACATTTGTGTAGACAGCTCCCTGATAGTTTAATTTGAAATATTTCGATATTTTTATTAAGAGTTTCAGTATCTTGAAACTGAATCCTTCACTTTTGCCCGCCTGGGCGTGATCTGGAGGGATGAGGCATGGGATTATTCGTACACATTGCGGACAATTTTCTGTAGTGTTAGAATGAAATATCTACAAAGCCTTCTACTCCTACTCTTGTTGTCATGAGTAGGATCTTCGAACGCTAGGGAGAGTTTTTACGTCCTTTCTACGATATAGGGAGCC
The DNA here is from genome assembly GCA_030704895.1 of Henosepilachna vigintioctopunctata. NCBI lineage: Eukaryota > Metazoa > Arthropoda > Insecta > Coleoptera > Coccinellidae > Henosepilachna > Henosepilachna vigintioctopunctata. The sequence continues at coordinate 317,453 of JARQZJ010000087.1, read as the reverse complement.
TACGTGAATATTTCACCAGGTAAAATTGCCCTCAATTTTGTATAAAACCTATGTTCGTTCTGAAAGTCATCGATTCTTGATTGAAAGAAGGAATATGGACAGATGATTCATAATAATGATGAAACAATTGTTTTCTTATATCATTCAACTAGATCGATGAGCTTTTCGAAACGCTTTCAATATACACTCTCGAAAGTGATGGGTTCGTTTTCGTTTACAACATTTGTGTAGAGAGCTCCCTGAGAGTTTTATATGAAATATTTCGATATTTCCATTCCGAGTCTCAGTATTTACTAGTATTGAATGACCTGTGAATCTTGAAGATATATATATATATATATATATATATATATATATATATATATATATATATATATATATATATATATATAAAAGGAGTATTGCCTGGTAATTTAAATACAATTGTTGTGTGTAATAGGCAAAATAAGAGGCCACTATGAATAGATTTTATCCAATTTGTCTGCCTGGTCTATATGTGTTTACCGTCTTCATCAGGTCTCTGATAAAGACATATATAGACGAGGCAGACAAATCGGATAAAATCTATTCATAGCGGCCTCTTATTTTGCCTATAACCCACAACAATTGTATATATATATATATATATATATATATATATATATATATATATATATATATATATATATATATATATATATATATATATATATATATATATATATATATATATATATATATATATATATATATATATATATATATATATATATATATATATATATATATATATATATATATATATATATATATATATATATATATATATATATATATAGTAAATACTGAGACTCTTAATCGAAATATCGAAATATTTCAAATAAATCTCTCAGGGAGCTGTCTACACAAATGTTGTCAACGAGAACGAACCCATCACTTTCGAGAGTGAATATTAAGAGCGTTTCGAAATATTCATCGATCTTGTTGAATGATAATAGGATACAATTGTTTCATCATTATTATGAATCATCAGTCCATATTTAATCTATCAATCAAGAATCGATGACTTTCAAAACGAACATAGGTCCCATACCAAATTAAGAGAAGTTCTAGAGAGTGAAATACTCACGTAGGCTCCCTCTATCGGCGAAAGGACGTATAAACACTCCCTAGCGTTCAAGATTCCTACTCATGACAACAAGAGTGCGAGTGGAAGGCTTTGTAGATATTTCATTCGAACACAACAGAAAATTGTCTGAAATGTGTAGGAATGATCCCATGCCTAATCGCTCCAGATCACGCCCAGGCGGGCAAAAGTGTAGCTAGTTCAAAGATTCACAGGTAATTCAATACTAGTAAATACTGAGACTCTTAATCGAAATATCGAAATATTTCAAATAAAACTCTCAGGGAGCTGTCTACACAAATGTTGTCAACGAGAACGAACCCATCACATTCGAGAGTGAATATTAAGAGCGTTTCGAAAATTCATCGATCTTGTTGAATGATAATAGGATACAATTGTTTCATCATTATTATGAATCATCAGTCCATATTTAATCTATCAATCAAGAATCGATGACTTTCAAAACGAACATAGGTCCCATATCAAATTAAGAGAAGTTCTAGAGAGTGAAATACTCACGTAGGCTCCCTCTATCGGCGAAAGGACGTATAAACACTCCCTTGCGTTCAAGATTCCTACTCATGACAACAAGAGTGCGAGTGGAAGGCTTTGTAGATATTTCATTCGAACACAACAGAAAATTGTCTGAAATGTGTAGGAATGATCCCATGCCTAATCGCTCCAGATCACGCCCAGGCGGGCAAAAGTGTAGCTAGTTCAAAGATTCACAGGTAATTCAATACTAGTAAATACTGAGACTCTTAATCGAAATATCGAAATATTTCAAATAAAACTCTCAGGGAGCTGTCTACACAAATGTTGTCAACGAGAACGAACCCATCTCTTTCGAGAGTGAATATTAAGAGCGTTTCGAAAAATTCATCGATCTTGTTGAATGATAATAGGATACAATTGTTTCGTCATTATTATGAATCATCAGTCCATATTCAATCTATCAATCAAGAATCGATGACTTTCAAAACGAACATAGGTCCCATACCAAATTAAGAGAAGTTCTAGAGAGTGAAATACTCACGTAGGCTCCCTCTATCGGCGAAAGGACGTATAAACACTCCCTAGCGTTCAAGATTCCTACTCATGACAACAAGAGTGCGAGTGGAAGGCTTTGTAGATATTTCATTCGAACACAACAGAAAATTGTCTGAAATGTGTAGGAATGATCCCATGCCTAATCGCTCCAGATCACGCCCAGGCGGGCAAAAGTGTAGCTAGTTCAAAGATTCACAGGTAATTCAATACTAGTAAATACTGAGACTCTTAATCGAAATATCGAAATATTTCAAATAAAACTCTCAGGGAGCTGTCTACACAAATGTTGTCAACGAGAACGAACCCATCACTTTCGAGAGTGAATATTAAGAGCGTTTCGAAAAATTCATCGATCTTGTTGAATGATAATAGGATACAATTGTTTCATCATTATTATGAATCATCAGTCCATATTTAATCTATCAATCAAGAATCGATGACTTTCAAAACGAACATAGGTCCCATACCAAATTAAGAGAAGTTCTAGAGAGTGAAATACTCACGTAGGCTCCCTCTATCGGCGAAAGGACGTATAAACACTCCCTAGCGTTCAAGATTCCTACTCATGACAACAAGAGTGCGAGTGGAAGGCTTTGTAGATATTTCATTCGAACACAACAGAAAATTGTCTGAAATGTGTAGGAATGATCCCATGCCTAATCGCTCCAGATCACGCCCAGGCGGGCAAAAGTGTAGCTAGTTCAAAGATTCACAGGTAATTCAATACTAGTAAATACTGAGACTCTCAATCGAAATATCGAAATATTTCAAATAAAACTCTCAGGGAGCTGTCTACACAAATGTTGTCAACGAGAACGAACCCATCACTTTCGAGAGTGAATATTAAGAGCGTTTCGAAAAATTCATCGATCTTGTTGAATGATAATAGGATACAATTGTTTCATCATTATTATGAATCATCAGTCCATATTTAATCTATCAATCAATCTATATTGATCTATCAATAATCTATCATTGCCCGCCTGGGCGTGATCTGGAGCGATTAGGCATGGGATCATTCCTACACATTTCAGACAATTTTCTGTTGTGTTCGAATGAAATATCTACAAAGCCTTCCACTCGCACTCTTGTTGTCATGAGTAGGAATCTTGAACGCTAGGGAGTGTTTATACGTCCTTTCGCCGATAGAGGGAGCCTACGTGAGTATTTCACTCTCTAGAACTTCTCTTAATTTGGTATGGGACCTATGTTCGTTTTGAAAGTCATCGATTCTTGATTGATAGATTAAATATGGACTGATGATTCATAATAATGATGAAACAATTGTATCCTATCATCATTCAACAAGATCGATGAATTTTTCGAAACGCTCTTAATATTCACTCTCGAAAGTGATGGGTTCGTTCTCGTTGACAACATTTGAGTAGACAGCTCCCTGAGAGTTTTATTTGAAATATTTCGATATTTCGATTAAGAGTCTCAGTATTTACTAGTATTGAATTACCTGTGAATCTTTGAACTATATATATATATATATATATATATATATATATATATATATATATATATATATATATATATATATATATATATATATATATATATATATATATATATATATATATATATATATATATATATATATATATATATATATATATATATATATATATATATATATATATATATATATATATATATATATATATATATATATATATATATATATATATATATATATATATATATATATATATATATATATATATATATATATATATATATATATATATATATATATATATATGTACTACTTGACCTACCTAGAATTGAAATACAGATATAAAAATCACTTTCCACTTATCTACCAAAAATGGAAATATAAATCGAATATAATTATATGAAATATCAATAATAAACTTTGTTAAAATAGATTCGTATTGAACAAAATGATTATTCAATAAAATGGAGAAAAAACATTGTTTTCTTGTTTTCACACTTTCATACAATACATGTCATAAACTGTGGCCTACGCTCCACAAGAACAATGGCCTTTCTGTACCATCTTGATGTATGAATATATTTAAGATATTCATTTTGAGAGCTGGCTGTAGATTTTAACACTCTGATCATATACCCGAATAGGTACATGATTCATGAATCTCTCACCGGAATACTTAAACGTTCAGTAGTTAGTTGACCGCTTACATTTGATTGAACATTCGGAAAATTCACAAAATATTTATATCGGCTCATACGAAAACAATTTTGGGCGGCGTTTTCAAACTATTCAATAAATGGATATTTTATATTCTGTATCAATCAAATATTTTCTCAATAATTCCTACTTTTGAACAAATATCCAATGATACAAAAAATTCGTTCAATACTTTATATTTTGCCTGCCCACAGAAGCATTGTGAAGGTGAGGATAGGAATGGGAATACACAATTATTCGAAGTTTTTCAATAAAAATGTGTTCATTTTTCATTCAATTGTTAAGATATACTCGAATATAGTAACAGCCTCCAACATTCGATAAAATGATAAATAATGTATTTGGAGTATATGTAGATCATTGCTCCAACGTTATCCGTTCGATGAAAAGTTTTTCATTTTATAATGAATAACTTGATCTATTTCAAAATTTCAATATAAAGATTTTTTTTCAGAAATTTGTCAACTTGAAATTTCATAAAAGTGCATTTCAGTCTGCACTAACAATTGATGAAATTTTCGAAATATATTTGGAAATCATCGAACATTTGAGGATCCCTTCACAAATTAATATTCTTTCATTCCATTCGAATGATGATTAACATTCCAAAGGAAATAAGCAAGATCAAAATGATGCATTCTATCTGCGTTATTTTAAGTCATCATTCCTTCAGTAATCTCAATGTAAATAATTTATTACGACTGATAAATAGGTTTGAATATAACTTAAATTCAAACACTCGAACTTATGATTTACACTTTATTGACTACATTGCATGACGCGTTTCGTCGTTACAAACGACTTCTTCAGATGCTTACAGAATAATAACAACATTTTGAAAAATACAGGTATATGTATCAGGGAATTTTGGTGTTCAATGGTTTTGGTTTTACCTAAGATATTCCATTCTGAGAATAATTTCTATTACCTGAAAAGGTTCAACAAGGGTGAATTGTTTAATTCTATCTGTTCATTGAGCAAGTTTCCAGAATTTTTGAAGCCGATTTATTTCCACTACCTCCCAATAATCTAATTGACTACTTCTCTCTATATTGTGTAGAATTTTGAAATTCGTATCAAAAGTATGGTTTTCTGTTAATAAATGGTTAGCATAATTCGAATTACTTTTATTATGGGCGAAGCTATATTTATGTTCCTGTATTCTAGTACCGAAATTTCTACTAGTTTTACCTATATATATACCGGGACATGTTCCACAATTTAATTGGTAAACACCTGATTTGTCTTCTCTTTTAATTTTGTTTTTATTGTTCTTAATGTGTCTCGATAAATTGTTGTTCGTTTTAAATGAAATATTAAAATTATGTTTACTTAAAAAGGTTTTGACTTTTTGACTGACGTTTCCAAAGTATGTTAAACTGTTATATTTACGATTTCTATCCGGCTGATAAGGAAATACTAATCGTAGAGCTTTCCGATAGAGTTTTTTGTCCAGAATTTTTGACACGACTTCGCTTTCATAATTATTATTAACCGCAATCTGTTTAATGAATTATTAATAAAGAATTGAATATCATTAAACAGATTGCGGTTAATAATAATTATGAAAGCGAAGTCGTGTCAAAAATTCTGGACAAAAAACTCTATCGGAAAGCTCTACGATTAGTATTTCCTTATCAGCCGGATAGAAATCGTAAATATAACAGTTTAACATACTTTGGAAACGTCAGTCAAAAAGTCAAAACCTTTTTAAGTAAACATAATTTTAATATTTCATTTAAAACGAACAACAATTTATCGAGACACATTAAGAACAATAAAAACAAAATTAAAAGAGAAGACAAATCAGGTGTTTACCAATTAAATTGTGGAACATGTCCCGGTATATATATAGGTAAAACTAGTAGAAATTTCGGTACTAGAAGACAGGAACATAAATATAGCTTCGCCCATAATAAAAGTAATTCGAATTATGCTAACCATTTATTAACAGAAAACCATACTTTTGATACGAATTTCAAAATTCTACACAATATAGAGAGAAGTAGTCAATTAGATTATTGGGAGGTAGTGGAAATAAATCGGCTTAAAAATTCTGGAAACTTGCTCAATGAACAGATAGAATTAAACAATTCACCCTTGTTAAACCTTTTCAGGTAATAGAAATTATTCTCAGAATGGAATATCTTAGGTAAAACCAAAACCATTGAACACCAAAATTCCCTGATACATATACCTGTATTTTTCAAAATGTTGTTATTATTCTGTAAGCATCTGAAGAAGTCGTTTGTAACGACGAAACGCGTCATGCAATGTAGTCAATAAAGTGTAAATCATAAGTTCAAGTGTTTGAATTTAAGTTATATTCAATTATAATGGATTTACATCAAGTAAACGCCAACACTATTAAATAATGATAAATAGGTAATTTTCGAATAACTCCCGAAATTCGCCGATCTCATGGAAGAGCTTCTTTCTATTTTTTCATAAATGTTATATGAACTATACCCTTTCGAATTATCCTTGATTGCATCCGTCGAAGCATTTTAACTCGACTCGAAGCAGGTGAAAATATTTTTATACTTTTTCAGCTTCTGGAACTACCACAATTCCAGGACGTCATCAAAATTAAAACCATTGGTTCTACTTATATGGCTGCTAGTGGACTCAACCCATCCAAACATATAAAGGTGAGTTCTCCACTTTACTTTTATGTAACGATAATTCATAACTCTGCAATAATAATCAATTCAGCTGTGAAATCAATGATTATCTCTGAATAAATATATTGCTATCATTGAATTGACGTAGTTTCCTCATTGTTTTAGTAAGGAGCACGAAAATAACTGATGACGTCTTCTTCATATTTTTCCATTTGACTTATTTTAATAGTATAATCGTTTATATGAATACGTTTTTCGATTGAAAACTGTGTTTGAATACACTATTCATTTCCAAAGATTACAGGTTGAGAGGTTGAATACATTATGAAACGTGTAAAATAAATTGAATTCATTTTAAAATATTTCGAATATAAAATTATCAATTGAAATTCTCGTATATAATTAGTTACATTCTTTTCTGAAGCTCGTATTCCGCATCTAATTCGGGATAAGTGTTCAACCACCTGAATGTGCCTTTATCTAAAAACTTATTCGAATTCGTATCAATTCAAACACATTTCCCATTGAGTCATCTGAATATTCTGAGATAATTAACCTTTATATCCCTAAATCTAATGAATACTCGATGTGAAAACCTACATTTTTGTTCAATATAGGTAATAATCTAATCCTAACAATCAATGTAACATATACCTAATCACGAAACTATTACTCAATACATCTGCAACGTCCTGTTTGTTACTATGAATAAACTCTCTACATTTTGCAATAAATTTGTTTTCATTATTTATTGTTGTCATTTCGGTGGATAGTATCACTGTATTTTTCTGTACGAAACGTAGTAAAAGTGATATTTCTGATGGATTCTGTATTTTAGTACTCTCGGCATCCTTCGAATAATGAAATATCAAAATTCGTTAATTTCAGCTTCAAATACAGTATTCTATGCTAATTCGTAGATGTTGTGGCGGCAAGCAAAAATAATCACAACTCTATCCAAAAATATAGAGTCAACATTAGTAAAACCAGTATCTGAGTACTGTCACAAATAATAATTTGGACTTCATCTTCGAATTTACATCGTGCAACCACATTTCTAACTACTTGTGCTTTTTAACTTTCAGTACAGTAATCTAATTTCAGCACCACGATCACTTGTTCTTGATAAGCATATGAAATAACTGAAATTACTATCTGAAGGCCATATTATTTAAATTCGCGCATGTCTGGGCGGCAAACGTTTTCCACAAAACCATCGGTGCGAGAAATGAAAAAATCAGGCTCAACAACGTACGTCAATTCAGTACGTCAATTTGGAAGACGACTTTGTTAGCTTCTGCCCGCTCCTTTCGTTTTTCCTTCGAATTTACGAATGGAGAACCTAATTATGGGAAAGTGGTCAGTATTGAGACTAAGTGCCTCTGTAGTACCTTCGATGATATACACAGAATTTTTCATAATCGACTGATAATTTTTTGAAGCTGGAAACTTGTTTTGAAGTCATAAATTTTTGCTCGTTGACGTTTTTTCAATATCGCACTGTTGGCTCTCGGTTAAGGAGGGCAAATCGTTTTGCAAGGCCATTATTTTCGGAACAAAAGATCAATTTTCCTGAAAGGATGAATTCGAAACTATAAGGGTTACAAAATATATAGCCTAAAGTTTTTGTTTTTCGATATTTCTAAAGCGCGATTTTTTCTCTTTGTCGGTATACCCTTCATCCATTCCAACGTAGTGACCAGGTCTGCCTGACCTCTCTGCCACTCCAAAAATATCCTTTCTTCATTTATGTTCATTATTTAAAGGACATCGGCATGTGCCTTGTCAAATAAGTTGCTCAAGCTTCACAACTCTTGACGACGCTCTTCGAATATATATTGCGTTTTGTAAGCATTTGAGGTGACTCTCCGGACGTGATAAAAGCTACTAATCGTTCAACACAATAAGTTGAAGCTTTAGACCTCATACAGGCCTCCTTACAATAAATGATACACTCTGGAATACTTTGATCTGGGATTTCATCAACAGAACTGGTAGTACTTGCTCATTAATGGGTTTTGGAATGGGACTGACCTATTGACTTAACGAAAATAATGCGTTTACTGAGAAAACGAGCATGTTGTTACGAAAGTTCAACACGAAATTTGGGACACTTCAACACATACAAGTACTGACGTGTATCAATGCAAGTCGGCACGGGTTGCTATTATCATAGGTACATGAAATTTTATTTATTCGAGTTTAAATACCACTCGAAAAAAATGAGAGGGTATGCGTTGAAAATTAACTACTTTTTGGACACCCCAATATATATATATATATATATATATATATATATATATATATATATATATATATATATATATATATATATATATATATATATATATATATATATATATATATATATATATATATATATATATATATATATATATATATATATATATATATATATATATATATATATATATATATATATATATATATATATATATATATATATATATATATATAAATATGAAACTATGGGCTATCGGGAAGCGGTCTGTGACAAAAGACTTATTATCTGGCAATATACATATTTCGTCACTTTTTTGTGACTTCTTCAGGCGAAAGTACAACAATAAATCATATTATAAATAAAATATATGAGTTTCCCAAATGTTAAGGTAATTACTTACCAATATGCAAAGTCAGTCACTTACCTTCAAAAACAAATTGAATAAAAACATCAATTGTATATAACAGCAAAATATAACAATAATAAACTGCAAGCACATGACAGCATGATGAGCAGTGAAGATATGAATCGCCGTGTGTAAATGCGATTTAGGTACCATCACAAAAAAAAACCTAACTTGTTAGCGGTACCTCCCATTCTGCAATACAAGAAGAATTTTACCGTTAATATTACTCAGCTGTCCTGTATCCAATTTGAAATTTATGGCGTTTTTGTTCTCATTAATGTGGAACATCTCAAAGAACAGTCTACTCTTGTAATGCATTTTTTGCTCCAATACTTTGACCTCCGAGTCTGTGCTACAAAATCCTATGCTTCAACCATTGTAAAGTCTGTCCAATGTAACAGCCTCCACAACAACTACAAGAAAATTCATAGACCACATTACTCATATATTGTCCTTGATGTTGAAAACAAATTGGGATTTTTCACTATTTTGTATTTAGCAATATTTATGTATTTGAAATCCTCAAATCATGAAATGATCTGGTACGACAAATTTTCAACGTATGGAATTTTTTTTATATTTGAATTATGTGCTCGATTCTTCAGTTAGTCCGTCAAAAATGTCAGAATTGTATATCAGCCTCTTGCCAATATGTTTAGGGTACCCATTATTGTGAAAGATTTCACATAAATCATCTAAATTTTGTTTTTAATCTTTGATTTATCGGGTGGTGAAAATGATAGTTACTTAATCTCGCAGAAGCCGCACCCTTCTGATACCAGACCAATATCACTACATTTTGGTTGGTTCTCATGAGTTTAGTGTCTAAAAATGGAACAATATGGTTATTTTCTAGTTCAGCCGTAAACTGCAGTCTGGCATCGAATGAATTGAAGCTGCTTAATGTAACTTGAACGTCATTCGAAGGAAATGCGTAGACTTTATCGTCAACAAACTTGCAAACAAATGGAATTTTCAAGGACAGAATACGAATCACAATGTTTGAGAGGTGGTCTAATTCAATCTGTGCTATTATGGGGCTTACGGAAGAGCCCATCGGCTTACCAAGTATTTGCTTATATATGTTCTGAAATATAAATTTAACTAGTCCCACAAATTCGGGTTTTGATATATTGGTGTGCTTTTTTATTTTTGACCATTTCAGTTCTATAATGTCAATTATAAGGTTCAAGGGTATGTTGGTAAATAAAGACATGGCGTCCAGTGAAATTATAACAAAATCAGGAGGCAGAGAAAATGCCAACATGAGGTTAACGAAGATAAACGTATCTTTTATATTATAAGCTGTATCTTTTTCGAGAGCCTGCTCGAGAATAATAGGTAGGAACTTAAAAATATTGTAGGTGGTCGTGTTAATAAAATTAACAATTGGTCGTGACGGTATTCCTTGTTTATGCGTTTTCAGCAAGCTATATAATTTATGAAGAGAAGAATTGTAAATAATAGATGACTTTGCTACCTCCTTACTTAACTCTCCTTTGTTGCTCATTTCAGTGATCATCCTGTTGTATTATGTTTAGATGGATGTAGTCGGATCTCCTCCCAATTCAGAAGAAGTTGATACTTCCTGTAACAATCTTGTAGTATTGTTTATGTAGTCTTCCTTATTCATCGCAACGGTGAAACCACCCTCATCGGTCCGCAAAATATAAAATTCTGGATTGTTTTTCAAGAATAGTTTCCGTTTCTCAAAACGTTGATTCGTAAAGTTAACTTCCATATTTTGAGAATAACGTAGAAAATTGAAAAATATATCAGTAACGCTTGCTCGCAAAAAATCTCTGCTGTTAGCCGGTACCTCACCAATAATATCCCCAACATTCGCGAAAAAACGACGCAATCTCAAGTTTCCATTTACTAACTGAATCAACATGAATTTAATTCAACCTGTCAAATTTTTCAACGTTTTGATTTCCAACATCTTTCATAATGGGCTCGTATGCATTATTCTGCCTACGCGTGAATTAAATAATTATGTTTTGAGCTCTATACTGCCTTTAATTATATTTAATTTCATTTGACTGAGATTGAATTCTCGCTCAACTCTTAGGCATACAAATAATGAACTGCTCTAATTTCCTGGGGAACTGGTAAGTGAAAGTTCTTTGTCCTATACTTTTTCCTGCTTTTGGTTTCACGAAATAGTCGATCTTATTTCTAGTTTCATAGATGTTCCGTGAAGGTTTCAATGTCAACTTTCCCCAGAATATACGCATTGAAATCTGTTGAGCAAATAATTGCGATATATGAAAAACATTGGATATAGTATACAGCTCTTCACTAGAGAAGGTGAGTGGTTTTCCATAAATAATTCTTAATACCTATTTTTGCAAAACTTCTAGATTTTTAATGTGGTGTTGTTACGCACCACCCCAGCCTATAATACCATAATTGATTTGGGATTGTATTAGTCCATAATACAATATTTTTAAATATGAAATATTCAAGTAATTTCTTATATGTCTGAACTTGTGGAGCAAACCTCCCATCTTTCTGACCAGTTGTTCGATATGCTTGTCCCATTCAATGGTTTCATCCGAAAGAATTCCCAAATAATCAACACTTTTTGTAGCAGGTATTTAGCTTCCATCAGGGATATTGAAATTGCCCATATCTGGTATGTTATTACTATATGATGAGAATGAGAATACTTCGTCTTATACATGTTTGAAGTTAGCTTATGGTATGAAAGCCATGTTTCAATCTTCACAAAGTCTTTTTCTACTTCTGATTTAAGCATTTTCCAGGAGTTATGGCTATATAGCACCACAATGTCATTCGCGAAACAAATTATATTACCTTTTGTTTCCATCGATAAGAGACTGTTAAAGTAGATCACGAAGAGAATTGTTCCCAAAACAGTACCCTGTGAAACCCCATACGTTACTTCTCGCAACTCGCTTTTATGGTCGTCAATATGTACTACTTGTTTTCTATTTTTTGAGTAGATTATTAGTACTACTTGTTTTCTATTATTCTCGAACAAATCATATTATTTACCTCTGAATCCACATACGTACAATTTTTTTGAGCAAGAATGACTTACCGTGTCGCTTTTGCAAGATTCAGGAAAATACCAAGTGATGGCTTTTTCTCGTCTATGCAAATATTAATATTTTTCGTGAATTCAGCGATAGCATCCACAGTTGATTTACCCTTGATGAATCCATATTGATTCTTTGAAATAATATCATTCCTCTCCAAGATAGATATCACTCGTCGCTTTATTATTTCTTCTATAATTTTTTCGAGGTTCGATACGAGCGAGATGGGTCGATAATTTTTCATCAGAGCTGTATCTCCTGATTTGAAAAGGGGTTTAACCACACAAATCTTGAATGTTTCCGGGAAGGTACCAGTTGTGATACATAGGTTTATCAAATATGTAATTGATTCACATATCTCAACTTCAAGACTTTTCAGTACCTCCGACTTCAGGCAATCATCACCTGTAGCTTTATGGTTTTTTAATTCCTCGATAGTTCGATTTACTTAATTTTGATCAGTCGGGTATAGGAAAAACGTTTCATTTCAAAAATTTTTTTTGGGGTTGTTTTTGTTGAGAGATGTTCAATTTTTTCGACGTAGTTCCTTCCTAGTTCACTAAAATATCTACTAAACTCTTCTGCCACACTCTGGCCATCACTAAGAACATGTCCATCCCCGCTTTCAATATCATCTATTCTTGTTTTTAATTTTGATTAACCACATTGTTTATTGACATAATCCCATAAATTTTTACTTTGTGATTTATTAGTTAGTATGAATTTCTGAAAATGATTTTTTTTTAGTTTCATTCATTAATTTCTCCAGTAGTTTTTCATGTTGTAAATACTCATTTAGGATTTCTCCATTTTCAGGTGACCTACGAAGCTTTTTGTACATTTCAATTTTTTTGTTTATGGATTTGATAATGAGAGGGGTTATCCAGGATTCTTTACCTGCTTTAATATTGCTTACATTCACTGTAGTTGTATTATCAGTTACAGTATCTGAAATTTAATGGATAAATGAATCAGTGAACCAGTTCACATCTCCCATGTCCTCACAGTCATACAAGTTCGTCTTCCTTAGATCGCTCCTCAGTTTTTCATAATTTATATATGTCTTCATTTTTGATTTTATTTCAATATGGGTTGCACATCGATAAACATAATATTATGGGCGAGTGATCCGTGATCAGAGACGCAGTAATGAAAGCCTTCATGTTTTCCTGCAATTTATTCCCACTTTTTTCACGAAGAAATGATCAAGACATTATCCACTGACTGGTCTAGTCCACTTATTCATGTACGACAAATATCCGTAAGAACTTATTATATTTTTGTACTTCTCTGCGTGAATGTCATTAGATAATAAGTCCAGATTTATATCTCCAGTGATAACATGATAACACGGCTTCTCGACACTTTGAATATAACTCAAAAGCGAACCAGTATAAACCTGAGCACGATGATCTGTATATTCCAGTGATCTTGAGTGTTCCTTTTGGCAGTCCCATGTTTATTTCGAATGCATTAACAAACCCAGGGGATATTGCCCTCTACTGAAACTCCAGTCCTTCAACGATGCATGCAATCACACCATCATTTCTATTGAAATTGCCTTCTTTGTAAATGCATTTATAACTTTCAATATTGTAGAACTCTATTCTTTCTATTCGATACGTTTCAGTCAAGATTATAACGTGAATTTTCTGAGTTCTTCCTTGGAGGAAGACTTTAAACTCATCAAGGTTTTTTTCAATGCTGCGGATATTACTGTGTATTATTGTTGGATAACTTTGGACATCGTAATCTCGTAAATTAATTAAATTATGAAATAATTTGGTGTCATAACAACTATCATCAAGATTTCTCATGAAAAGATCCATTTCACAGTTTAGCAAATTCCAAATTACAAATCGAAGAAGACAACACAAAACATGCCAAAATCCAGAGCCCAAAAGGGAGACTGTGAAGAAAAGGATCAAATTTATTTCAGAAGCACATGTATCAGAAAGTCGTTGAGTATTATGTTAATTTATTCATATGTTCTTATTCATCAAATTCTTTTTTGCTCTTATCTTTACTTTCTTCTCAATGTTCTTTTATTGGGCTTCGATTGTTGGGTCTGAGAATACATACTCCCCTCATCCGGAAATACCTTCATGTCAATATGCTCCACTCTGTGCTCTTCAATTAAGGTTATGCTCGATACGTTTTCCCCACTCGTCTCCAATTGCTCCGCCGTGTATGTCCTCCCCCCAAAAAACAGCTTGCTCCCCTCGATATATTCCCTATCCTACGTTGATTTGGCCCTCTCAATCTGTGAAAATTTTCTCAATATTTTATTTTCTCGCCTCTCTGAATCTGTAAGATCAAGCGATATTGCTATATTAGTTCCCTTCAAGTTTTTACCCTTCGTCAATAGCGATCTTTTCTTGAAAGTATTCCGCAGTTCCAATTTTACAGCGCAATTCTGGTTCCTTCCAAGAGGATACAGATCTGTTATACATCGTTCCGAAATATCCTCATCCAATAAAGGTCCCAATGTCTCGCAGACAGTTTTCGAATTTATATCTTCTGGTTTCTAATTCAATCCAAAAACTATTAAGTTTTTTCTCCTCGATTGTCTTTCCAGTTTTTCAATCCTAGCCTTCAATGACGTATTCTTCCGCTCCACTTCACGTATTTTGTTTCAGTGTATCAAGTTTTGCCAAGATTCTAGTCTCGCTGACCTTTTATTCTTTAGATCTCCTTCAGATCTTTTCTGACATTCACAATCTCATTAAGGAGATCCCGGGAAGTACAAGCATCCAACTTCTCGGTCATCATACAATAAGCTGTTTATTGTACCCTTTAGTAGTAAGAGTAGCCAGGCGTAGACAATGATGCACAGATGGCGCGACAGCGATAACAGAAAATATGTCCTCCGAAATCAGAGTAATATTTATATTGTTTTTTTGATTTTCTATTGATTTTCACTGTTGTGTTTATATATACGTCAGATTCCCAACACCTTAGTGTCACTTATACGAATTCTTTATTATATATTTAATTATTCTATCATTTTATATTTATGCTGGTATTACTGCGATAAATTGAGTATTTCTTCCGGATCGATGTATTACCGAACTGATTCACTTTAGGCGCACATACACATAATCAATAAATATATATATATATATATATATATATATATATATATATATATATATATATATATATATATATATATATATATATATGTATATATAAAAATGAAATGTTTGTATACTAGGATTTCGGTTTGTGTGAAATACTTTATTTTCCTATACACTCAATATTTCGTCACTACTTCGTGACTTCTTCAGGAGTATACTAAAAAAGATGGAGGTACATGAGTCATCATACTTTGTGAAAATGAAATCATTAAAACTTACAGATCTAAAAGTTCAAAATACCAAAAAACACATAAACGGTTCATACTTTGTCGGCAGGCCAGAGAGCAGTGACTGACACGAGCAACATATTGTTAGCGGTGGACCGGTTTTGGAATTATTTATATTTAATAGATTGCAGTATATGTTACTCAATTGACCAGTGTCAGATTTATGGATAACGCAGGTCTCATCTTTTCTTAGGTGACACATTTCGAGGAAAAGCCTGGTCTTGTAATTGCAGTGTTGGTCAAGAATTTTCACGTTGGAGAAATCAAATATATGTCCTGTATTTTTCTGATGTTGAACAACAGCACATTAGTTCTTCATGAGACGGCAGTCACTTTTGTGCTGTGTTAATCGTTGCTTAAGCCATTGGTTGGTTTGGCCTATATACGTGCCTTCACATCCCAAGCATGACAACCTGTATACGACGTTATACGACGTTATACAGGTTATACGACACCTGGTGTCCGGTCCTTCAGTTTGGAAAAAATTGTTTTTAATGTAACTGCGCCATATGGTGCCATTCTGATCTCAGGTATGTCTCTGAATAGGGTGGTAATGCGATGTGTCAAGTGGTCTATGTGAGGTATCTTCTTGTAATTTGTGATTCGTCCGTCAATTTCCTCAGTGGGACCATCATAGAAATTTGTGTTGTAAATAATTTTTTTTACGATATGCTTTGGATATCCATTGTTGATAAACGTGTTGAATAGCTGTTTTAAATTATTTTGAAGAAACCTTCCATCACATATATGTGTTAACTTATTTTTCATCGCCATCACGGTGTTATATTTCTGCCTTTTTGGATGGTTCGACCCATAATTGAGAAATCGTCCTGATGCTGTGGGTTTTTGGTACCAATCCAGAATTATACAACCATCATCCAGTCTTATCACTCTTGTATCTAAGAAAGTTACACTTTGTTTTATTTCCGGTTCAATAGTACACTGAAGGTTGATATCAAACGAATTAAAGATTTCCAAAGTGGTCTGTTCTCTACCAGCTGGAATAGCACAGATGATGTCATTTACGTATTTAAAAATGAAGGGTAATTCATATGGCAGTTTGAGGGAAACGTCTTTCAGGAGATGATCAAGAACAATTTCGGCCAGAACATTGCTGATAGGTGAACCCATCGTTGTACCAAATATTTCGTTATAATGCTGGTTGTTGAAAACAAAGAAAGTATTATTGAATATGAAGTCAATCAGTTTGAAAAAACTGTCTTTTGAAAGTGTTGTGTGATTTTTTATATTATTCCATTTTAATTTTAAAATGTTCTCAACGAGATCCAGTGGTATATTGGTGAAGAGAGAAATCACATCTGAAGAGACCAACACATAATTTGGAGGTAATCTAAATTCTCGGATTGTGTTAACAAAGAAGAATGTATCCTTGATGTTATAGTCAGTATCCCCAACATAAGTATTGTCCAGGATATCTGATAGAAACTTGGCAATGTTGTTTGTTATAGAGTTTACAGCGCTTATGATGGGCTTCAGTGGGATGTTATGTTTATGGATTTTTGGAAGGCAGTATAGTTCGAAACTTGACGAGTTGTATATGGTAAATTTCTTATAAAGTTCTTCGGTAATCTCATTATTTTTCTTTTATTCTTTAATGATTGCATTATATTTTCTCTGTGTTGGTGCGGTAGGGTCCTTCTTTAGTTTTTTATATGTTTTAGTATCTCGCAACAGCTCTTCAGTCTTCTCATAATATTTTTTCACACAAACCGCAATCCTGATATTCAAATATTTAATTTTCATAAATTGTTCTGTTGAAATAATAACGATATATATATATATATATATATATATATATATATATATATATATATATATGGGTCGCACTTGTAGAAAGCTATAATGAAAATATTTTCTACAAGTTTGTTTTTTCGTGAAACTTTCAACAAATTTCAAAAAGAAATTTTCAATTTACATTTTGAAGAATATATCAAATATACGTCAGGTGTCGCCTACTGATTAAATTCGTGATTACAGTGACTTTCCCGTTACATAAATTTTTGACGTAATGCGTATACTTGATATGTTTTGAAAAATTTAGTATGATAATATAATTATTTGCCTAACTTTTTCATTATAAACATTCATTTACTGAATGATGATTTATTCTAGTGGCGTTAAGTGAAAGAAATCCCCAAAACCCCAATATGAAATTGAAATTAAACCATAAATGTAACCAGACCTGAATTATTTTTTCCATTATTCAATAATTTTTCTGAAATCGATAGCGGCAACATCGTAAATTCTATATTACGCTCTTAGAGAAATAGTTCGTAGAATTGACGGCTCTTGTGCGCACCAGATGTCCCATCATATTCGAGTTATGGTTGTACCTACAAATCGTAGGGGGTGGTGATAAAAATCACTTTCTTATTTCGAAGAATGCTAATTTTAAATATCAATTTCACGTGTTTTTATGGAGAGTTTTTATGAATATATTCAGTAACTGCAACAGAAATATTTATTCAACAAAACAGCTCTAGTATTTTAATTGGATTTTCAGTTGAGATCTAATACCCTATCGTAGAAAAACAATCAAATATTTATGCATAACGATATCCAATATTAATCCAATAAGTTCATGCGATGGAATAGATATTCAATTTGAAAAATTTTAATATGATTTATGCTAGTATAAATAATATATGGTTTATATATTCATTTCAATTTGCTTTAAAATATTTTATTCCATACAGAGAATAAATATTTTTTATCACATTTTGAAGTGTTGACTATGATGAAATTTTCAAGAGGTCATATTAAATGCTTATAGACTTTGGTTTGAAGTCCTCACTGTTTTTCGAAAATTCGGAAAAAGCGAGTGTTTTCATTTTTTCTCGTTCGTTTTAGGGTGTGAATTACAGAAAAATTTCAGTTTTTGTCTAGATCTATCAAATTCTAATGCCAGAAGTCAATTATTCATCAGAAATTTCAATTTAAGGGTTTATTTCAATTTTTTTATTATTTTATCAGCAGAAAATTTAAGTATACGGAATTGTAACCATCTGAATCATTATTGTTACTTGAAGTTGATTGTTAGTTATTACGATAAAATCATTTTCTGCATTTTGAATTAATGAGTACGTATGTTTTCGTCCATTCTTAAACATCTTATGATTATGATTGATTTACTATATCCCCAAATATTCAATTTTGAAGTCGAATTTACTATTTGAGTTATTGAGCTAACATATCACAGATACACGGTAACATGTACATTGAATCCAGATTTGTGAAAATATAGATTTACTTATAAGATCAGATATTTATGTCAGATATCATGTTCAATATCGATGTCATTCTTTACTAATTGTCCTTACTGCAGTAGGTATATTTTTGAGGTTAACAAAAAATTAGAAAATGCAAATTTGAGATCAAATAGTATCACAATTAATCACAATTGTCAACGAAAAAATATCTCTTTTGACTTTAAAAAAAGTATAATTAGTACCTTTTTGTAAATTATATAAGAATGTTAGCAGAGTTATTCAAATGAAAAAGCGTTACTTATTCATTTCTTGTATAAATTTATTATGCGCACCAAATGCTAAGGCCAATATATATTGCTTACGGAAAATCCAACATTTTGCACTCTTTCTGAAGATAAAAGCAATAAATCTGAGACTGGTTCTGCTACCAAACATTGGAAATTTTCGGACTCTCATCCCCGTTTGGTTTTACCCGTAATACCCCAAATGTATCTATAATTTATAGACATTGTAAGCTTAGTTAGAATACCAAGAATTAGCATGGCCATGCTCTACTGTACAGAGTGGGAGGTTATATACCCCTCAATGACAAGACCAGGGCGATTCTTATATAAAGGAAAAAATTTTGTGAAATTCAAAGTCTTATAGTAATATTGGTATGTATTTGTAGAGCTCCGTCAGAGAGAAGTTATTGAAATTTATAAGAGACAGACATTTCTATTCAATACGACGAAAACTCAATATTCTTATAAAAATAAAGAAATATATAATCCACTATTTAAATCTAACATCTTGGTCCATCGAGACTGAGATTATACTTAACATCCGGTTTAAATTCTCTTTTATTTGTGGCAGTTCTTCATTTCAAAATGAATAGCAGAACAAGAAAAATTTTGGCGTTATCTACATCAATTTTGTATGGAGACAAAAATGAATCATGTAAGTACCTATATGTAAATATTGTGTTTCAATATTTTTATCTGACATTTGCATGAGTTATTCTTTCAGATAACTGAATAATTAAAATTTATTTTCTTATTGAATTGTCCGTTATTTTGTGATATATATTTGTCTGAAGGTATTAGGCATTAGATTCTTCACTATCTTGTCGGACTTGCATTGCCTATAAATTTAATTTCAAATTCTGAAACAAAATGATTGAATGAAAATTTAACTGAAACAGAAAAAAATTGAAGTAATGAAATACAAATAAAATCAATGATAAAATAATCGGATTGCGCTGAAGAAGATTAAAAAATTAATTTCCGTAGGGCTGAAACAAAAATATGAAATTTAAATTTGACTTGTAAATATTAAATGAATGATAATACAATGATTGAATTAAACTCAAATCAATTTTTCAGTTCAATCCGATTGTTCATCATTGATTTTATTCATCTTCTTTCACTTTCATTTGAGTTTTTCTATTTCAGTTAAATTTTCATTCAATCATTTCGTTTCTGAATTTGAAATTAAATCTATAGGCAATGGAAGTCGGACAAAATAGTTCTGGGAGATAAACTAAAAGTAGAATGGATTCGAAATCAGAAAACAGATATTCAGATACGGTATTTCATTCTTTAAACCTATTTTGATGAACCAAATCTGTATACAAACAACTGAATATTTCAACTACATTTCATGTATCGTATTATAGCCTATAGTATACCTAAGTGTAACGGCTTTCTTTCTATAAAAAAGTTTTATTGATCAATTTATATTCATGAATGAAGCTTTTTATTATGTATGAGGTTGAATTTTCGCTTAACTCTTGTTGAAACAAATACCAATAATAGTGAACTCTGTTTGCTTAATGAAAGCTTGAAAATTTGAAAAATCTCTTTCAGAAGGCCGATATTGAATATATGTTATATATCTATAAAATGTTTATTTTCTGAAATATCTAAACAGTTTACATGAAACTTTTGTCCTATTTGAAATGATCTGATACTCTTTTTAAGTATTTTTTTCTCAAGTAAAAATAGTTTATAAATTGGTGACGCTCTTCCGAAAGGAGGCACTAATTGTTGCATAAGTAGGTTAACATCCCTTTTGGCATTAAAACTTTCATTTAAAAAAAGCCCGGATTATGTTATATGACCAGAACCACGAAGTGAATTTAGATTATTCCTAATAATCAAGTTGACACCTATTTCAGCTATTATTAGAAGTAACATCAACTTTCTTTCTATCTTCGAATAACTATTTTATTATTATCTCATACTGATTTTCTAATACTAATATATAAATTAACACCATATACAATTATTTCATTTTAGATGAAACGAATCTGAATGATACTATTAGTTCCAATTCTTCCAGTATATTTAAGGATCATAGTTCCTTAAACATAAGTAATAGTGATGAAATGAATAAATCTAATATTGAAATGAGTACAGTTACACCTGGAAACAGCTCTGACATAACAAGTTTGCAGGTATAGTTCACACATATGTATTTTATAAATATTTCTCTCATTTTCAATCAGTTTTTTTGTTGCTATATAATATAATTTTTTGTTTCTCAGATTGCTCAAAAAACTATTAACGAATCCGCTAATAAAGATTTGACATTGACCACAAATTGTGATACTATTTCTGAAGTAAGGATTTCTCGAAATAATGATGAAGAATCTCAAAATGAAAAATATAATAGTGATTTAGTAGATGAAGGACAAACAGAGGATACAACAACAAATAATCAGGAAAGTACATCACTCGAAGTTGATTCAACCCCAGCAGATGTGAATACAAAACTATTAAAATTAGATAAATCAAACAAAGGAGTGAAAAAACATTTTTGCAAATATTGCAAAACAATGCAAACCAAGTTTGCAAGGCACCTAGAAAACAAACATAGCGATGAAAATGAAGTGAGATTGTTTTTAAGTTTACCTAAGAAGAGTTCTGAAAGGTTAAATATCATTAGCAATATAAGGAAAACTGGCGATTCTCTATATAATAGCTATGCAAACTATAACAAAGGTGATCTTATTGTAGTTCGAAGACCTCAGGCCACAAAAAATAGAGGTCCGGACCATTATATACCATGTGGACATTGTAATGCAATGTATTCCGTATTGTCTCTCCGAGCACATTACAGAAATTGTAATAAAATGAAAACAATAAACCAAAAAAATGTTTTAACGACAAGTCGTATAAAAGGTTTTGTTAATGATAAGGCCAATAACATACTGAGAACAAGAATACTTCCACCAATGCGAAATAATGTTATTAACGAAATAGTTAGAAATGATGAATTGATTATTGCATTTGGAAACAGACTGACCCAAAAATATCGTTCTCCACATTTATTTAAAATGATAAGAAGTAGGCTTCGTTGCTTAGCACGTTTTTACCAGATTTTTAGAAAAGGCAAGCTAATATAGGTCCATTTGAGAATATTTTCGATCCTGGAAATTATAATGATGTTATCTCATCAATTAATGAAATGGCTGGACTGGATGAAGATTCTGGACATTATAGAGCTCCTGCTACAGCAGCATGCATTGGTGGCTACTTGAAAAAAATAGCTTTATTCTTAATTGGTGAACTGATTAAAAAAAAAAATAGACCTAGATTACAGGATGTGAAAGATTTCCTTCAGCTCTTGGATGATGGATTGACATATGATATTTTGAAAACTGTCAATGAGAATCAGCTTGAAATGAAAAGAAATAAAAATATTCTTCTGCCTTCAACGAATGATATAAATTGCTTGCGCAATTATTTAGATGAGCGAATTAAAAATCATTTTGAAGATTTGAATATCATATTTTCAAAGAAGAGTTGGACAAAGTTAGGAGGTGCTCTTTTGGTCGCATTACAATTGTTCAATAGAAGGCGTGTGGGTGAGATCGAGAGGGTAAAAATTCAGGATTTTCTTCAATATAAAAATATTGACCACAATGAAGATAATGTTTCTGTAGCTATCAATAATGAGAACTATGTAAGGTTTCTGATCAGAGGAAAAAGAGGTAGAGGAGTACCTGTTCTTGTAGATAAATATAAACTTACTTGTCTCAAAACTTTCCTCAAATATAGAAGAAAAGCCGGTGTTCCACAAAAAAATCCTTATTTGTTCGGCATTGAAGGAGCTAATGATACACAGCATTTGGAGGCAGGAGACTACTACATAAATATGCACATTTATGTGGTGCAAAAAAATCCCGAGAGACTCAAAGGAACTGAGCTTAGAAAACATTTTGCAACTAAATGTAGCACTATGGACTTGGAAGACATTGAAGTGAAGGATATTGCCGATTATATGGGACATCACCGAAACATCCACTTGGAACATTATAGGATGCCAATTGTTTCTAAAGACATTCGGATGTCAAGACTCTTAGAGAAGGCTCAAGGTGTCGAAAATGGTAACAAATCGAAAAATATATGCAGTGAGAGAGATTCTCTTCAGTTTTCTGATGAAAAAAACGAAGGTTTTTATTTTAATGACTGTTATTTTAGTTTGTTTTTTCATATCAATTATCTAATCTAATGCATATTTTAATTATTCAGTATTGATATATTAATTTCTT
This sequence comes from Henosepilachna vigintioctopunctata, assembly GCA_030704895.1. Classification (NCBI taxonomy): domain Eukaryota; kingdom Metazoa; phylum Arthropoda; class Insecta; order Coleoptera; family Coccinellidae; genus Henosepilachna; species Henosepilachna vigintioctopunctata. Next base: position 293,645 of record JARQZJ010000087.1, on the reverse strand, counting down.
CACAGAGAATCATATTAATTTTTTCTCAATTTTTAGATTCGTTTTCCAGCAATACTGCAGAAGCATCTTATTCTACTCCCAAATCAAAAGGCAAAAGAAAATCTTGGGGAGCTAAAGAGAAACAAGACGTTTCAAAACATGCAGAATTGTATCTCAAACATTTTGAGTCACCGACAATTAGTTTTTGTGCTTCTATAGTTGATAAGTGCCCTTCATTGAAAAATAGAACTCCTAAGAGTGTAAAGGCTTTCATCATGAATGAAATAAAGAAACAAAAACTTCAAATTCTCAAACCAAATTTGAAGAAATCTCGCAGAGGTGAGTAGAATATATTCCGTTATAGAAGTACTTTTTATGTTTTATGCATGTATTCACGTGATAATAGTTCATTAATTTCATCAGGAAGCAAATTCAACGCAAAAATTTACAGATCTCAATATTTATTTGACACTAATGTTGTATCATCAGTACCTAAAGTTTAGAACAGCTAGTGTGGAGAGTTTAGTCTGAAACAGTAACAGTTACAGTATTTGTCTACTTAACAGTAAATAATGAGATGAAGGTCATATGAAATAATAGAGTATGATTTTACTATTGTTTCAGGTGTAAAGAAATATTGGACCACTGAAGAAAAACAGAAGATAATGGAACTGTTTGAAAAAAACTTGAAAAATAGGAAATTACCAAGCTTGGCAATGTGCAAAACTGCTATCGCCGAGAATAATGTATTGAAAGACAGAACACCTGAAATGATTAAAGCATATCTCCACAATAACATGAAAAAATGTAATGTTTGATTATTGATTTATCTATTAGTCTTTATGCTGTATTATATTGATTAGCTTCTTTTTCAATAAAATTATTACTGAATTAAATCAGCATATGATTAACCAATTCCGAAATATGTAATTGGATAAAATTAATCTATATATTCTTTTCAAGTGTGTTGTGTAAATATTTTATCAGAAAATTATTTAAGTTTAAATAAGTTTATTTTTGTTTTATTGAACACTGAAATCAACCAGCTTTTGTGTTTTGTAAGAGAAGTAACACGCAGTTCAATTTAAATAGTGCTTTTTAATATCTTCAATGATTATGTGTAAGTTTAATTATTCCAAAAACACTATTAACTAACTGGAAATAATTTTCTTTCAACAATTTGCTGAAACCAATTTTTTTACATATGTACGATCTACAATATATTGATAAATATGTAAAATACTGAAATACGAATATGTCAATTCCATTTCACAAAATAATATATGAACTCAGTTATATATACTTGATCATTCCTCGTGTTTCACAACTTCTAGTATTTATTACTTTATGAGCTCTATGATGAGGTGGAATCCCTACTCGGATACCCAATAAAAAATGGTATCCTATAACTGTAAAACTTAACATTCAGCTTCGTTCGATGAGGTATGAGACCAACCGGCACCCATTTACATTATGCATTATTGTTCCATTCATGTGATATTTTAACACATTCATCTACTTTTTTTATTTAATAATAACTAAACGTATTTATACAATAAATAATTTACATTATATTACTTAATATAATTTGGAAATATATATATATATATATATATATATATATATATATATATATATATATATATATATATATATATATATATATATATATATATATATATATATATATATATATATATATATATATATATATATATATATATATATATATATATATATATATATATATATATATATATATATATATATATATATATATATATATATATATATATATACTCTGGATTACTTCTAGTGGAGTTATGTAAAGTCGTTAGTGTATGTGGAGAAGCAGATCACCATTGAAGCCTTACAGGATAACATAACACGCGAATTTGGTGGGATACAGGGCGAAATGCGGACAACATTTACATGAAGTTATCTCTAATATTTAAATGGCAGAGGCCAAGTTATCATCATTTCAATAAAAACATTGAAGATATGATGCAAATTGAGTGTTTTATTCGACTTAAAAAACTACGCTTAAAAAAATCACCCATGACATATATCCAAATATATATATATATATATATATATATATATATATATATATATATATATATATATATATATATATATATATATGTGGGGTTGTTAGTACCCCCCTCGGGCGCCTCCCCAGAGGCAGATAGAGGAAAGTCTCCTAGATATAGGAGACACTGATACACAGGGCGGACCAAAAACTAACTAAACAAATCCATTGGCGTCTGTTCAGTATCTGACGGCCAGTGGTCAGCATCTGTTTCTCTAGTTGAGGCGGCTATATTTCAATCTTCTCGAACTCAAAAGTCGAGTTCTACACCCTGTGGTCTCAACTGAGACCACCCCTATCCTCTATTCAGCTTGAACGCATGATGGAAAACAAGATCAAAGTATCACTACCCCAGGCACCAGTCGAAGACTGGCTTCACCTGATCATCGGATTCTGGGGGATCAGGGACACCATGCGGAGAAGAATCGGAGCTTCTCAAAAACCTTCCATTATCTCATGATCAAACAAAAACATCACATCGGTACAATTAACGTTAATACACTCGCTAAAACAGGTAAACTGAAGCAGCTCACCAACACCATGAGAAAGTTCAATCTCAAAATCACCGCTCTCCAAGAAACACGATTCATGGACGAGAATCATTTCGACACCGACAGTTTCAGAATCTACAAAGGGAAACCTGCCGTGAAAGTAATGGGCAAATTACCGCTTTTCGGTACCGAATTCGCGATACACAATTCCATACTAGACTCGGTTATCAATTTCACATCGCCCAACGAGAGAGTCTCGGTGCTTTCTATCAAATCAGCTAATAAAGCTTACACTTTAAGCAACGTGCACGCTCCCATTAATCACCACAACATAACAGTTCCATAAAGCGTACAAGATTTTTGGGAAACATTGGAAGAAACAACCAATAAAATACCAAAACACCACGTGAAAATCTTGCTAGGAGATTTTAACGCACAGCTAGGCAAGGAAAAGGAATTCAGAGATACTACCGGTCTCCATACTAAACACAAACGTACCAACAAGAACGGTGAAAGGTTAATCGCGTTCTGTAGGAACTTCGAACTCAAAATCATGAGTACTCAATTTCAAAAACCTGCACATAAGCTAACTACTTGGAGATCGCCCAGCCTAAAGCAGGGTGAATATCAAATTGATCATGTCGCAATTTCCAAGAACAACGTAAAGGAAATTTTAAATGTCAGAACTGGTAAAGGCGTCTTTGATTCGGATGATTATCTCCACCAAATAAAAACAAAATTTCAACCCAACAGAAATAAAAAATTTTCACCCAGAAAAGTTAGGTCCGATCCAGAATATCTGAAACTTCACAAGGATACAATCATTGCACAAATCAATCAGGAAGAATCGACGAATTGGGAAATCCTTACAAAGAATATTCAGAAAGCCATCACACTAGGACAACCTCCTCGCAACAGGAAACACCGCTGGTGGAACTTAATCTGCGACCAAGCAGTCGACAAGAGAATATATAATATATAGATTATATGACATATATTCAAATATGTATATATATATATATATATATATATATATATATATATATATATATATATATATATATATATATATATATATATATATATATATATATATATATATATATATATATATATATATATATATATATATATATATATATATATATATATATATATATATATATATATATATATAAAACAGTAATTTAATCGTGTTAACCAACCACGTGCGGACATGAATAATTGTTTTAGTATTTTACAGTGAAAATTGAGAATTGAAATTACATCTCAAAAGTTTTGAACTCGACTGGGATTCGAACCCAGGTTCTTTGGGTTTACGCCCCACTTACTTAACAAATCTTTATTTACAAATATTAACAATACGTATATAATACATGAGTTATGCAAAAATTTAACATTATATATCTTAAACTAAATACATAATTCATTTTTCATTACAATCTTAAAATTTTCACAGTTCCTACTTATTAGTTTTACTGTACATTTACTTCGTTTTTGACAAATATCATCTTGATATATATATATATATATATATATATATATATATATATATATATATATATATATATATATATATATATATATAGGGATCATATATGTGTAGATGATCGCTTTGCCTTTAGGTAATTATTTTTTTTTTTTATATTTTATTTGTGCATTATCATTATATTTACATATTTTAATTCTACAATACAGAATTCTGACGAATTGTTGGCTTCTGTATTCGATTATAATCATATCTAGCAGAGGTCACCAAAGGAATGCTTTTCTACGAGATTTAAATACCAGGTATGTGGTAGTGCGTTTTTGGTTCATATTCTCTCGTTGAATATAGGTAAATGTTGATATGGTAATCTGTGTTTCATGTTTTCTGTGTTGTGTGCTCTGAGGTTTGTTATATTTTTAGTCAGCTTTTTTATCATTTTTAGTCTATATTCGCTTCTCGATGCAGTGTATCTATTGGGATGAATCTGTTCATTTTTGTTATAAACCTTAACATTTTATTTTGAAAAACTTGCAAAGGTCTGAGTGTTGCATTACTTACGTTGCACGAGGCTGGTGCAGCGTATGTTATTGTTGGTCTTATTATTGTGGTATATATTAACCTCTTATTATATTTGCTGAGTTCACTATTTTTATTGAGAAGTGAGTATAGGTTTTTGGAGATTCCAAATGCTCTGTTTATTGTGCTTCGTATGTGTTTCTTGAAATTTAATCTTCTGTCCAATTCTACACCTAGGTATTTTACAGACTGTTTTGTGTTAATAATGTGATTACCTATTTTCATTGGTGTTAATATTTTATTGTTCGTAAATTTTCGTGTAAATATTATTTGTTCGGTTTTTGTTGTATTCATTTTTATTTTCCATTCTTCGTAGAATAATTTCAGTTTGTTAGCGTGATATCTAATTAATGAGTTGGCAGCTTCCGCTGAAAATGATTTTGCATAGATTGCTGTATCATCTGCATATAGCGCTATTTTTGAGTTATGGAATTGGGGTATGTCGTGAATGAATATATTAAATAGTTTTGGTCCTAGTACTGAGCCCTGTGGTACCCCGGCTTTTATACTTCTCGCTGTGGATAGGCAATTGTTTATTTTCACCTTAAACTGCCTTTCTATAAGATAAGAGTGTATCAGTTTTATTAGATAATGAGGAAATTTATTGATCATCATTTTATATATTAATCCCTCAATCCAAACACGTTCGAACGCCTTTTCTATATAGAACAGGGCTAGTATCGTGTTGCTTTTGTTATTGAAATTTCTTACAATATCATTTACAATTCTAACTATCTGTTGCGAAGTATTATGTTGCGACTTGAATCCAAACTGGAATTCATCTTTAAGTTTAAGTTGTTTCAATGTTCTGTCAATCCGTTTTGAAATTAATTTTTCACATACCTTGCTTAGGATCGGTAAGAGGCTTATTGGTCTATAGCTTTTATGGTCACTTGAAATTTTGCCTGGCTTGAGAATGGCGATAACTACCGATGTTTTCCATAATTTTGGCCAGTATTGTAGTTTTATTATTGCATTTACTATGTACATGAATTGGACGATTCCCTTTCTAGGAAGATTTTTAAGTAACTTGGGACTAATACCATCCTGGCCAGGGGCTTTATTGTTCGGCAGGGCTTTTACGATATCTATAATTTCGGTTGGTGTTACTAATATTGATTCGTAATCTCTGTAATTTAAACGGTTTTGTGATTTTAAGAAATCGTTCACCTTCTTTGTTAATTCTTTCTGGCTATTTGTTTCCTTTTCTCCTAAAGTGTGTATCTGTTCAAAGTGAGATGCTAATTTATTCGCTTTTTCTTTATTAGTCAAAAATTTATCGTAATTATCTACCAATGTTGGTATTTCATGGAATGGTTTTTTCAACGTTTTGGTCATTTTCCAAATAGAATTATCCCTTGGATTTAAACTCTTGAGTTTTTCTGTCCATGTTGAGTTTTTGTGATTTTTAATTTCTGTTTTTATTTGTTTACTTAGTGCGTGCATAATATTTTTGTTATTTTGGTTTCTATGTGTCTGCCATCTCTTTCTATGTTTGTTTCTTAGTTTTATCAATTCTAGGATTGCTTCAGGAAGTTTGTCAGTATTAGTTTGAATTATTTTTTTCTCTGTGACTTCGTCTCTAGTTTTAATAAGGATGTCTGTAAATATTTCAACTTCGTCTTCTAATTTCTCCGGACTGTCAATGTTGTATTTTATATTTACTCTACGATTAATGAGTTGCCTATATATGTTCCAGTTTGTATTTTCGTAACTTTTTTAAAGTTTCGTAAATTGTTTTCTGGGTAATGTGTATGATCGTCGGGAAAAAATAATGAACAATTATCGTTTTCATTTATATAGTTGTAAAGAGTGTTGCCATTTCTGTTGTTTCGTCTACAGTTCCAAGCCGTATGTGTTGCATTAAAATCGCCAATGACTATTGTTTTATTCCCAGAGTTAATGAGTTTACATAGGCAATCTTTTTTGAATTTATTCAGTGGTCTGTTATATGTTGAAATTAAAGTGATGTTGTTTTCCAGTGTTATTCCTAAATTTTCTATACTACAATTCATGTTTTTTATTTGTGAGAAAACGACTCCTCTCTTTATTAAAATTGCTACCCCACCGTGGCCGGTGTTAGTTTGTCTTTCTCTTCGTAGAATTTCGTAACCTCTACAATTTAATTTATGCTCTTTTTTCAAACGTGTTTCGTTGATTAACATAATATCAATTTCATGTTTTCGCAAATAGCTTTGAAGTTCTGACATTTCATTTCTAATGCCGTTAGCGTTCCAGTGTGCGATATTGAGCTTAAAAACCATTAATTTCTAAGTTTTGTGTAAATTCAAAAAATATTTGAAACCGCTCTACATGGTTATTAGTACTGACTAATTTTTTATTTAGATTACTTATAGCTAGAAGAGATTTATTTACATCTATTAAACTATTAAGAGTTTTCAGTTCATTACTCAGTTTAGTAAATTCACTTAACTCACAGCAATTGTTATAATCACTATTTTCGGTTATTATACGCTGATCAGGCACTTTGTGTCTCTGGCTAGCAGTTTTTTCTCTGGTTTTCCATACATTGGTAGTTGGGATCGGAGCAGGAATATATTTTGGCACTACACTTTTGTTTTTACGCACTAAACTTTGTTTGTTTTCCATTATTTTCTTGTACACAGGGCACTCGACGTTGTTAGCGGTGTGTTGACCACCACAATTCGCGCACTTTGGTGTATTGTCAATTTTCAATGGACACTCCGATGTTACGCCCCACTGCTTTTGACCGCTAAGCTACCGAGGTCTACACTCTGAGATGCAACTTCAATTCATATCTAACAACTCTTTTATTCGTCAAACTAGTTATTCGACGCTCGGATTGTCGTCTTTGATACCTGCAGGCGAAAGTGATTGACGACTAGCTTAGGCTGGCTTAGCGGTCAAAAGCAGTGGGGCGTAAACCCAAAGAACCTGGGTTCGAATCCCAGTCGAGTTCAAAACTTTTGAGATGTAATTTCAATTCTCAATTTTCACTGTAAAATATTAATACAATTATTCATGTCCGCACGTGGTTGGTTAACACGATTAAATTACTGTTCTATAATTATCATTGTTCCTTACGGAAAAAAAATAAATACATATTGGAGGATGGGTAGGTGTCACTCACTTTCGCCTGCAGGTATCAAAGACGACAATCCGAGCGTCGAATAACTAGCTTGACGAATAAATTGAATAAATTGAAAAGTTTATTTTTGTTGACAAAAATAAACTTTTAAACTTTTTAAACTTTTTTTGTTGACAAAAATAAACTTTTTGTTGACAAAACTAATGAATAATTGAATTTATGAGTTACTATAGATATCAAATGTCAAACTTATTTTTTAGAGAAATCAAATTTGTTTTTTTGTATTTTTACTCATTGATTTTCATTATAAATCAATTTCAAGAAATATATATATATATATATATATATATATATATATATATATATATATATATATATATATATATATATATATATATATATATATATATATATATATATATATATATATATATATATATATATATATATATAATATATATATATATATATATATATATATATATATATATATATAATATATATATATATATATATATATATATATATATATATATATATATATATATATAATATAATATATATATATATATTTATATTTTTTTAACGTTCTATATTTATATATTGTAACGTTTCAAAATACTTTACACAGGTTGAAGAGTTAAATGTTAAGACCCCATCGCATGAAATAATCGTAGTTCGAAATGCACCGATGGTCGCATGATATTCCGGTGATAGATTCATTTCGATATTGGATTTCTCGTATCTTGTGTTGCTACTGATCACAATTTTGGTTGTTGAATATATCTTTCACCTTCATAAATTTTGAGTGCTCTTGTAAGCGCTGTGTCCCCTGGAGTGGAGTTGAGGCTTCATTGTATCCCCTGAAGTTGATAGAGGAGGGTTGAATTTAGGTTTCACTATATACCCTGGAGTTGAGGCTTCACTTTATTCCCTGGAGTTGAAATAGAATTTCAATTTGAGGTTCCATCAAATTTTGAGTGGCTTTGAAGATTTGAATTACAAGCAGAAAAGAACCGGAATCACGATAACAAGGATCTTCCATATCAATTTTTATATAGAAATTTTCAGTTATAATTATCTAGTTTCACTGTCTATATTGTTATACGTCTCCCAAAATTTTAGAGCTAGCTGATGCAATCGCAAACATTTCGTAGGGAAGTACGTTATATAAAAATGGTGACCAACTGAGGGGCCCGATGTGATCGTTTCATTTTTTGTAGATGCCTGCTTTGTTTTCAGTATAAACAATTGTGAAGAGTTCTGTAACACAAATTTCCAATTATCGTATTATTATTTAGTACCTATCAGAGAGTGAAAACATAGTGTTCCGTTTCATTTTTCTTTTTTTGCATGTTTTCTATTTAATTGTTATATCGAGTGTTGATCCGAAATCGAAAATATCTCAAATCACTATTCTTGCCTTATTTAGTTATATAATATCTAATTTTTTAGAATATCTTTTAGTTTGAATCAATTTTTATTCATTCGTCAACATGAATCCTAATTTTCTGAAGTCTCATAACTTAGCATATGAAGCTCCACTTAGGTTAAGAAGGAAGATCATTGATACTATAGAAAGAAACCGCAAAACAGGAAGAAAGGCAAAATCTCAAGAAAACGCCAATCGTAGCTTCATATCTTCAGGTGATGTGTACACGTGAAAATTTTATTTGATTTGAAATTGATACTTGTGCAGGTTTTTGTGAGATTTCAAGTTTAAAAATCTCACTCGAACCCGCTTGAAGAGCTGTTACCTCGCGCTAGTGCCTATAGCGGACTCTGGCAAGATGTGAAAACCATCAAAAGTGTCCAGCTGTTGAGGTTACATCATTTTATAGGTCCCCTAGTAAAATATATAAAATTCAGCTTTCATACTATAACGAAAGTATAATTACAATTTATTGAAGTTTAGGAGTGTCTGGCAGAGAGGAACAACTGCAATGAGTGACTGCCAATGAATGATGTGATTTCTAAAGTTTTGGACTGTTATTATGTTCAAATTCGAAACATGAATTGTCATCGGGTTCAGGTACAGCACCATTTTCGTCAGAACTTGGAATCTCTTCCAAGGTAGCATAGGCCTTGCGTACATATATTTCGGTACCATAAGGAATGTAACGAATAGCTGATTGCAGATAAGGGTATGAAATTGACTTGAAGGGGTATGAGAACTGAAGCTTTTTCCTTGCCCTCAAATCAGTTTGGAAGGAATTCAACACATCTTTTGCAGACTTTATGAGGTGCTCAAACGTTATACTGATCTCCAACTTTTAAGCCAAAATATGATAAATACACATTCTTCACAAAGTGCGTAATATTGAGTTGTTGCTTTAGTGCCATTTATTGGCCACAAATATAACAAAAACGGTCAGACAAATTTACACTTTCCGCGCGTACAACATTGCACTATATTGAATCAAGATTCATCAGAAAACAATGACGAGTTAACAAGTAATTGTACCGCGCCACTTTCAATACTATCGGAGAGCTCACGATCAGGTGAAAAATTTGTGCTCGTTGATTTAGCTCACGCATGACAATCTTCCGTGAGAAAGTAGCTAGACAGGGGACATATCCACGTTGTCGGCCAGATCAGTGAAAGCGTGGATCCATCTAAAAGACCAGATCAATGAAAATATAAATCCACCTAGAGCGGTTAGATCAATGAAAATATAGATCAATCTATTTCTTAATTCCACTCACTAAATCCACAAATCAACAAATAATTCTTTATTTACAAACTGAATAATAACATATACTTCGAAACAACACTTTTCTATTCCATTCACTCTATAGTAACTCAATATCCGACCCTGACCGTCAATCTAACTGTAGCTAACCCTTTCTTATCACTTACGGTAGCTGACTGACTTCCTGGTATCCGGTCTTCCACATATCCAATCAGATGTCTCGGAGGTTCGATTCTAGAAATTTATAAAACCTAGAGGTCGTTATGTCTACGTTCACTAGAATATTCTAGAGAAAAACAGATTGGCCGCAATCGCAACGCTGACCTCCTCCTGATCAATCTCACAGTTTTTCTACTGTGCCACCCTCGTTGTATTTTGTTAATTTCACAAAATGTATGGCCTTCAGCAGCAAATAAAATACCAAGTTCATTAATTCTCCCACATGCTTCTTTCATTATATCTTCAGAAAACAATCTGCCCCGTCGGTCCGTTTTATGTCTCTTCAATTCAACAGGTAAGAAATCTTCATTTCATGAGTATATAATATTCTTCTCTACTTTTACCAACTAACTCTATTTCTCTTCCCAAAATATTTTGCCTGTTCTCTTCTTTCTTCAATTTCATCTATGTCATTATACTCTTCTTCATTATGGTCTTCCTGGTCATATTTGTAGAATTTCTCATAGTCAAGATCAACCCGAAAAGTTCACTAACCCGCTTGTAGAGCAGCATCAGAAAATATTGAACTTGTTTTCTTCTTTCCAGTGATTGGGTTACCTTCATCATCAACAATGAAATCGTCAGTATGTGGGTTCCAATTTCTTCATCCATCGATCAACTGACTTCGTCTAGAGACTAGACCCTGGCTTCTTTCGGGTCGTTTTCCATAGTCATCATCAGACAACAAAATTTACAGCAATGTCATTTTTCTATTGACCTGCATCTCGTTCCTCGTCTTCATCACTATCTTCTTCTTGAATTCTCTTCAAACGTTTCGAAGTTCTTTCAATCATCTTTAACATTGAATATTATCCGTTCTTCTTCATTAAATCCATCAAAATCTTCCCCATTATTAAAAAAAACTTTGCAGAGAAAATTTCCTAAGAATATCAAAAATTACAATTATCCAAACCCAAATTTCACATTCGAAGAACTAACCCATATTAGATCAACTTAAGACGATTACGACACATATGATAACGATCAAGAAAATTATGAATTAGATCAAAATGACGAAATTGATCAAACAAATCAAGAACAATACTCCAATGAAAATTTTACACTACTAGCCTCAGATTTTCTGAATAAGTACGGATTCAATTCAGATTTCAAAAATCAGATATTGACTAATGAACATAGTCAAATTCCTCTTAAGTATCAAAAAATGAGTCGAAAGCCTTCAAGTACTCCCATAGATTCATCTCATTCAGAATCAGAAATTAGAAGCCAACTCACAAAAATATTACTGCAAAATGAAGGTGTATTATTAGACCCAAAACGTATCATTAAAACACTAAACGAAGCTGAAACTGGATATGGCACTATAAAAAAGGAACTTCTAGCTCTAGTCTGGTCATTTTAATATTACAGACCCTATTTATTTGGACGGAAATTTGAAATTTTCGGAATATTATGTCATATACGAATGTGCAAAATGATGTGCAAGATATTTTACTCACTTGAAATTTATCACTTTTTAGGCGGAAGATCCCATTACCGTTCGGTGGGCACATTTAGCCCTTCTCGTAGAGTTCGCGCTAGAACTCAAAAATGCATTGCAAAGCATAAACGAACAGAGCTTCAACCATTTTGTTTTAAAATTGGGCATAAATCATGGCCCCATCACCGCAGGAGTTATAGGAGCGAGAAAACCGCATTACGACATTTGGGGTAACACCGTCAACGTAGCTTCTAGGATGGAGAGCACGGGAAAAGCGGGTTGCATACAGGTATGATAAAACAAATATCATTCATGGTTTCACGGATTTTCAAATTTTTTTTTCCGAAGAAAAAAGTGGAAAGAAGTGGAAATGCAAGTCAGAATCTATATAATAAGATTAAAATGAATTTGGTCAATGAATCAAATGCATTGTACCAACGTATACTTTATTCCGTTCATTATGAACTTCTTCAGTCTATTTGAGATAGGAAACTCTAATTGTTAATCGAATTTTTCAAACGATTGAACCATTAATTCTCCATTCAGATTCATATGCAGCTGTTCTTTCAGTAAAATTCATTGGGGAATTTAGTGTGACAGATAATATCACGAATAATTTCACACCTTCGATATTTTTGATGGTGTAATTCGTACTAGTCATATCCTGTAAATAGCGAAATTCAATCGAATCTACGGACCTGATGGTACCGAAGTTTTTGTTGCATGATTCAAGAGCCTCGTTGAAGGACCCATGATGTCATGATGACCCATAAAAAGAGATGAAAATAGCGGTTGACGCATTCAAACACCATCAACCTTCAAATTCAGATGTATTGAATGGGATAATATACTTGCTGTTGATGAATACTAAATTACCCATGTGAACAGAAAAAAAATCAAAAAATATTTTCAGTACTAAAAGATTCATATCCCTATGATAGTATACTTCGAAATTTTTTCATTATCCTGAACCATGAGATCATATTATAATTAAATGATCAAATCAATTTGAACACATACCTTTCGAATTTCTTCCCCATTTGAACAAAATTTGATTATGGAAGTTTGCCCTGTATCAACTTCAACTCGATCATAATAATAAATATAATATAATATGATATAATATAGGCTCTGATAAAAAAGCTTCATTTTACTTAAGGTAAAACGATCAGTAACAGAAAATTTGTCATCAAAATTACATATCTTGAATTACATCTAATTTGATTGAATATCATCTATAATTATATGATAATATAATTATATATATGATACAAAAGTTCAATGAAAAGTTTAATCCTTGAAAACCAAGCTCTATGTAAAAAAAATTACTTGTTGAATGTGATTGATGATGATATTATATACGAAAGGAAACACAGCTTTTTTTAATCTTTAGCACTATCAACTCTTGTTTCTAGGTGACAGAGGAAACTTGTGAAATACTCAAATGTTTTGGTTACCAGTTCGAACAACGCGGCTTGGTTGCTGTGAAAGGAAAAGGTCAACTGATGACATATTATCTCTTAGGAAAAACCGGGAAAATTACACCAACGACTGTTCCCGTATCACCTATTATGAGTTTGATGACGATGGAGACGCTAAATGAAGAAGATGAGTCCCAAGACACATCAAAATCGGACGACAAGACCGTCATCGAGTGCATTCAGAATGACGAAACGTCGTGTGCAGATATGGATTCGAACGTATAGGAGATCAGAAGGAGACAGAAAATGCGTTACTTTGAGTTGATATAGTTCTTGAATTCGTGTTTTGTTCTCCTTTAATCAATTATGAAATACGACTACTATAGAGCATTTACTGATGGATTAGTTCCATTTGAACACATGTTACCATCAATCGCTAAGAAATGAAGAATGTCATTCAATGTTGAAAAATACTCCGTAGATTTTTTTGTGGGGATCTTGATACAAACAATACTAAATCTTACTTCGAGTTCGATCTAAAAACTTATTAATTAATTCAATATACTATATTCTTATCAAATAGTATATTATTCTTTATCTATTATTATAGAATGCTTTGATCCATATCAACTCTGAATTGAAACAATTCCATTAACTCAATGACGCGTTTTCAGACCCTTCAAATTTCGATAAATATCAAATTAGAGATGCACTGTAGAAAATTCTACCAATTCAGAATCTCTTCCAATATTGAAGAAATCATCAGGAGAAAGCTCAATTTATTGAATACAGATAAATATAATCTGAAGTCAATATAGTGAATCTGCATTCTATGAAATATTGAATAAACACCAATTTTCATATTGATATTCAATCCAAACATTTCATGGTGTTTTCTTGTGTTGAAATGAGGAGATAACGATTCATTGTTTCTTTCTGATAAACCAAAATTTCATTTTGTTTTCCATCAGTCTTCATCTTCAGGCGGATGAAATGAATTATCAATCATTTTCGACAAATGATCTACATTTTTGTGCTGCTCACAATAAATGAAAAAGTTTCAAAAATCTATGATCATTTTGTATTTCACTAATCTCTCAGTTACTTTAAAAACTCGAATGACTATTTATATACCAATGAGATATTTCGAAGCGCATGTGATTATCGAAAAAATGACAACTTGACAAACAAAACTTCTTCATATGATCATATGATTGCATAAAAAAATTATGACAAAAGTCGAAATCCTGATTTCCATTATTCTTTTGCACTTTCGATCATTTCTGTAAAACGTAATAGAAATATTTTCGTATTATGCTCGCCTGGAAATCAACCCTGAATACTATGTTTCAATTTGATCGAATTTTCAAAAATGTCTTCATTTCACGAAATGAACAATTGAGGGGTATTAAAACTATATATACTTGTATATATATATATATATATATATATATATATATATATATATATATATATATATATATATATATAATGATAAAAAGTACAATAATAACTAGTACAGTAATTTTTCGTGTTGACCAACCGTAAATGTAACGTCCGAAATGAATGTTCTTTTAGAACCAGTCTAGCATTATGCTGTTATTTTTTCTTATCACAAAAGTATCTAGAAATGGAATTTTATTATTCTTTTCTGTTTCGACGATGAATTTTATCGGGGGGTGATAAACAGAGATGTTTCAACTATTTCATCGATTTTATTCGAGGGTACAGCGCAAATTATATAGGGACAGCTTCCTATGGGTTTTTAAAAAATTTGTTGATAGTATACGCCACACATCACAAAATAATTACTGTGGAAGATGAATGTTAATAATTCTAAAGCGGTTTCGAGAGGTATTCGCGTGAAATTTTTGATATTTAGCTAGTGCTTTTTTTATTCATTTTATACTAAGTTCCATGGGTATGTTCTAAAATAAAGAAACAACATCTTAACTAATTATTACGTAGTTCTGGGGAATGGATTTGTTATTTATGAATTTGAAAAAATCGAATCTGTCTTTAATATAATATTCATTTTCTTTGTCATATGCTGCTGTGAAGATATCTGCTAGGAATTTCGATAATTTTTTATTAGGAGCATTATTTGAAGAAATTATTGGACGTAGGGAAAGTTCAGGTTTATGTATTTTTGGTAGGCCGTAAAATTTAGGAGCCACGGAATTGCAAATTGACAGAAATTTTTTAATTTTAACAGAGATTTCTTTTTTCTTTCCCAAATAAGTTACAAGTTTATTGGATTTTTGCTGTAAGGTGAAAGTGGGATCATTCTTCATTTTCTTGAATTGTTTTGTGTCTGAAATAATTTGTTTTGTCATTTCTAAATTTCTATTTTTATCCAAATCAACTGTGACACACCTGTCTGATTTGAGTATATATATATATGTACCTCTATATGATTACTTGAAACTATAAAAAATATTTACTATTCATAGAAATAATCCAAATAATTGTTATATTGAAGACAATCATCAGCCGACATTTTGGAATTATTGAACGATGAATGGATATACTAATTTCATCATCTAAATTTTTACACATATATATATATATATATATATATATATATATATATATATATATATATATATATATATATATATATATATATATATATATATATATATATATATATATATATATATATATATATATATATATATATATATATATATATATATATATATATATATATATATATATATATATATATATATATATATATATATATATATATATATATATATATATATATATATATATATATATATATATATATATATATATATATATATATATATATATATATATATATATATATATATATATATATATATATGTATATATATATATATATATATATA
Source organism: Henosepilachna vigintioctopunctata (assembly GCA_030704895.1). Classification (NCBI taxonomy): domain Eukaryota; kingdom Metazoa; phylum Arthropoda; class Insecta; order Coleoptera; family Coccinellidae; genus Henosepilachna; species Henosepilachna vigintioctopunctata. Next base: position 277,292 of record JARQZJ010000087.1, on the reverse strand, counting down.
TATATATTTATTTTTTTCAATAGATTTATTGCCTGTTTGGGATAGTTTATTTCGAATGTTTTTGACAATAACAGGCTCATTTCAATGTTAAAAACATTATTTTCATTGACGTTTCATTTTATATCACAACTTTGTCAAAAATAATGGATAATTGAATTACATGAATTACTATGCATATCAAAACGTGAAACTTATTTTTTGAAAAAATCAAATTAGGTTTTTTGTATTTTCACATATTCATTTTTAGTATCAGAGGAATATTTATGAATTAATTAGAATAAGTTACGGAATTTTCAGAAGAAGATGTAATTAGAGATTTGGAAGAAAATCTTTTTTTATATAAATGATATGTTGATGATTGTTTAATAATAGCAGATAAAGATCATATTTATAATATGCTAGAACGTTTAATTAATTTTCATGATGAATTACAATTTACACTTGAAGAAGAAAAAGATGAAAGATTGAATTTTCTTTATATAAAAATTTAAGGAGAGATAACAAAATTCATGCAAGATGGCACCGAAAAGAAATCAGTTCTCAATGAACAATAAATTATATGAGAAGTCATCACTATTCCCAGAAAATAGATAGAATGATTAGTTCTATAGATAGATCACTAAAATTAACATTATCATGTTTACGACATGAAACACTTGAAGAAGTTCGTACTCTTCTCATGAAAAATAATTACCCATTGAATTTGATCGACAAAATCATGAAAAACAGAACTCATGAATTATATAATACTTTACATTGAACAAAAATGAATCTTACGAAAATAATTACATTCCCTACCATTCATTCCAAAATTGAGTACAAACATTGCGCAAATATTGAAACCTTATAATTTAATAATAGTTCATACTGCCAAAAATCGAATCAAAGAAATATATATCAAATTAAAGAGTGAAAGAGTATCTCAAAAAAAAACGCATAAATAACAGCCTTAAATAAACATAAAATAACTGATAATCACGATTTTTGTCATAAAAGTACATAGATTTGAGCAACTGAAAAAGACGAAATATGTGAAGAAATTTTAGAAATGTTAAACATTCGTTAAAACTTGGAGAACGCAGTAAATGAAAGAACAGACATTAAACATCTTAATTCTATTCACAACAATTTGATAAACCTCACAAGTACACTCATAAAATGAATACACAACAATCACAAAACATCACATCTCAAAACTCATCCTTTCCAGATTCACCTTCAATTCCACACACATAAACCAATTAATATACATATTCTAGATAAGCAAGAAAGTCAACTATATGTAATTATATAATGTATACAAAAATTACACTCATAAGAATCGCCTGGCTTACCATGAGTTTTTCAGAGATTTCCTCATAGTGAAGAAGACTAAAACTTCCGAAGCCGTTGCTAAGCCAGAAATATTCCTCTGATACTGAAAATTAGTACCTATTTCAAAATACAAGCAAACTAATTCGATTTCTTTCAAAAATGAGTTTGACCTTTTGATATCTGCTGTAATTCATAAAATTGAATTATTCATTAGTTTTGACAAAGTTGTGATATACAACGAAACGTCAACGAAAATAATGTTTTCAACATTAAAATAAGCCTGTTATTGCTAAAATCATTCAAAAAATATATATATAAAAAATCAACGAAAATTTAATCGATCACTTTCGAGAGTAAATAGTGCTTTTTCAAAAACTTTGAACTTGTTGAATGGAAATACCTTTGTATCGTACACGTATGAATAGAATATGTAGAAAGTGTACTGTATTTTAATTTAAGGAGAAGCTAATTCGTCTAACAGCGTACTGAGAATAAATATTGTTATGAAAAGTAATTGAATGCAATGAATAAAACAAAGTAAAGTAATAAATCAATATATTTCATGTACACACGACACTCCACTTACCCGGCGTAGTCCAGGAAAAGAATAGAGACTTGCGAGGGCAACTAGGACGATGTGAAGTGTCCTTTGGAGTCACTCGTCGTAATAAGTCAGTAAGGCACTATTATATTCTGTAGCAAATGGGGTACGCTTTGTATTAATGTTATTCACTATCATATATCCGTCCCTAACGACGTCTTGTTCTAGAATGTCTATTTTATTTTCGGTTTCATCACATCTGGTCCAAAAGATGTATTCAGGATGGTCGTATGGTGAACAATGGAACGGGTTAAGTATAATGTGTATGCATGATTCAACGTAATAATGAAAATGAAGTAAACTGAATATATTATATGCCGTCCATTATCAACCATCATTCATAGTAATTAGTGAAGACGAACCATACCCCCTACGCTGAAAATGCTGAGCATTTTCTGTAAGCAAATGAGTAGTGGAGAAACAGAGTGGAACCGAAAATTATTGATTGTCTCTCAAATTTAAGAAAACATAGTAAACCAAGTAAAGTGAAAAAAAGTAGTTCCAAAGTATTCATCCCAAATGTTGAAATTATTATGAGGGGAAAAATGAGTTTAAGTATATTGTAAATTGAAATAAGTATTTCAAGTAACAAAAAAACTAACAAAAATTATTGTAATGTAAATATTTTCGATATGATAATTGTAGATGCGTAAGTAAAACCCATTTCAATGAAGTATGTATGTCATGTATGACACCCAAAGAGTAGAATTATTTTCAAAAAATATATATAAAAAATTAACGAATTATAAATAGAAATCAACAGAGAGGAAGAGAGCAAAGTTTTCTAAAAGCATTAGGAATCTTACCTATAGAGGACAATAGTTCTATTTTCCGATGAAAGATGGATTGCTGGATTGTTTTAGATATTATTTTTAACGCATTAAGAAGTTCCGAAGTAATACTAGCGTTATTAGTATAGACTTTTCCATTTTTTTGACTGTAATTTCAAATTAGTAATAAATCGTGTTATATAACAAATAATTTTCAGTATTTAAGGTATTGAAAAGAATTTGTATAGTAAGACATTCACGAAATCCTCTTCAGTTACGAACGTAACTAAACATCTTTTTGCACTTTCGTTTATAACTTCATCTTCTATGGAATTCAATTCGTAATTGTTCTCTGAATCAATAAATTGAAATGAGGGACCATCCAACCAGAGTCAACAACTCACGATAGCTGCAGGAGAAATTCCTCGAGAACCGAAATCAGCAAGATTATGCTCAGATGAGACATAAAACCATAGTTCGGGAGGAATAATATCCTTTAAGTAAGAAGTACGATTAGAGACAAAATTCTTCCCTTTATGAGAAAAATATTCAATCCAAGTTAGAGCGACCATAGAATCAAAGAAAGCAAACGTATCAAAAAATTTTACTATATTTTCATAAGAATTCGTAACTAATAAAATCAATTTTGAAAGAAGAACAGCGGCATATAATTCTAAACGCTGCATAGAAAGTTTTTCAATAGGCGCAACTTTTGATTTTGCACCTACGGCAAAAGTTTCGAAAGCATTTTCGTAATAGACACGTACATATACTACGGCACAATAAGCCAATTCGGAAGAATCACAGAAGCCTATTAAATCGCACTTATGATTTAATATGGAGTCAAAATAACGTGGGATCCTCAACTCGGAAAGATAACGAATTTCTATTTGAAATTTCGAGAATTTATTACAAATATCATCACCCGGATTACTATCCCATGATTTTCCTTGAAACCACATCGTTTGAATCAGTATTTTTAAACTTATTATACCGGGTGTCAAATATCCAAGAGGATCAAAAATACGAGCGACACAAGATAATATACTTCCCTTAGTGCATATGGGTGTGATATCTAAATGAGAAAAAGGGAAACAATCAAACGAAGAATTCCAATTTAAACCCAGAATTTTTTGAAACGTACTGTCCAAATTCAAGTTCAAAACCGAAACATTATTAACAACATGAGAAGCTGGTGGATTCGCCAGAAGGCCCTTATCATTACTCAACCCATTTCGCAATTCAAAACCTCATTTGCGACATAAAGTGATAATTTCATCAATTTTTGAAAGGGCGCCTTCTAAGGAATCATCACCACCAGTAATGTCATCCGCGTATGTATTATTGAGTATTAATTCTCGTGCCATACTCAATTCAGGATGATCGTTCGATAATTACTGTAAAGTACAAATAGTCAAATAAGGACTACAATTTAAACCAAAAAGAAGAGTTTTGAGTCTGTACTCTTGTAGTTCTTCATGGGACGAAAATCGCCATAAAATTCGAAGATAATCCCTATGTTTCGAATTAATTTCAATCATTTTATACATTTGTCGTATATCTGCACAAAATACAAATCTATAAATTCGAAAATGAACTGGATCGAAATGAGGTTTGATTGCAATTTTGATCTGGTAAATAAGGCACCGTTAAGTGATATTTTATTGGGATAACAACTACTTCCATCAAACACTATCGGAACAGGAGTAGAGGCAATTCTTTTCGTAATACGTAAGAATGTGGTAAATAGAATGTATTATTAGTAATGTGTAATTTTGAATCATGAATGCTTTCCAAATGATCACTTGTTTAAATAGTCTCTAATGGCAGAAGTGTGTTTTGAATACCGATCGAGATTTTTTCTAAGTTTTGATTCTAAACTATGAAATCGTTTCAACGCAAAATACTTACTGTACCCAAAATCCTGACAATTAATTTTAAAGGGCAAGAAGAATGAATATCGACCTGATGAGTTTCTGAATGTAGATTCTTTGTGATTCACAGAATATATTTTCCGAAGATTGTCATATAACTCAGGGCACTTCCTCAATCTACCAAAATTTCCATAAGTAGTCATCAATATCAGAATTTTCCTTTTCTGCAGAAATCAGTGAAAAAAGTCTTTATTGAATGAGGTCTAGGAATATTTGTTTTTTCCGTTGGTATCCAACCTTATATAGTATTTATGGCAACAGGTTCACCAGGTGAGGAACCAATTTTACCATTTTGTGATATATATGGAAAAATATCTGCCTCTAATAACAAATCCACAAACCCAGATATGGAATATTCCGGATCTGCCAATAAGAGCTGATCGAAAAGTTTCTTAATATCCTCAGATGAGGTGATTCTGGACACCAAATCGCAAATTTTATCTATTATGCTGGCTTCAATTGGAATGAAGATATCTGCATTATGTATAGAATACACTTGACATTGAACTGCCGTATCAGCAGAAGTGCGCATGTGGTCCAAACCGTGTACAAGAATGGACGCATTAACGGTTTCAAAATAAGTTTTTTAGCTAAGGTTTCAGAAATGAAAGATAGCTGAGATCCAGAATCCAGTATAGCCGTGACTAGATGAAATTTCCCGAAAATGTCTTGAATTTTCAGTTTAAGGGTAGAAAGTAACATCTGAGCAAACAGAAGATTATTCTTCGGAATTAAGCCACTAAAAGATTCATTGGACCATTCAAACTTCATTGGACGAGTTACTAGGTAAAGGCTCTACGATTTCCGTACGAGGCTCAAATATTTGTTGCATTGTAGCGAAATGTGACAATGTATGTGATTTCTTACAGGCACTGCATCTCTTATCTGTCTTACAATTGATGACTGATGAGAATCAGCTAGACAATTGATGCATGCATCAAGGTTTTTTATAATTTCATATCGTTTATGAGGAGAGTTTGAAATAAAAGCAAGACAATTTGTAATAATTTGATCACTTTCACAAAGTATGCAACAGTATATCTTATTTTTACTACTATTTGCAGTATTACTTGATGCTTTGTGTATAAACATGTGAGGTTTAGAATTGTAAATAGTTTTATCTTTCGTTTTAATTGAGTAGAACAGATTCTACCACTGTACAATGTTTGAGTAATATATCCCGTAATTTTTCATACGTGGGTATTTCTGAAGAGGCATATTCTCTCTCAAGAACTTCCAACGCATCATAGTCTAAACGCTCCGTCAACATTTGCATAAGTATAAAATCCCAATTATCTACAGGTAACGTTAACATTTTCAAGCTGACAAATTTTCATGAAAACAATCTTAACGATTCGTTAATGATCTATCATTAGTTATTGGACGAAAATGATTGATTTCCTTCCAGTATCTAGGCATTAGATAACAATCGTTCATTTTCGTATATGGAAAGTAATGAATTATACGCAATTGTATAATTATCGTCAATGATTGGTAGATTTTTTAAAATATTTGATGGAGGACCTCTGAATACTGAAGTTATTTTACTAAATTTTTCAACATTTGATAAGTTACCATTTTCATTTACCAAAGAAATTTGAAAACAAACTAGGAAATTTTTTGAGATCTCCATCGAAAGTAAGTAAATTGAATTTCGGTAATTTAAAATTGACATTCAGTTGATCATGTTTTACAAACAACACATTTAGTCGATTTTTTAAACAAAGAAATGAAATTTTCTTGTTTTTTTCTAATCCTCGTAATAATAATACGCCAGATGTTTCGATTCGATTCAATGTACTCGTATTTAGCAATATATCGTATGTTCGCATATTCGTATTGGACTTCAGGGTCGATGATGGAGGGAATATATTTTAAAAATACACATATGTTTTCTCAGTGTAGTAAATATTGGAAAAAAAGAAGTATTTGAATTCGGCCCCGAACCAAAAAATGTATCTTAAACATATAAGTAGAATATGTAGAAAGTGGACCGTATTTTAATTTAAGGAGAAGCTAATACGTCTAACAACCTACTGAAAATAAATATGTATAAATGAAAAGTAATAGAATGCAATGAATAAAACAAAGTAAGGTATTGAATCAATATAATTCATGTACACACGACATTGCACTTACCCAGGGTAGTCAAGGAAAAGGATAGGGACTTGCGAGGGCAACTAGGACGATGTGAAGTGTCCTTTGGAGACACTCGCCATAATGAGTCAGTAAGGCACTATTATATTTTGTAGTAAATGAGATACGCTTTGTGTTAATGTTATTCACTATCATGTATCCGTCTCTAACGACGTCTTGTATCAGAATGTCTGTTTTATTTTCGGTTTCATTACATCTGGCCCAAATGAGGTATTCAGGATGGTCGTATGGTAAACAATGGAACGGGTTAAGTAAAATGTGTATGCATGATTCATAATAATGAAAATGAAGTAAACTGAAGATATTATATTCGGTCCATCATCAACTATCATTCATTGGTAATTAGTTATGCCGAACCAACCTTTCAATTTTTTCATCCTCATTAGAAATCTTCTGTGGCATAAATCCGAATTATCAAGTTTCGATGGTTTTCCAGAGGCAGCCATGTCCTATCATCGAAATCGGGGAAGCACTCATTCAAGAACCAATCTCGTGAGCTCCCCTGTCGAAGATAGGAGATGAATATTTTCGAGCATTGCATTGCCAGGAAAAAGCGATCTGCAGTATTCCAGAGAGTTCATCTTGTTTAGTCGATGGAGGGAGCTTACGTGATTAGTTCACGAACAAATGTTTGTCCCAGTTTGAAGATAGGATCTGGGTACGTCCGGAAAACTATCGACACTTGATTGTTTTGGATGTATACCACTGAACATTCCTATTGAAAGTGGAACAATTTTATGGTATTTCCATTCAACAAGTTCGATGATTTTCAGAACGACATTAATATGAACTCTCGAGAGTGATAGGTTTTCGTTGACAACATTCGTGTAAAGAGCTCCTCGATAGTTTCAGTAATATTCAGAAATATTTTGATCAAGAGTCTGAGTATTGACGAAATATACAAAAAAATAGATGATTCTGCTTTATATTCCTTACGACTTCAATGAACCATATGATTAAATAAGAATTGTTAATTAAGATCTGGAAATCTCTTCATTATTTCTTAGTTTGGAGTTCCTTGTTATGTATAGATCAGCCATAGGCGAAATAAACAGTCTGTATAAATCATAATTCTTTATTCTCTTCCTGAAATATTCCTGAAGTGAGTTAGAAGGTAATTATTTTATTTCGGAGGAGTAGAAAAATGATTCGTCAAACTCCTACCATTTGTAAGAAGGTCATGTCTTTTCTCAACAATTAAGATTATCTAACCAGGCGCTCAATTAATTCTCGAGGTAGACGCATCAGGTTTCGCAACAGGGGGAGCTTCACTGTAAGCAATCAATGGGAACACACATGCATTATCATTTTTTTCACGAAAAATATCACCCTCAGAAAGTAATTACAGCGCGTACGACAGAGAGCTACTAGCGGCCTACGCGTCTATTAAACATTTTCGACATATGGTGGGAGTAAGAACGTTTTCTTTGTTTCCGGATCATGAGCCTCTCACTTTCGCGTTCAAACAAAAAACGGACAAATGCTCGCCACGGTGAATTAGATAGCTTGATTTCATTTCCGAATTCACCAAATATATCATATATAGGAGGCTCTCAAAATGTAACCGCAGATTGTTTGTCTAGAATCGCCAACATATCTTTTATTGAAATTAATTCAAGATCCTCAAAGTTAAGTGTTAAAATCAATTAGCTTAACGCAGCAAAACACCTCATTATATTGCGACATTTCGAGCGAGAAAGTGAGACCATATATACCAAAGGAGTATCGGCGCTAGGTTTTTGAAACACTGCACAACATTTCTGCTCCAGAAATTAGGGCAACAAAAAAACTGATTAATATATTGACCTTCAATAAATAAAGTCTGCAATAAATGGTTACAGCAATGCGTATGCTGTCAAGAAGCAAAAATCACGAGACATCCTGAAACGCCAGTAAAATCATTTACTGACCAAATGAAAAGTTTTGACCATGTCCACCTCGATATAATAGGTCCTCTAGCTCCTCCAGAGGATTTCAATTATTGTTTGACAGTGATAGATAGATTCACACGATGGTCAGAAGCTGTTACAATTTCAGATATCACAGCAGATACAATTGCAAGAAAATTCTATGAGAATTGGATATCACGCTTGGAAGTACCTTTTAGAATGACAACATATCAAGGGCGGCAGTTCGAAAGTAATCTATTCCAGTCACTGTCTAACCTACCAGGCACTGAAGAACAGGACCATTCCTTACCATCCACAATTGAACGGCCTCGTTGAAGAATTCCATCGACCATTGAAAGCAGCACTGAAGGCACATAACAAGGAACAGTGGACTACTACATTGCCAACCATATTACTAGGTCTTTGTGCAGTATTTGAGGAAGATCAGCGAGCGACCATATCTGAACTTGTATATGAAGATACACTCCCCCAGCAGTGTCACACATAGTTGGCATAATGTGTGGGGAAACGTACTAACCTTCCTGACCACGTGGTTTAGTTGCGAACAATAGATCGTTCTCGTTTTTGAAGCCCTAGCTCCGTCGTTTTGTGGTCTGGGCTCTTTGCCTGTAGGAAAGCTAGCTTGAGACAGTCCAGCGATATTGTCTTTGAGAGCCCATTGACATTCACTTCAAATGTTTTAGGTGAGCATTTCAACACTTCATATGGGCCATCATATCGGGTCTGCAGTGGTTTGCGTACTGCATCAAGGCGGACGAAAACATGAGAAAATTTGTTCAGCTCTGGGTGTATGACTGTTGCTCACTTGGGTGTATGAATGTTGCTTGGACTTCCTGGAGAAATATTCTTCTCATCTACATAAAATCCAAATCCACATCATTTTACAGAGCTCAAACAACACTTTCCGAACATACGACCAAGGACAATGTCCAACCATGGGAATATTGATTCAGTACGCAAGCCACTGCAGACCCGATATGATGGCCAATATGAAGTGCTGAAATGCTCACTCATTTGAAGTGAATGTGAATGGGCTCTCGAAGACAATCTCGCTGGACCGTCTCAAGCTGGCTTTCCTACAGGCAAAGAGCCTAGACCACAAAACGACAGAGCTAGTGCTATAAAAACAAGAACGACCTATTGTTCGCAACGAAACCGCGAGGTCAGGAAGGTTCTACATTGCCAACCGTATTAAATTTTCATGAAGTATACAGGGACGTTAGTACGTTCCCCATATGTTATGCTAACTATGTGTGACACTGCGGGGGGAGGATGCAGCGAGTAGTCACATTCTGCCTTAGGATGTTTCAACCGATAGACCAGTCACAGCAGTGAAGAAGAAGAGAAGCAAAAGAAAAGACGTCTGCGCATGCTCGGGACGCAACCGCAGGAGAAGACAACAAGATCTCGTCGGCTTCGGCGCTGGTCGCCAAGCTGATAACATGGCTGTTATCTATGAACATCAGTAGTGCACTTCAAATATATATAATTTCAAATACTTAATTGAATGAAGTTGTTCATACTGAACAGAGTTTGAATACACATCCCGAACCCCCAACAAACTAATATGAAAATAATATATAAAATAGTGAGTATTTATTAAATGGTTATTTATAAACCTACATTTGATTGGGCGAATGATTCAATAGTTCGCCGAATTAGAGCAGAAAATGACGACAAAATTCACCTGCTGTGTGCACAACTGAGTCTGGCTCATATATAGTTGCATTTGAAGCTATAGAGAGTAAGATTTGTGTCTCAAGTCTTTTTTAGTTAGTAATGATGTAAATATGAGTTCTGTATCTCTGATAAGTTCGTTCGGTTGAGCGACAATCGTATAATCGACTCTGTACTGTATTATATTGCCAAATTTTTTTGTTTGTTCCAATATATTTTTTAACGATATTTAATTTATGCCTTTTTCCTACTCGATTTCATTTTGGTCGATTATACACTTGAGAATTTCATCATTTTCTTTCTCAACATATTCAGGCTCTACATTTACAATTGTCAGACTCGGTAACTTCAATTTCACGTTCGTAATCTTATGTTTCCTTTTGAATTCCTTTTCCGTTTTGTCAGTTATTTCTTTCTTCGGTTTCTTATCATTGAAATCAAGCAGAATTCCTCCATTACGCATATTGTGAATTACGTTCATCTGCAACTCCGAGGTGAGCTCGGTAAATTTTTCGGTTGCAAATTTTTTCTAGTCTGCATACTGCTCTGTTTTCTGCAAGGTTCAATTATCAACTTGTCGGTATCCTGTGTCACCGGTGGTTTTGAAACAGAGGAAGAAGTATTGAAACACTCAATTTAAATTAGTTCGAATGATTTTATTTATTTGCAGTAACTCTTATATCATTAATCTTTGAGAGTTAGAAACTTACGGCACTGAACTTATCTAGGAAAAAAATGAAATAATTGTTTCATCAAAGACAACAACCGATTTTGACATAAGGTATGGTGGGACGGGGGAGTATGGAGACATATACTTTAATTTTGAATACAATACTCGCAAACAAATACTCCCTCGTCTTCAACCCCAGCACAGCTACAACGTGCCCAATTTCCATAGCGGCAACACGCGACACATCCTTCATTTGATTCCATATATCTTCCGTTGCAGTAAAAACAAGGGATAGTATTTTCGTCTTCATCATATTCTTGTGAAGCTTGTTCGTTTTTATTGATCGCAGTTTTTTTTAGTACCTTCGGCTTTCTTATATTTTTTTGTTGTTTTGCATCTCTTCTTCTCTTTTTGTTATCTTCTACCAGTCTCAATTTTCGATTGATTCTTCCAATTTGTTTTTGTGCGGAGAAGTTATGATTGCTGTATTTCCTCGTTTCCTTGTCACGCCTGAAATTTAATTTTCCGCGTTTCAGTAAAAGGCACTTGTTGAGGACTCACAACAGAAAAAAGAGTTGAAGTCTTTGGTCTTTGGTCTATTCCGATATACCAGGAGGAGCATCCGGGTTCAGGCTCTGCCTGAAATTATAGAAATCATCTATAATGGCTTTCTCAGCTAATTGAACTGTCACATCTGAAGTTGTATTTGCACGTTTTGTTGCATCCATTGTCGTTTCAGGGACAACTGAAGCGTCAGGTGATATCAACGGACTATTTGAAAATGTTACTCCATTTTACTACGTACAGGTTTGAAATGTGTCTGAGATATATAATCTCTCTGATTCTGAAATATCTGTTATGAATGATAAGGTAAAATCAATATCGGAAAAAACTGTTGAATCGTATGGTCAAATCGCACATTTTTTCAAGCTATTATTCGGCGTTGCCATTGTTAAATCCTGGATAAAGGCTTTGCCAGAAATGTCTGCCAATTTCCGGGAAGTTATCATCAAACCTGAGTTACTCCGAAGCCAGAGTTTGACCTGTTGATCGTTATATGTGCTCAGGGGCTTAATGTTTGCTACGTCAGCGACTTGAAGTCGATGAATTGTCTATGGCGGAAAACGCAATATAATAACGCCATTCGAACGAGCTTCGTTGCTGAGGCTCGATTAGGCTTGGCCCCACAGAATTCAGTAAATTTCTTAACCAGCCAAGGTATAACTCAGCTGTCATCCATCCTGAGTAGCTGAAACATCCTACGCTCCAGGATCAGCATTCAATATTAACTTCGTGGTCCATCCTCTTTCTTGGGTTCACCATCATTGGAGGCAAGTATTATCAGTAGAGGCTTCTAGCAATGAAACATATTTCAACAGTTATTGTAGTTCCTCTATCCGCAGAAGTGATGGATCCAACTTGTTTTCTGCCTTTTCGTGCAATTATTTTTGACCTAGATTTGAGTATCATCGAAATTCCTGTTTCATCTCAGTTATAAATTCTGTGCGGTGAAAGTTTATGTTCATCATAAACATTACCAAGAAAGTCATCAATAGAAGTTCTGTACAAGAACGCTATGGGTTGTCATGAACCACTCATTGTATACTCTAAGATTTGCAGCAGGCCTATTTCGAGAGGAGAAACCTGTTTATGGCATACATTGAGAACAGGAGAGCTTTTGATTCCGTGCCTCCTGATGAATTGAATAGTGTGATGAAAATTTACAGAATTAACTCCTCTGTTATGAAGTTCGAAGCGCCTGCTACGTTCACGTGAAAGGCCACAAAAAAATCTGATAAATCGACAGATGCCATACAAATTGAGAAGGGTATATTTAATGCAGTCACGTTAATTCAGCTTTGGTGCTGGTCGGTAATTAATCCTTTTACACTCAGACTGAACAATACGAACAACGGATTCTTGATTAAATATAACAGCACGGAAGCCATCAAAGTCATCACCTACTATATATAGACGACCTGAAGCTTATGGCGAGTACCAAGCAACAACTGTAGCAAATGCTTGATATTGTTGATAAATTCTTCATCGAGTGTCGAGAAAACGAACAAACAACAGGAGGAAATTGAAATTCGAAATGGAGATCACATCGAGTCAAAAGGAAGATGCAAGAGGGAAATACCTATAACTGATTGGGAATGAAACAATCCGAAATAATGAAGGAGGAAATCTCCACTGAACTCATGAAGGGCGTGTGAGAGCTGATGAAAACGAAACTTCACAGCAAACACCTCTTCAAGGCAAGCAACACATACGCTTGTGCGTTCTCGTTCACTCATTCGGAATGATAAAGTTGAGCAGAATGATGTTGACATTGACAACCTTCAGCGACAGATCAAAGCCCTGATAACAAGGTTTTAAGCACCCACCCAAAAATTGCGGTGCAAAAGTCTACTTTACTAACACATCCGGGTGGTAGAAATTTGGCAGATATCGGTTACATGCTGAACCTGCAAATGGGAAACCTCCGAGAATCTTTCCACAGGAAGTCTGTTAACTCACAGCTGCACAGAGTGATTTGCCAAAGTGCTGACTCCACACCTATGAAACCTAGAGGTCAGGTTACAAGCTATCATCAATTCATGAGGAGTTACAGAGTCGAAGAGAAAACCCTCGCATACAAATGAGACATGACACCGCGAAGGAAAATGTCGAAAAATATGCTTTGAACTACAAGTTAGTGCAGGTGGGATGTTTTCCGAAACTGAAGGCACATTTCTGGCTATTCAAAGCCAGGTTATTTCAACTCGTGGTTACCTGAAATTCATATTTAAGGACCCTGCAATTGGGGAATGATAGGTACCGATATGCATGCAAAACATCAGAGACAATCTAGCATATAACAGGAGGATGTCAAATATTCACAATTCTCTCAGGAACTTGCACTGAACTATCACCTCCTTCAGTAAGAAAAAGTGCCCTAATAAAACTAGATTCCGTTGCTAATTTCAGAGAATGACCAGTTTAGACTTTACTGGCTCCGGACTATCTCTTTAAATCAATCGAGGTTTCACAATAGTCCCAAATTTGTCCTAATTGACAAAAAGTGGAAATCTTCGAATATAGAGAACCTGAAGAGCAAGTATAGAGACAGTGACACATGAACGTAGTCAAGACTGTTGCAATCACCTAGGGATCTACTGGTAAAATCCCGAAAAATCTCCTAGAATACATCAGAGAGCTAGTACTCGGCGGACCTATCATGAGAAATTGCGGAAATCGGTGCTTTTTGCCACAGCATAGCGTCAGGAAGTTTTTAGATCATTATGGAAGTCAGCGCCACAAAGGCCGCTGGCATGAAGATATCAACTATAGGGACTTCCGCCTCGACCCATATAATTTGGAAACATTCATCAATATAGTTAAATAATAAAATATGATAAAAAATAAATATTCATAAATAAATATTGATAAGATCAGTGATAAGTGAAAGTTCCCCTGCGAGGGAATCTGAAAGCCATACTTGAAGTCGGAGATAATGATGAAAATAATATGACACCTGGGTCACCGAAGGAGACTTGTGACACCCTAATGGGAACGAGACGCTGAATAGATCGCTGCCTGGAATTCGCCAGGGCATATCAGGAACCAATGGTGGATATGTCATGAAATAGGAGATCAAAACCAAAACGGAGGTCCTACAAGATCTCTAACTCCACCTCCGAAGCTGCTGAGGAGGTATTATCATAGCCAAATCTCACGGAAGCAGTATTACTTAAAAGGCGCATGAAATGAAGAACGTCTAGGAATGAAAGAATACTTCGCTTTTATTCCCGAGTTATGAATTTAGAACAGGAAACGACTGGCTATAAACAGGAACAAGATAATGAAAGCTCGAGTAATAACGCTTCAAATATGGTAGCGACAAATCAATTCCATGCATGTCATGATAATCAAATTATCACTTTCCAACAATGCCTTGACACCCATCAGCATAAAGTATCATTTTGTGAAGGTTGTTTGAAGAAATACAAGGAAAGCAATACAAAAATGCACAATGCGTTATTCGTGTGATCCGATACATCCTTTTATAGGTCCCTCCTCGTAAAGAAATCAGTAGCCAACGACGAAAAGTACCCCACGAATGAAACCATTCAGCATTTGTGAAGACGGGAACATGACCGCCAAAACCTGCAATGGAAATACACAAAGTCCGGCCACTTTGGAGGACATTAGGGTTGTCATTGGGGATACTCACAACTGGAAAGTACCCAGACCTGACGGCTTGCATAGTTACTGGCTTAAAAACTCATGGTGTGCTCACAGAAAACTGACAGTGATAATCATCGCTCTTTTGAGCGATCTTCAAACAATGCCGAGTCTCCTAAGACAGGGTGGCACATACGTTTCACTAAGGGATCAGACAAACAAAACCCAGCCGAATATTGCCCGATTTGGGGTGTGTACCAGCAAAAAGTGGAAGTGAGTTTCAATGATGCCTGAAGCGATCATCAAATTATGTCAGATTTCTTATCACGGGGTGTTAAATAACTCCTACCAAAGGATTCGTCAGACAAACACAACGCTGCCATATACCATCCAATTATCTGTCTCCTAACGCTATTCAAAGTTAATACCGTTTGTATTACCACAGAATATATGAACACTAAGAACGAAATAATCTCATTGCCGATCAACAGAAGGAATGGCCAAAAACGCTATGGGTTGTTAGGAACTCATTGTAAACTCTTCAAATTTCAAACAAGCCTGCTCAAAGGAAAGGAATATGTGTATTGATACAATTGATTTTATCATTCATTGATTAGAAGTAAGCGTTTGATTCCGAGCCTTATGATTGGCTGATTCAGATGATGAAGATATACAAAACTGACCCTTCTGTTTTTAACTTCTTAAAGCATGATATGTCTAATATAATGAGAAAAATGATAATTGTAGAAGCTTTTTTGAGCGCAGTGAAGTACAAGCTGAGTAATAATATAAACTGAAGCAATGAAATTGGAAAACTATCACCACTTGTATACTATACCAACCTATATATAAGAATCTCTCAGTATATTACCTATGTACCACTCAATATATTACTATTTTATAGATACCAACCAGTATATAACTACCACTCACTTGAAATGTGATATTCAGCACAGAGTAGACGTGTTTGTTGTTGCTCCATATATAGAGCTTAATTGGCGCCGATACAGTGAGAAATCAACACAGTCAGTTCAGTACCCACAGATTCTGAGTGTTTGAAGTTGGTGCGACGGAAACATCAGAACTCTCGATTCTATTAATATTTACATTTTTAATAAGTAGTCTAAAATACAATGGTGGTTTTACGGAACGCCAAAAAAATATATTGAAACGAATTTATGAAGATATGTTGGAAGAGCTGATGAGGGACACAGTACACAACACCGTTTTTATGTATTCCATCGCAAAACAGGTGGCAGATATGATAACCGAAAGAATTAATGAAAATATCGAGCGTATCAATCTGGCAATTCAATCAATTCAAAATGTAATGTCAAATATCAAAGGTGAGAGTACAGAGCTCGAACAAAATATTGAAGACCTGAAGCAAGACTCCAAACTACATAACTTACAATTTCATGGTACTCGTGGAAGTACTTTCATAGAAGTATAAAAGTACTTGTAGAAAATACTATCAGTTCAAAACTAGAAGTTCCAAACTATAGAATTTGTGAATGTTACGTACAAAAAAATACAGGATCTGAACTAAGGATGGTAATAGTGAAATTAAATAATATATTTCAACGAAACGAGATTTTTCACGAAAAAAACTCAAGGGTTCAAAGATTGATATTGGCAAGTATCTTACAGAAAGCACACATGAACTGTTCAGCTTTGAAAAAAGGAGCTTTTTCCAAGAAAAAATTGGGAAAGAAAAATGTATGGTCTCTAATAAGGTCTGAAAACGGTAAACATAATTTCTGAATATGATGTCACAAACTCGAATTAATTTATTGGAGCATCAGAACTCAAGGTCTACACGTGACTAGTTTCATTAAATTCTGAACATTCTTATAAGTTTATATATCTTTTTTTTTCAGTTGTAAGTTCAAATTAAGTAAATTCAATTTGATTCTGCTTGAGGGCAAAATACTATATTGTTATAATTCATCATTGTTCGAATCAGTCATAATTAAAATGAGGTTCAGAAGCGATGAAGAATTGAAATATTGCTTGAATGGGCGATCATTGTGTAGTCACTTTGCAGAATTTGTAATTTTAAAGCAGAGAGAAAATTTTGACAAAGTTGGCCTATATCAAACATGGTTAAATGTAAACATACTGATAAGTTTCTGGAGTATATATGGTTATAATTGATGGAAGTGTGATATGAGTTCTTGAGGAGGCGATGTAGCTTTTTATGTGAGAGATAAAATTTTAGTAAAAGTTCTTGATTTAGAATATCTTGAATAAATATGGATTAAAATAAAGATGATTAAGCGAATATATATAATTGGACTTTGTATAGACCTCCAAATGGCAGTTTTAATGAATTTTTTCATATATTTGAGTACACATTGTTCACTTCTTCTGCTTCGTGCGATGATATTATTTGTGGAGGTGATTTGAACGTTAATCTTATGGCTGTGGATAATTCTCGCACGAACATGCTGCTGGACAGCGTGACTCTTTCAACTTACAGCAACTTGTTACAACTGCGACTTAAATTTTTGGCCTAACTGATACTTTATTTGATGTTTCATATGTATCAGATGATATCGAGGTCCTTGATGTGAATGCTTTAGATGCGTCAGATATTTTTTCAGGGGTGCGCGCTGCTAAGAACATTCAAGAAGTAATTAGAATGAGTAATCTCAAAAGAGTTGATAGGGATTTTCTTGGGACATTCTTACAACAAACTCCATCTGTAAATGTTTCGTATATCTCTAATGTCAATCAAAAGGTTCTTTATCTGAATAAGTTGATATCCAATATATTTCATACATAAGCTCCTTCAAAGGATATTGTTAAAAATCTTCATAAACCTCCTTGGCTGACTGATAATGATCAATATTTGATCAAATTAAAAAACAAGCCCTGTCATAAATCAAGATCCTGTCAGGCAAGAGGGCACACTGGGATCACCATAAGCAACTAAGGTTTCAAACGAATATAGTATTTGCATATGGAAAAAAGAGTTATTTTCAGATTCTTCTGAACGGCAATTTACATAATACCAAAGCACTATGGACCAGAATTGAACAACTACACATCTGTGCGAAACCTCAAACATCGTCTATTCCTGATCATTGGAACAAACCTTATGTGTTGAATAGTTACTTTTTCTAGTAATTTACAAATTTCTAGTAATGCTGTTTTGCCTGATAATATCTCATTGGATTTTCATTCACAAAATAGAAAATACGTTTTCGACAATCTTTCCACTTTTAATTATGTTGCAGTTACAGACGTGATGAAATATCTGTCACAAATGGAGTGGCACAGATTCAGTTAATCTTGAAACGACACAATAAATATGTGCTGAAATTTTGCCATGTTTGACGAATATAGTGAATTAATGTTTTCTGGAATTTGGATTTCCTGAATGCTGGAAAATCTCATGTGTCATGCCTTTTTCAAAAAAAAAAGATATATGGCAACTAAGCGATCTACGATCAATTAGTATTCTTTCAGGTTTTGATTATATTTTACTACTCAAAAGCATTCGACACAGTAAATCATATATATTGACCTTGAATTTTATTTCAAAGTGCATTGGGTTTCTTGATTCTGCTGAGGAAATGCTCGACAGACAATTTCTTACAAATTCTAGGTGTTTCATAAAATTATATATGGAGGCATATGGATTTTTGTATTACGGAATTGAATTCCTGTTTTTTTGGCTTTCATACTACAATAAGTATAATAGCAACTGTCTCTTCGCTTCGTATCATTTGTCAGGAATATAACAAACAGTTGGTGTATATGCAACATGTCAACTTGTTCATACAGGGAGTCAGAAAGATTTCTGATAAGTCTTTCAAATATAGTATTAAGAACCAATAATCTTATAGATTAGTATATCGATCTATAGTTTGTAATAAGTATTGAAAGTCACTTGGTCAAAATCCATTGTAATAAATATAGGATAATTCAAACACTCGCATTCGATTTGCCCCTCTATTGTCAAAACGTGGCGCGTTTCGTTGGAACAACCGATTTTCCAAACACTAGCAGAATATTATTCGAATCATATTCTGTAAGCGTCTGAAGAAGTCGTTTATCACGACGAAATGCGTCACGTTAGAAAATTTAATGGTCGACATTGTATGTTATATCCATAGTATGGTGCAAACACCAAAATATTACAGTGGATTCCAATTGAATCGACCGATATATAAAAATACAATGCTAAGCTAATGAGTAAATAGTCAATACAATTTTCTATAATAATTTCGTTTACCTCTGCCGAGTATACCTGTTTAGTTTCATTACGACCCAAATGACAACCAAAGCAATTGGAGAAAGATCTACATCAAGAGATAGCTGAGATTTGAGTCAACTGTCATTAACTACGCAGAGTAATCTTATCCGGCCTTCAAATTTTAGAATTGAGAAATATAGTTGAGGCTGGCCATGGGTGCTTCGTCATTTACAAGGAATCCGTTATGTTGGCCTGGGCTTTCTGTTGAGTATTAAACTATGTTTCGCATTTCTTACTTTCAATTCATTTTCATTTTGAGTTCTTTCTTGACTTTCTCTCCTTCGTTGTCTTTGTAAGAAATTAATTTCAAGAATTGTGTTGCCAGAGGCAACTCGTTATTGATTTATTGTTAGTAGAAAGAGCATTTGAGGAGAAAGTTCAGAGAGGCGTATGAGTATCCGAATATAAAATTTTCAAACGGTGTACTTGCGCAATCTAATCCAAATACGATAATTTCATTACTAATAGTTCGAATTATTACTTGCATCATTCTCCTGTTTGCCAATGGAATTTCAAATTTTGTGGAAATCAGAAAATTAAATTCAACTTTATTTTTATAACGTGTTGAAGAAATAAGTAGAGCTCGTGATGTTTCTCTGGAAAACCTATTTGATTCGTGGCTTCATTCGAAGCCGCGAATGTCCTTACATGTTTGAATGTTTGTAATCTTCAGTAACTACGTGGGAAGAGTAATTAGTTCTTTCAAAATGAGAATTTCTATATGCCGATTATAACTATGCTTTTTGGTGGGAAATTGAAAATCGTCCTCAAAAAGTTTTTAACGAACCTTACGTTTTTTTGAGTTTGCTATGGTGGTACTTTGTGCGAGACTGTCTGAAAGTCAACCGAGCACTCAACGTCAAAACTGCACGTAATAAGATAAAACTTCTCTATATTTTTCCATCCTCATTTATCATTGTCGACAATTTATACGTTGAGAGAATGAGATATAAGAAATATATAAGTGTACATGGAAATCAAAAAGATATTTTTTCTCACCTTATAAAGAAGATATATCCACAAAATGTTTTATAAACAAAACAGTAACACTTTCTTCGAATCCTATAGTTATAGTAGTGGTACCTGGTTCCAGAAGTAGGATTTGTGATTTACTCCGGATTCTTAGGCACTTATCCATATATGTTCACTGCGATGTTAAACTACCTCACTCCGAAAAAATCCTCGAATATTAAGAGATTACTTGGCCTGGTGTCCTGGTATCGTCAGTTTATAAAAAAATTTTTGTGTTTGTGGCCCACGTAAACAATTTTCTGCAAACAAGAAAAGCGTACACCCTACCAAGTGGTCTCTGAAAGCGAAATTGGCCATGTCAAAAAACAGAACAAGAATATTGCGACAGCGAATAAGAGCCTCCAGCAGTTTCATTTTGAGTTCAATTTTTCAGTCCTCATGTCAAAAGGGCTCATTTTGAAGATATAACTGATAACCATTCTCTTGTTTGGTTAAAAAAATTCGGAATATCCAGCAAAGCGCTTGGGTACCTGGATTTTGAAAATATCCCAGTATTCTTTCGATATTGAACATAAATGTTGAAACTAGATGGTAGGTATACCAAAATACTGAAACATTTTCAAATCAGTGCTCTTCAATGCCCTGATTTTCAAACTTAGGGGTAACTGTTCAGTTGAGCATGTCCGTCATAACTTTGAAAATGACTCTAGCCTAACCGAAATTGGCCATATCAGCTCTTGACCGTCTCGGAAAGTTGCAGGAAAATCATGACCTGCCTACTTCCGAGCATTTTGGAATCTTGAAACGTTGACTAAGAATGCAGATCACTAATTTTGGCCTGTCATTCAGCAGTCTGTGCGGAAATATTGTTTGAATTGTAACGTTAGTGAAGCAGATAAAAGGTCAGTTTCGCCTAGGGCAGTTAGTGGGTTATAAAAGAATCGATTTTCCTTTTCTGATAATTAGTATCACTATATTGAACGGGCAAAACAGTTCTATATGCATTTTTCAGTTGTGGGTGATTGGTTCGAGAAATTTACCCTTGTTCACAACTTGAATGAAGCTAACGCCGAGGGAGTAATAACCTCTTTGAAAAATCATATTTTTTTTGTTGACACATCTCAGATAATAGCACAAGATGATGCCTTTATGACTGCCTCCAATCAACATAGGAATTTTTCATTTCATATGGAATAACCCCTTGGATAAATGCAAAATGCCACCATGCTATGCTGTTATCGTTATCTTTATCTTGTATTGATAGCTTGCTCTACTAACACAGCTAAGCATGATATTACTTGATTATATCCAGCGTCCTTAATATTTGGAAGATAACTTCCTTTGTCTGGTAATTTTTCTGGTTAGCTATTCAACTATTCAAAGATAACCAATGCGAACTGTTGCCTCAATGCATGTTTCGTAGTTGTTTGTTGTATGGTGCTTCCCTGATAGTCACTTCTTGAATTACTTCCTGTTGATCGAATGTTGGGCAGTATTGTCGTGGAATATCTTGTTGATTGCTTTATGATAATTTACAAAGAGCGAACTATTGAACACGTGGTTGTTGTTGTTACTCGATATAAGCGAGGGTGACAGATTTTTGAACATAGAAGTACCTTTCAAAGAAGAGCTCTGAGAGACCGGATACATTGTATGTTGGTAGCCATTTTATATGTTTGATAGTTGATGGTGGGGCGTGCTAATGTGATAACAGAATAGTGATACTATTCTGTGATATGTCTTCTTCCATTGAAAGAAAATGACAATCCTTACAGTGGGGCCTCCCAATGTGATCACAGAATCACATGAATCACAGAATGTGAACCGTACTCTGTGATGAGTATTCTTCCATCGAATGACAATGACAATATCCCTAAAAACTGTACAATCATAACCTCAATTGTGAAGCTTCGAGACAGAAGTACGCCATAGACAATAATGTAATCGAATTGAATGAAGGATCATAGAAATGAAGTTATTGCAAGAAAATCAAAAATATCATATCAGAGACTGCTGATAGGAAAATTGGTTAAGAACAATCGAGTAAGGGATGCCGATATTGAGTTGAATATGAAAATTTGGAATAGAAAGATTAGAAATAGGAAAATAATTTGAGAAATATCAGTCTAGAAGAATTTTGCATGATTTAAATAAAAAAAATATTGGAATACTGGCATAAGAAAAATCAAGAGAGCTCGAAGAAAGAGGTACCTCACATAAAATTTCAATAATGAATTTTATTCAAAGGCCATTTCACATTTTTATATTATGTTTATTCTGTTTGTAAGGAGTTAAGAGTTTTGTTCAGTACTATTTCCGTTTTCATTAGTAATGTGTAATTGAAGTATGTGTATTTCAAATTATCAGAGATATTGTTTTTGAAAATTAAATATAAATAATTTTATAAAATATTCATAAAATATGAAATCATTAAATTTAATTTGTTACGTTTAATAATTATACTTATTATCAATCACCATGGATAATTCAGTACTCATTCTTCTATTTTCAATGAATATTGTTGATAAGTGATTTTGTTTTCACAATTATATTGATTTATTCCATTTCAATTCTATTCATAATTTCAATTGGTTCAGACCTTTTCAAATGCCAGTTTTGAACCATTTATCCTGCCATATATAATTTCAAGAAATTATTTACCCCGTTCATCCTTCCTTAATTTTATGACAGAATTACTAAAACTAACATTCATTGCAAAATCGCATACATTTTCATTATTATTCTAATATAATTTTCCCCAAAATAATTCATATCTGCTTTTTTTTCTATTCACTTCTATTCCTTTCTCGTGTACTTCACAAATTTCTTCCATTGGCTCACTCATATTTTCACCCTCTCATCTACTTCATCAAAATTCATATATCTATCTTCAAATGTTATATTTTTACCTACTCAATTTCTGTTTTCATATTCTCCAATTCAGCATTCGCACTATTTGTGAACTTTTCAAATTTAATACCCATACTTTTTTTCGATACTTCTTTTATTTCATTCTTTATGTCGACCATACCTTTTTTCATTCCTTCACTTAATTTGATTAAAAGAGTCAATATTTCTGAATGCATATCATCTGTTTCTCGATTTTCTTCATGACCCTTCTCAGAATTTACTCTTAATAATATGTTCCCTTCATTATTATTTTTCTTATTTTCTACCTCTTCTTCTGACTCATTCAAATTCAGTACATCCACTCTCATATTCACCCCATTTTTACTTAAATCTTCAATATCATTCCTAGTACAGGGTTCCTTCTGATCAGACATTTCGAATTAATTGATTCATACCTCTTTTTAAATTTCACTACGTTGCGTGCGCCAATTGTAATGATTTTCTTATTGTAATTTTCATTATTGCTATTTTTTCAAATTAACTGTACTTTCCCAAATGTAAAGAAATTTAAATCTTATGAATTTTCAATGTATTTGAGATTCACTCTCTCAGGGTGGAATCTATTTAAAATCTGAATTTTTCTCAAAAAATCATATTTCTCGTAATTTTAGTCATACATATTTTAATTATATATACTATTTGAAAAGTGAACAATACTAAACAAAAAACTAAGAAGCTATTAACTCCTCAAAATTAAAATAATCTCAATATTAAATATGAAATGGCCTTCTGAATGAAATTAACAATTGAAAATTTAATTGAGCTCATTCTTTGAGCTCTCGTGGTTTTTTTTCACACCTTAACTCCAGACATCTTCTATTAAAATTATTATAAATTTTCTATACTGCTATTTTGTAAATTTCAATCTTTACATAAAATGTCTCTTATTTAATCTTTGTATTCCAAAATTGAAATTCTTCTTCAACTCCAACTTTTATCTAACTTGGTGTCCCTCTTTCGATTGTTCTTAATTTTTCTCGTCTGATCTATTTCACAGCAATCTCTGATTTGTTATTTTCGAATTTCGTGCACGAACTAGATTTCTGTAATGCTTCATTCAATTTCAATTGATATTGTCTATGGTGTGCTTTTTCTTCTTCTTCTCACACTGGATTTCCATCCCTCAGAAAAACTCCACATGGACTCAGCCTTATGGGTCATGCATCCAAACTCTGTTTTAACTGATTGCACATTACAGAAAGGGTTCTTGGGGAGCTGCAAGATTCTCGTAGGGCCTATACCACTTTTTCTTAATTTTTAATGACACTTTATAGTCAGCTTTGATGGTCGAAGTCATTTTATTATTATTTTTCCTTTGGTAGGGAAAACACACAGTACATCTAATGAGGTTTCGAAACTGGGACGGAAAACTAGGTTCTGTTACCTGCTGGTACTGTTAATGTAAACTAGTTTCTTGGCTATATAAACATTCAGCGTAAATAATCGATTTACAGCTTAAAGGATCATGCAAAATTGGTAATAAGAAATTGAATGATGATGTCTTGCACAACAAGTTTTTCACTCAATAGAACCTCATGTCATGTACATTGATTGGTTGGTGGAATTAATCAACTTTTCTAATTTCCTAAAGAGTATACTTGAATGATTTTCATTATTAGGGCATACAAAGAATATGAGTTGTATGTCGCCGATCATCCAGCATCAACATGTAGGGGAGTCATTAAAACCAATTCTGTTGAGGTGTTATGGCGAAAGACTATGGCCCGTTTTGAGTCTTGCAATTCAATTGATGAGATTTCTAGGGCTGTTTATTTTTCTAATTTGACCAGTGGTCTGGTAATTTGCCAGCTATTTTTAGGTCCAGAGATGGGTAATAAATGCCGATTCCCACTGAATCCGGTGCTCGAATTTCAGAAGCGTCAGTAAAAAAGGATGTAAATTGTGAGAATTTTAAGTCAATGAAACTGGCGAATTCTACTGAGTTTGTCATGAAAAATTTTGTAAGACCTGAGTTGTGTTTTTGTATTTTTGTTATTTTCACATACAGCGTGTTGAGGAAATATGGTAGTTTATCTACTTGAGAAATCAATTTCTCTTCAGCTTTCAACTCTGAGAAGGCTTAAAATATTGGAGGGGTAGTGTTATAACAAACTTGACTAAATTTATTTGGATCATCTATTAGTGCGAATACAAGATGCTTTGTAGTTCTCAGTGACTTTGAGACATACTTGTAGGCCAGGAATAATCTCCTGAGTTTAAGTGGAAGTTGATCTGTCACCGAGAGAATGAGATTTTTTGGTATGCTCCTCATAAATGACATTACTGCTCCTAGAGCCCGAAATTGGGTAGTGTCTAATCTTTGGAGAGTTGCTTTTGCACACCTGCCAAATACCGGACATACAAAATCAAGATATGAAAGTAATAATGATTTTTAAATTCTCAAGAGGTACTGTAGTGAGCATCGCACTGAATTCTACATAAACATTTATTTATATTTATGTCTGGTTGTGATTTTCTGCATATGTCTATATGATCATATTATATGTCTATGTGATCCTTCCATGATAGTCTGGAGTCTACATTCAATCCCAGGTACTTTGAAAAAAGCGAGTCAAAACTCGCTTTGACCAAGAAATGTTGTTATTGTTTATTGATATTATAGGCGTTAGCGGAGGTACTTTTTGTTTACTGCAGCAGACGGAAGTTGATTTATCATGTCAGACAAACAACTTTTCTGAGGAAATCCAAGTGTTTAATTTACTCAAAGATTAATTCATTTCAATGACATTTCATTCAGATCATTGCCCATTATCATTATTGCAGTATCATCCGCATATTGGACAAAGTGTACTCCCTCAGCCAAGATATCATCTGGGACCACTGAATATAAATTGATAAATTCAAGAATATAGGACTTGAAGCTGACCCCTGTGGTAAGCCTAAAAATGATGATTTTGGGTCAAGTATCTTATCCGATGGTTGACTATTGGCATATAAGGTTCGACCATTTATTAATGCCAGGATAATGGATGCAGTACACGGTGGAACCTTGGAGGAAATCATATCATGTCTAAGGAGCTCGTGAACTACTTTGTTGTACATATGCATCCTCTATATCTAAGCACACTATTATGGCTTTAAAGTTGAGAGAGAAAGCATTATAAATGAAAATGGCGATAAAAGAGTGACAATCACTAATGGATCAATCTCTGCGAAAACCAAAGATGTTTCTTTTATTCCCAATGTTTTGTTCCATTGTGTCCTCAATGCGGGTTTTCAGGATGGTTTTCTAATATTTTTGTAACACTGGGCAACAAGGCGATAGGACGATAACTGGACGCCAACGTTGACATTTGTTGCTTTTTTCATGAAGAATAATTGAAATTTGTTTTAAACATATTGGTATTTTCCCGTAAAACAATATTTCTTCAAAAATTTCGATCAGTTTGTATTTAGCTGATATTGGTAAGTTGGAATAAAAGGCAAAATCCAGACCATCCATGCATGGGGCTGAATTCTTTTCTTTTTCATTGCATATTCTAGTTGTGCAAATGTAATATTTTCTACAATATGATCTGAATATGAAGATTGCTCTGTGGGGGTTGCCTTTTGTGAAGCAAGATTAACCAATATTTCGTCTAGAAAGGAATCAGGTATTGGTGTTCTGTTATAATTTGTCGGATTACCTGAAAATTTTTTTATTGAATTCCTATTCCTCTTGGTGTTAATGTTGTTCAAGTTTTCGCAGAACATTTGGCAATATCTTTTTTTTCTGTCGTTTTAGTTGCCTGCATTTAGATCTTTGCACTTTAAATTTACAGAAATTCTCCATCGATGGATCATTTTTATATGTAGAAAACGCACTTTTTTTCATTTTCAATTTGATGAGCATGTTCATTGTCCCACCAATAGTTGCTAAGTTTTGGGTTGAAGTTACGAGAATATTTAGTAAAATTGTCCTCTACCGCGTTTGTCACCATTTCTTGAAATTCCGATAAGTCTGTGACTGAATGATCCTTGAGGTAATTACTAATTGATATACCATAATTAGTACAATCTGCATCTTTAATATTGTATTCACGTGATGATGTTCTAATGACTGGGTTTTGCAATAAGAAGGTCCTTCCAAATTAATGCATATGGGGAAATGATCACTGGAACCCCACCCTTGAAGAACAGCCCAGTCACATTTAACAGCGAGTTCTACAGAGCACAATGTTAGATCAGGTGCACTTGTCCTGATATTCGGAGGTGTAAGTCTAGTATCTGACCCATCGTTGAGAATGGAAAATGGATAATCCCTTAAGAAACTCTGGATAGCTTTGCCATTATGATTATATGACCCCCAGCCCCATAGAGGATTCTGGGCATTGAAGTCACCTGAAAAGAGTCAGAATTCAGATAAGTAAAGAGATATTTCACTCATATGTGCTTCTGAAACATGGATGTCCGGGGGAACGTAAATGTTGAAGAGATATGTTTAATTTTGATATCCAGAATTTGTATTCTTGGAGGTACATTTATGTAGCTCATGTGTAAATGAGAGGACTGCAAGTTGTTTTTAATTGCTACTGCTATGCCTCTATATCAGTCCGGCCAATCATCTCTTATTAAGTTGTAGTGTAGTAATGATATTTTATGATTGAGTTTCAAAAATGTTTCATTGAGAATTATACGATCCGGTTCCAAATCCCTTATGAGTAATTTTAATTCATCAAAGTGTGTGAGTATAGAATGAATATTTCATTGTAAAATTTTGAATTGAAAGGAAGGTAGATAATAAATGTGCTATATATAAAGGACTGAAGATAATCATCTAATCTGTTTATTATATATACTAAAACGACTCTCTATCAGAGAGAGGTGGAACTGTGTTCATGCCTTTCAACGAACAGAGATAACCTTCATGAAATCGTTGCCTATCGATCGGTTATCTATTGTCAACGTGCGTTAACTATTCGCCTGATTGCGGATAGTGGATATCAGTATCTACTCTAAATATTTCCAGTGAACAGGTTGGAGACCCTGTGTATGCAGAAGACCCCATTTTGTTATAGGAAGATATGAACTTGATAAGAGATTCTTCATCTTTTTCATTGTCGTAGCCCTTAAGTGGAGGAGATTTTTTATTGTCACTTTTTTATTTGGGGGTTTATAACTATGAACTGTGTTGACTGTTTCCTTTGAGATTGTACTGTAAGCCTTTTTGTGTGCATTTTGTGGGAAATCATTAAACGATGGGATAGCTGCTCCCTTACAAGCGATATTCACTTCGTAGAATGATACATTATAATAAGCCATAGCTCCTCTGTGTCTTTGTTGTCGTTTGTATTTGAGACATTCCCTGTTATCAGCGATATGCGGTTCCTTACAGAAAATACACATCAGCTCTCTATCGCAGGATTTTCCATCAGCACGATGATTTCCGCATTTGACACATCTGAATTTCCTCTATAGAAGTGACCCCAGAAAATTTTACGAGACACGTACCTGTTTTGCATAATTGAGAGATGCAGTTATTATTACTACTACGATTGAATCTTCTGACACGTAATATGCTGTAATCAGTGTATGCACCCCTACCATGTTCTACGATAGCATCTTCAGTTATATCTTGACCTATGTCTCTTACAATATCCATTATAGATACCATTTGAGACGATATGTAAAATTTGTATTCATCGGACGAAAATTAATGATTCTTCACAAAGTAATTGGCTTGATCTGCAGGAATAAACGATATTTCTACTCTTTTCAGACGTTTCCTACAAATATTGGTGATATTGTAATTTTTGTACTTAGGATTGTTGTAAATAAGTTAGCCTATGCCGAGTGCATTCAGGTTTCCAATATTATTATCCGACGACTCTTTAATTAAAGCAAAAGGTCCCTTGTCAGACACTTTATTCAAATTATTATTTCGAAGCATTTTTATGTTATTCATTGTTTTATTCGAAATATTTTCTGATAAGGCTTCAATTTCAGACAGTAATTTCGAATCATAATCTCGAATTGCTTTCTCACGTAGGATTTGAATTTCCTCGTGCATGAGTGACAAATTTAATTTATTGCAAACTTCAGTTTCTTGTCTGGTGGACCCTTGGTGCTAATAGAGAAACTACCTGTGGTGAGCCCATAAATGAATACCTGTGGTGAGCACAAATCCATACCCATAAATGAAATCATGTATACAATATTTGAACATTACGAATAAACATTAATATAAAATTATATAATTTCGTAAGTTCGAATACATTTGAATTATGTTCATTTTATTTGAATTAACTTCAACTACAAAACTGTATGTATATTTAAAATCTTACATAATAAGCATGTAATATGACTTTGTCGAAACAATCAGTTTAGAAGCGTTACCTTGAGGAAAATATATATATATATATATATATATATATATATATATATATATATATATATATATATATATATATATATATATATATATATATATATAATATATATATATATATATATATATATATATATATATATATATATATATATATATATATATATATATATATATATATATATATATATATATATATATATGTCTCGTGTTTGCATACGATATTGCTATCATCACAGACAACAGAATTGAAGCCATTCGCGCCGTGGAAAAACTACATGAAATTGCGCAGAAAACCGGGTTACAAATTTCTTATGATAAAACCAAATACATGGCAAGAAAATCAAAAAATAAATCTTCAGTCCTCAGGTTTAAACCGAATCGCTAATGAACAGAGAATAACCAAGCTCCAAAGGGCCTACAAACTAACATGGGCTCACTATAACAAAAAGTGCATTTCGAGAGGCGCCAAATTGAGGCATTATAACACAACGATTCTTCCAGAAGCAATCTACGCAGCTGAAACAATGGTTATTGGCGGCCATTCAAGAATTAGAGAAATAGAAAAACAAGAATGAAAAATTCTCAGAAAGATTTACGGGCCAATCAATAGAAACGGTATTTGGATGAAAAGACCTCAAAATGAACTGTATCAAAAGACAAATACGATAACGGAAGAAATCAGACAACGACGAGCAAAGTTCTATGCACATGTCTGCAGAATGAAACAGTCCAGAATACCGAAGAAACTACTCAATATAATTATGAATAGTAAATGCGGAACAGAGTGGTTAAAAGAGGTCCAAGAGGATCTACAACAGATCAATATAAAAAATCTCGAAGATCGCACTGAATGCCGCTATAAAATCGCACATGTAAAGTTTGAGCAAAAAGTAATTCGTCAACCTGGAGTAAAGTGGACGGATGAACGGAGGAAGGAGCATTCAGAGAGGATGAAGCGTTTTTGGGAGGCAAAAATGATGAAGCAAAATTCCTAATGATTACGAATTCAAGTTCAGTCGCTCTCCTCATGGGGACAATCGAAATAATAATAATAATATATATATATATATATATATATATATATATATATATATATATATATATATATATATATATATGTTTACTTCACACCCACTAGTTGCCCAGAATTCGGCATATATCTCCATTATGCGCCCAATTCGTCCATGCCGCGCCCAGTCGCCCAAACGGTGCCCAGCTTCTTTGAATTTGGCCTAAATTTATCGATCCTAGTTTATTTAGCTGAGAATATATTATTCTCTCAGTTATTATTATACCGTTCGGCTTCTTCCCGGCCTTCATATATTTGAATTTAAAAGAGGTTAGAAATATGATTTCAACGGAACGAATGGAAAAGATGAAGTTTTGCAAATGCTCCATAATATGTATTTTTTTCAAACAGCATTCTGAATGACTTAACCTGATAAGTATATTTCAAAATTCGATCTTATTCTTCGATCTAATGTACGCGAGCCATGAATATAAGGCATTCCTTATGTCAATATACTATATCAAATAAGGTTAGGGAGGGCATGACTTTACAGTGGTACGTTCATACAAAAAAAAAAATAAAAGAGGAGAGTGGTCAAAAATTTCTATGAAAACAGCTATAGATAAAGTATTAAGTGAAGAAATGGGCTACAGAAAAGCCTCTTCTACTAGTTGTGCCTCAGACTACTTTGAAACGATATGTTGACAAAATGAAAGAAGATGGTGAAGTTACAATTGTTGTATCTTTGGGCCCTAGAAAACCTATATTTACAAACAAAATCGTTCGTAAAAACGATCGTGTTGTAAAAACCAAAGAAGAAGACGAGATTGTGATATATCTAAAACATATGGAAGAACGTCTATTTCGGCTAACAACTCTCGATCTGAGACGTCTAGCATAACAACTGGCTGTGAGAAATGTTGAGTCGCTCAATTTTGATACTGACAAGCATATGGCAGGGGTAGATTGGCTCATAGGTTTCATAAGGCGTCATCCAGATTTATCCATTCGTGAGCCCGAAGCTACTTCATCAGTTAGAGCAATGGGTTTCAATAAAGTGACCGTTAGTAAATTCTACCAATTGCTTGGAGAGATTTATGATAAGCATAAATTAACTCCTGACAAAATATATAATTGTGACGAAAATGGTATCTCCGTTGTATCTAAAACCGAGAGCAAAATATTGGCCATGAATGGACGAAAACAAGTTCAGTTATCGGATGATAACGAGCCTGTTCAGTTAACAGGCTCGTTATCATCTGCAGAACGCGGTCAGACTATTACAGTAGAAATAGTTTTAACGCTGCTGGAATCTACATGCCTCCACTGATGATTTTCCCGAGACAACGAATGAAACCAGAATTGTTAGATCACGCGCCACCAGGTACTGAATGTGTTTGCAATGCTCCAATGTATCCAATGCTGGATAACTACTGAAATATTTTTGACTTGGTTCAAAAAGTTCATCAGATTTTCCGGAGCTACTCCTACTAATCATGTATTGCTGCTTCTAGATGAGCATGTAAGTCACACTCAAAATTTGGAAGTAATTGATCTGCCACGTAAAAATTGTGTTATTATACTTAGCTTCAACCTCACTGCACACATAAAATGGAGCCAGCAGATGTTGCATTTATGAGGCCTTTCAGTACATATTATGACCATGCTGTTTCGGCCTGGTTCAGATCACACACATGGCGTGTGGTAACTGTATTTCAGATAAGTGAAATATTTGGAAATGCATATATTCAGGCAGCTACAATGTCGACAGCAATCAACGCATTCAGAAAATGTGGCATATAGCCGTTTAATGAAAATAATTTTAAGGATGCCGATTTCATATCTGCTGCAACTACTGATAAACTACTGATATACAAAATATTGAAAACTTGTCGGGTGTAAAGCAGCAGAGAGTTACAGAAGCCGAAGGGCCCCAATATGAGGTAGTTCCATCTGTGCCTTTAATCACAGTAGTCACGACTTTATCTTCAACGGCCACTACATCCCATCCTGGACCAGTTACAACAAAACCTGAAGTTACAACAGAATCATGCACTCCAGTTAGAATAGATTTTATCATCGAATGTACAGAGCAATTCACACCTGATGTGACTAAAAAACCTGCTTTCGAACCTGAACCTGGATCTACTTTTGCTTCTAAATCTTTCATCCCTACATTGTGCCGCAATCTTACATATAACTTTGAAAATGCATCCCCTGGTGATATTCTGCCAATCCGTTTGGTCCAACAAACTGAAAAGAGGAAGCAATACCGGAGAGGAAAAACAGCCGTCATTACTTCAACTCCCCATGAAAATGAGCTGAAGAATTTGAAAGAACTGAGGAAAATATCCAATCCTAATGATACTGGGCACAAAAAAAGTGCTGAGAAGAAACAAAAGACTACAGTTGCAGCCAATGCGGAAAATGACGATGATGAAGATACAATTTGCCTCTGTTGTAATGATGAAAAACATAGTTTTCATCCGGAGGTTGTGTAGGCTGCCAGCTTTGTGGACGTTGGGCTCACAATGGTTGTGCTGGTGTGTATGATGAAAACACCGAAGATTTTCATATTTGTATTTATTGTGATAATAATTAGCTTAGATTAATGGGGGTATATTGCCCTATTTTCATTACCTCATCTTACCCCATGGTAAGGGGCAAGATAGTTTTTCTGAAGTTCCTACTGAATCATTTATTCCAGAAAATGCTATAAGTTCATCTCCCAAAGACTATGCCAATTTGTAGTTAGATTAATAAGGCATTGTGCCATAAATAAATAAGCATATTAAACGAAATGATTTTACTGTATTTTTGGTATTTTCC
This sequence comes from Henosepilachna vigintioctopunctata, assembly GCA_030704895.1. Classification (NCBI taxonomy): domain Eukaryota; kingdom Metazoa; phylum Arthropoda; class Insecta; order Coleoptera; family Coccinellidae; genus Henosepilachna; species Henosepilachna vigintioctopunctata. Next base: position 243,777 of record JARQZJ010000087.1, on the reverse strand, counting down.
TCAGATACACCCTACACTGTCAATAATAATGACTATATCAGTATTGCAATTAATGAATGGTTATGTGACAATAGCTTATCTCTGAATGTGCAAAAATCTAATTTCATAGTTTTGGGTACAAGTAAAATCCTTAAATTCAATAAAAATGAGGATATAACTATAAAGATTAATGAACAAAAAATTTGAAGACTAGAAACAGTAAAATATTTAGGCATTATGTTAGACAAAGAATTGAGTTTCAATGATAATGTTGATTTCATATATTCTAAAACCTCTAAGAAAATCAATTTTTTGAGAAGAATAGGAAAAAACCTATGGACGTTCATGAAATTATTGTTGTTCAAATCAATAATAATGCCACATTTCGAATATTGCTACACATTGTTATTTGGTTTGACTAAAGAAAATATTCAAAATTTACAAAAGTTACAGAATAGTGCCATGCGAACAATTTCAAAGTGCAATAGGTATACCCCTGTTATAATTATGCTGAGCTCTTTGGAATTAATGTCTGTAAAACAAAGAATACTCATTGCTCCATATATGTTCACATATAGAATCAAAAATCAGTTGCTTTCATGTAATGTAATAAGAAATGTTACCTATGTCAGTGATGTGTATGGGTATAATACTAGAAATACTGATAGTTTTTATATCCAAAGTTGTAAGCTCTTCAAATCTAAAAATAGCATATACTATGACGGATTTGAGGCTTTCAATTATTTAGCAAATATTTTGAAAACTAGTATTAGTATTTAAATATTTAAAAGTGAACTTAGAAAGTTTATTCAAAATAATGAGATAGGTATATAATTAAAAATTGACAGTTCAAAATAAGTAGATTTTTTGTATAGCTTCAGCGATATAAATATTATTATTATAGTAATGACAGTATACCCTCCGTTTTCGATCATGATGGAGCTGAGATCAGAAAATTTGCACATAGGTAACAAAGTTTTCAATATAGGGATAGATGAATATAATGAGTTCAAACGAAATTTTAATATTAAATGTTTCATTCAATATAATATTTACTTATTGAATAAAATATTCTATATTTCGAGATTTCATTATATTCAAGATTAATGTTGAATGAATACCGACAAAATGTATTATTTATCTCTTTATTGAGTTTTCTTCAGTTTCAACAGATCTGCATACATAATTTCTTTCGGAGAATTAATCTAAAAATGCATATATTCATTCAGAGTCTCAGAAATGTGGAAGGACTAGACAGTAGAGAATGAGTGTGCAATGTATATTCTACGAAAATTCAAGATGCATGAAAAGTCCATCTACGGATTGAGAGGAACCGCTAATTGTGTGTGACGCTTTTACTCTCTCTTTACGGTTTTGCTCGGGCGCCAGACTATTTCCCTATGACTAGGCGTCACCCTATTCGAGCCTTCTTAGTAGTAACGGAAAGGCTCGAGCCCTAGTAGATTCAGATGGAGATAAAGCGATTCGATATTATTATATTAGCATGCTTTTCACTATTCTACCAGAAGGAAAGATGAAACACCATTACTGGTACACTTCTATATTTATGAATTATTTACAACAGAGAATTACGGTGATGATACATGCAAAATGCTATCCAAATGGTAGACAAGCGGTATCTATGAATGGTGATGGAGGGAACGAGAAGGTGATGAGAGTGGAAGCATATGGCACATGCTATATACTACGTAGCGATTACATAAGCGGATTCGTGGATAAATAAATACATGAATAACGGTTATATAGCGGAATTGAAATAATCAGAACGGATAGTACATATACTAAATTGTGAAATCGAATAAGCGGTTTCGTGCAAAAATATATACGATAATACAACGGGATTCAAATAATCAGAGCAGATAATACGGTGTCACAGGTCCCCTAGCAGCCTTAGTCATTCTGCGGGCATTTCAGCGTGTTCCAACAAAGATGCAATCACTACCTCAGCATCCACTGCAAGCATTAATTGCACCGAACCCAGCTGTTTGATTTGAATTGCCGATGATGTATTCCTCGATGGACCAAGTGAAAAACTTCACCAAATGTATTTTTATATTTTTGTTGAATATAATCTGACAGAATTAATCCAAGTTAAATCTGTAACTATGGTAACAAAATGAATGAATAAATGAAACGATGACTCGACTCGAGTACTCGAAATATGGAACTCTACTTTCTGGATCCCGCTTGAATCTTTCTCACAACTAAAAACATGAATCTCCCACCCAGACAAGCCACCCCCACTGGAGGGTAGGTAACAAGAGGTGGGGAGTCGTAGACAACTGAACAACAGCTATGCGGAGCTCTGTACCCAGTGTCCACTGCAACACAGAACACCACAGAGCTGGTCGTCAGACTACGCGCTCTCACTCCACGTTGGACGCAAGAACTGGTCTAACGGTAGTACAGGCACTACTTCAACATCCGCTGCAAGTATTTCCTGCACTAACTTCAACTGCGAGGATATATGTACCCAGTTTTCACTGCAGTACAGATACCCTACCCAATCGATCGCCAGATGGCCTTCTATACGCTTTGTTTTTTCAGCTAGCGATCCCCAGCGTCCGCTGAAAGATAACTGTCGTACGAGAACAGCGCAACTACGGTTCACAGGTATAAGATTCACCTCCACGTTGGACGCAAGAAAGGTCTAACGGTAGTACAGGCACTATTTCAACATCCGCTGCAAGTATTTCCTGCGCTAACTTCAGCTGCGAGGATATATGTACCCAGTTTCCATTGCAATACAGATACCCTACCCAATTGATCGCCAGAACAGCGCACCTACGGTCAACAGGTATAAGATTCGCCTTCACGTTGGACGCAAGAAAGGTCTGACGGTAGTACAGGCACTACTTCAACATCCGCTGCAAGTATTTCCTGTGCTAACTGCAACTGCGAGGATATATGTACCCAGTTTCCATTGCAATGCAGATACCCTACCCAATTGATCGCAAGATGGCCTTCTATACGCTTTGTCTCTTCAGCTAGCGATCCCCAGCGTCCGCTGCAAGATAACTGTCGAAAGAGAACAGCGTACTTACGGTCAGCCGGTGTCGGATGCACTTCCCTCCAACCAGAAGCGGCGCAGCGGTTTCGCACAGATGGTTGATTTACCTGTGACAATTCATTCACTGAACCTAGCACTAGTTATAACTTGGTCGCAACTGCTCTACTCGACTTCACCCGCAGAAATGACTGGCTACCGTCTGATCTCTCATACATACTCACACCGCGACCTTCTTCAATCACCCCACTTTCACCTCCGCTTATACTTCTAATAAGCGAATAATATACTTCTTCTTTGTATGTAATGTAGCCATAAGTTTTGTATTATGTTGAGAAGCATAGCAAGGTGTCCGAGTCTTAGAATCATAATGCTGAGGACAGAAAGGGAGATCTTTATGTTTATCGTGCAATTTCCTTGGATACTCGACGTCCACTTTCAGAATATACTCCTCTGGAGCATCATCAGGTACGGCGATAACATCAATATTTGTATCAGATCATTGAAAACCCCCATACCTGTTGTTTTCGTGTACTCTCCTTTTACCAGACACTTGACTCAGACCACCACGGATTCCTCGTTCTACAAATAAAAACACATCAACATCTGTTAGAAGCTCAAATTCTTGTTTGGTATGTTTCAACATTGCATCCCACGTATATCCAGGTAGGGTGGAATATTGTGCTGGATCTAATCCATAAGTCTCATGAGTGCTTGAAGGAAATTGCTCAAATACATCAGCTAACAATAAAATGTCTGTTTTCATATATAGATCTGAATATTCGCCCAAATTCTGGCATTGAAATTTCTTCCATACAAGCTCAGCTCGTAAATAGCTTCTTCGACGACAATTTGAACCATCCAATTTATTGTAGAAAGCTTCAAATGGTGACAGAGATGTTCCGCTGAAACTGTCATTAGAATCGATGTAATCATATGGCATTATCCTTTTATTTGTAAGAAGATTTATGTGTTCGTCGGGGAATTGTGATTTGAGGTTGGGAAAATCTTTTAAACCTGAAGATAATCGATATAGTGAGGAAGCCAGTAATCGGAAACTATCAATGAATCGGAAATCTTACGCAATAATCATAATAGTGTTTAGTGAAGCTGATAATTTCTCCTTTGTTATAAGCAACAAGTCAATTTTCCTCTCTATTCTCGTGGCAATATCCGCTATAACAAAATTAGCATCGTATCTACTCAAGTTGTGAAATACTACAGGGATCGTATGAATATCTTTATTGTTTATGTAACAACCCTCATGAGCGGCTCCACGTTAATTGTTCTCTGCTATGATATTATTATGATCCCGAACCTTTTCATCTTCAGGTTCGAAAATTTCTTCACAAATATGACAGTGAGTAGCTTTCTGAAACTCAAATTCCTGCTGTGTCGTCATATCAATATCATAAGGACAGAGGAAAACTGTTTCAATGTCTTCAGCAAATCGATTCATTTCATCTGCAAACCATTTCATACAATTAGGACCCTAATATGAACGATAAAAACTCACAGTGTCATCATATGAACACTTTACATAGTATCCAGCAGCTGCTGCTTTGTGTTCTCGATAATTATTCGTTGTATTAGTAGGCTTCAAAATACTTTCCAGATCTGCATAAATAATGAAGGGAACCTTCTCCTTGTTCTTATGATTTTTGCATTTTATTTTATTACTTCCAATTTCAGTCATTTCGATGGTGGTTTCATTCATTTTCCTACAATCCTCTGAATGGTTATCAAGTTTTTCTTGTGATCTGAAGTATCGGAGGCATCTATCACATTGAAGAATTTTTTGTGTTCTTCTCTGCTCAACTGACTCGATACAAGACGTGGAAGGTTTTTAATCCATACATAATGATACCGAACTGGACTATCATTATATTTATCTTGCATCAACAATAAATTTACATATTTTTTCATCTTGTTCTCGGTTTAGTAGGTAGGTAAAGTGATGAAGTTCTTCTTTTCCTTCTTCAGAATATAAACGTTGATAGATATCTGGATTTGATAAACGATGTGGGTGTTTCTCATCAACACTGTGTAATGCAGCGGTCAGGGCCCATGCAAAACATGATTCGTCATTGTTTTTTATATTAACGCACGCTTCCTCATTTTGAATTTGAGGCGGCAACATTACATATGAAGATCCAAGTTGAGGAGTGAACTTGTTAATATTCACCCCAAGGTTCACAACATTCACAAAAGCTCATCCACTATCCCTTTCTTGGAATTCTTCAAGTTCTTTCAAGATGGGTACCAAGACATTCCTATTAAACCATTCAGTGATGTTTGTATCTCGGTATATAGGTGAATTAGACGTTTTGAAATATTTATATTCCTTCTGAATCTTATTGGCTGTCATTAATTCAAAATCTCCACAAAACATCATATTGACTTTAACTGCTTCATCTTTTTTCAACACGTTCAAAATTCTTTGCCGAAATTCAGCTTCACAATCGATAAGAAAATCTTTAGGGTCTTTATGTTACAAATAAGTGATAAATCCTGTACGAATTCTAGACCCGAAAGCAGATGTAGAGTCATCCCAAAGAACTCTGTTCCAGGCAGTCTCCCTTCGATCTTTAAATGATTTTACGTGGTTCAATACAGTAAGCAATCTTCGCTTTCCCCCAACAGTTTTAGAACATTTCAAACGCTCATTAATTCACCGCACAGCCAAGGAGCATTCCTTCAATCCACGATCAGAATCTTCTATATCAGATCTAGATATAAATAAAGCCACTAACGACTTTATTACACGAAGACAATCCTCTATATTGAACATTTCTTGCGAAATCTGGTGAAACTGAAACAAAAAACGCATGTCAGCTTTTTAAATATTCAGGCCTTCATTAAATATGGAGGCAGCACACGAAGATTCCGAATATAATCGAAGATAGCCGATGTTACCTGAAGATACGAGAAGATGCTCGAAAATAATTCAACATGTTTGAAGATTCTAGGAGATATTCGAGTGAATATAGCTTGATTTGTAGAGATTCGAGTCGTTGTCGATAAAAAAATATTTATGTTTCAAATTAGTGAGTACACCTATCCAAATTCTTGAGCCGAATGCAGATGTAGAATCATCCCAATGTACTCTATTCCAAGCTCTTCCTGTTCGATCACGCAACAAGAAAATCATAGAAATGTGACGCTCAAGTTAGCAAATCATCACCTAGAAATGCGAATTATACCAAAAAATTGTGAAGGAAAAATTTCTTTAAACATGAGAAACCTAATGTACAAATTGATGTAGAAGTCAAAGGCTCACCCTGTATATACAAATATCCTGAAGATATAATACAGATCAACCATTCTGCCCTAAGCATCCTCTGTAACTTCTCAACAAATAATTATTCTTATCGAACGAAAAATACTGAGTTAATCAATAATATTAATAAAATTAATATTAAAGACCTACACACTCGAATATTTACTGAGTTAATTATTATATATTACTATGACTCAGATTCATAATGATACATGAGTCATTATGAAGTCTGAATATGGGTAAATAGTAAAATAAAAAAAATTTCCCTACTAACGCTGCTATTCAATCCCAATGGTCTCCACTTTGAGAACGTGAACATATTTTCGAAAAGCTTACAATCGAAAGAATCGAGTTCTAGGAGAAATTCCCAAATGAGCAAGTCTGAACTTGGATGAATGGTAAAGTCAAAAAATGTAAAGTTTTAAAAAAATTAAGTCTTTTAGTTTATATAGGATGGATAGATATAAAACCTGGAAACGGATATGAAATCAAAAAAAAATAACTTTCATCGAATGTTATTATGAAGAAAGCGATTATTAATAAAATATTATACTACATAAGCGATTATTAATAAGATATATAACTACATAAGATATTTCAGCATCTTGATTGATAAATTTCAATTGTTCTTAGCTAAAAGCTAGATAGTTCGATTAATTATATCTAATATGAATGATTTTGCTGATATAAAGATTTGAACACTCACCCGTTCTTTCTTTCGAACAACTGAGCGGTTTGAAAGTTCGAATTCTTGTCTTTGCGTAGATTATTATCACTTTTTCAATCTTAATTAGTGGCTATAGATAATGCACTCTGACGAAGAAATAACGAGCTGACAATCATTCTCCCAATTATGATAACGAATTGAAATAGCAATAACAAGCAAATCATGTTAAAATGGAAAAATTTCCTAATTAGACATCAATAGTGAAATTACCTTTCTTCACACCTTTGGATTAATCAAATCAAGTATATAGAATTATACAAAGTCATCAGGGTATATATGAGGATGAACGAGTTGATATAATCCTGCAGAACTTACAATATGTTCTTGATACTTAACAGTTCTAGATGAAAATCTATCATTATTAATAGGCTTCAGGAATGATTCAAAATCTGCATAGATCGCAAAAGGTGCTCTCAGTTTGTGTACATGATTTTCAAATGAAATAGAAGTTTTTTTTTTGAAAAGATAGTCTACATGAATTCACTCTGCACAATTCAGTATGGTCAATCAATTTATCAGCTCATTATTTACTGAGATTATTTATAACCTCAGATAAAGATTGAAAAAAAAACATTATTTCTTTCGGTTCCCATCAGAGATGGATGCATATTGCAAAACAGGAAATATGCAAGTTTATATACAGATCAGACTCGAAAATTTTTCCTTAGTTCTACAAAAAATGGGTAAGTCATCAATTAATCTAACTATATCACATTAAATTGGAAATACTGGAAATATGATGAAAATAATAATAATATAATAATTATAATGTAAATCTATTGATAAACATTCCTTACATTGTGAAATTACATTCATTCCAATTGATTCAATAATTACAACTAAGAGAAATGCTCTCAAAACGACCGAATTCAGTTTGGAGTCTGATCTTCCATTCAGCCCTCGAGCAAAAATATTAGTTCAAACAAAAATCTTGGTTAAATTCATATTCACAATAATATACAACTTTTATTGAAAAGAGAAGAAAAAAAATTTCCTCAGAGATATTGAACATTTGAGACAATTCCACATGGTGAAGAACATTTGTATTAAAAATATATACAAATATATGATACAAAAAATTGATTCATACATTATTGCCTACATCCGAATCATCGAAGTACTCTGACAGTCTATAGTATGCCTTTGTTAAGAGCAGAGATTCAACTCTCCTTTTAAACAAATGAGCTTTCAGTACTTTCAAATACGATGGTAAATGGTTGAAAATTTTAATGCTCTGACAATAGAGGGAGTGCTCAAATTTAGCTGTTCTATGCATAGGAATAAGTAGCACATTCCTGTTTCTTGTTGAATACTCACGATTACTATTCAATTTAATAAGCCTATCTTCATTTTCTTTAACATATAACAAATATCTATAAATATATAAACACGGTAAGGTGAGTATGTAATTATTAATGAAGATAGGTTCACAAGATGTTCGCTGATAAATATTGAATATTAATCGAAGTATTCGCTTCTGTGTAATAAACACCTTATTTATTTCTGTAGATCAGCCCCACAGCAGAATATTATAATTTAGATGACAATATACAAGACTGTAATACACATTCATAACAGAGTTTCTAGGTACGATGTTCTTGATTCTAGAGATTGCAAGAAACGAGTTACTCAATTTTTCACATAAGACCTCAATGTGTGATGTCCACCTCAAATTTCCGTCTACATATATTCCAAGAAACTTTGTTGATTGAGATGATGATATAGTGTTGTCCCCATATTTAACATCCAAGTTACTAATTTCATTGCCCTTCAGACAAAACTGAACACATACAGTTTTGTCAACGTTCATCATCAGATTGTTCATTTGACACCAACTTACAAACTCCCTCACAATGCTTTCACATGCCTCCAGAAGTTCTTCAGGAGTCCTGCCAGAAACAACTACCGATGAATCATCGGCAAATAGTGTCACCAAAAACCGGTACAACTTCGCAGGCAGATCGTTTATGAACAATATGACAATATGAATAGAAAAGGTCCGAGTACAGAGCCTTGCGACACCCCAAGAGCAATATCATACCTCTGAAAATAACTCTCGCCTATTTTCACCACCATTGTTCTTTCTTCAAGATAACTACCTAACCAATTCAGAAACACACCTCTAAAACCTAAATTGTAGCATTTATCAAGTGAAAATTCGAAGGATAGTGAATCAAATGCGGTAGATAAATTAAAAAATAACCCCGCCACAAACAAGTGTTTTTCCTAACACTCGTAGACGGATTCAAAAAACTTAACTGCAGCTGACTGAATTGAGTGGCCGCTTCTGAATCCATGTTGCGCGGAGTCAATTGTTTTGAATCTATTGAGATAACTCATCATTCTGGCGAAAACAATTTTATCTATTACCTTGGAAAACACTCTCAAAATGGATATTGGGCGATAATTAGTAATTTCACTCACGGTTTCATTCTTAAATACTGGAATTACTATGGATTGCTTAAGGATATTGGGGAACTTTGCAGTAGTGATGGAAACATTTATAAGATATGCAAAGTGCTCGCCAATAATTCCACTAATTCCTTTCAAAACTTTGTCTGATATGGAATCAACACCGACGCTTTTTTTATTTTTTAAGGCTCTAATGGTATCCTCAACTTCAATTTTAGTTACAGGGTAGAAGTAAAAATTGGTGTTCACCATGGGTAATAATGTGCAAATCCGAGATAGATTATTGCCATATCGAGATGTTAATTTGGTACTAGCCATTGTGGAAAAATGTTCGGCGAAAACATCAGCTAACTGATTCGGATCGTTAAACACCTCCCCCTCAAAGTTTGAGGTCACATCACTTCGCCTACAGCCACTTTTCCCAGAAAGATCGTTAACAATATTCCAAATTGTGTTATTTCTGTTCGGTGAACCATCAATAGCTGAACTATAAAACGTATATTTCGTATTTTTGATCAGCATATTTTGTTGATTTCTGGCATTTTTATAGTTTTGTAGGGCACATACGAACGGCTATTTTTATGTAGTCGATGAAGGTAAGATAGGTTACGTTTACTTTGAGATATCTCAGTTGTTACCCATCTTTTCCTTCGATCTACCGAGAATACTTCACGCATAGGACAGCATTGTTCAAAATGATATCGAATAACATCAATGAAGGAATCAAAACATGTATCATCATCAAAATTATAAATCAGGTCAGGAAAATTGTATTCAGATAAAGAAAACAAAAAATTATTCACATTTTCCAGACTAATATTTCTGAATGAGTAAGTTGTTTCTTTTTCATTGCGTGCTTGTTTGTGAACTGTAAATATTGGCTTGTTTCATAATCAGATTCTTTTGGTATAATTTAATTTCAAATATTGAAAATACTAATCTAGAATATTCGTTTCTTCTAATCTATTTAAAGAGTTCATAGAAATTATCTAATATCATCAATATCATCAATCGATCTAACTATCTCACAATAGTTCGGAAATATTGAACAGATGATAAAAAATAATATTCGTTCGTTTCATAATTAGATTCTTCATTCCATTTCGAATAGTGAATACTCTCATTTAGAACATTTATTTCTTCAGATCTACATAAAGAGACAATGCGGGGTAATATCCGCTTGTTTTATGATATGAACAATAAGGCGTTTATTTTCTACTCATTAATCATAAATAACTGAATTCGTATCAGCTCGTCACCGTAATTGACTTTCATTATTCCAGAATACGAGTTCAAAATAAAATAAATATACAAAAATTGAATGTTAAACTTCAAAAAATTTGAGTGTGAATAGTGGAGTTCAGTTATACTTCAATTATTGAATACGAATCATTCATGCAATGAGGATTCTTATATGTTTGTATGTGTTGGGTGGAGCACTTAGTTTGACTCATGAGATCATGCGAAACTTCTTCATCAATTCGACGGTCACAGGTGTCACCTGGAATTTGAATCTCTTTACCAATCATCTTTTAATACTCACAATTCTCACCTGTGAAAATCTCAAAACTACACTTCAACCCATATCAAAATTTCACAAAAATTATACCTAATTAATTATTTTAAAATAGACCTCGATGAGCCAGAACTAACATAACCCCACACTTTCACATCTTCTACTGCCCCGGTTAACATCCCGCTGCCTCCGATATCTGCCCCATTTTCATATAAACAAACGCTCCAAACGGAAATTTCTGTTTTTGAGAACGGAAATCAAAGCAGGAACGAAACGCTAGGAAACAGGAATCAAACGGTCAGAAACAGGAACGAAACTGTCGGAAACAGGAACTAAATGGTCGGAAACAGAAACGAAACGGTCGGAAACAGGAACGAAACGGTCGGAAACGGGAACGAAACCGACAGAAATGTATCTAATACGGAAATTTCCGTAGTAAAAAACTTTATTTTTTTTGACTTTACCATTTATCCAAACTCAGAATATCTCATTTGGGGATATCTCCTAGAACTCGATTCAGTAATTTGTATTTCGATTGATGTAAGCTTTTCGAAAATATGTTCACGTTCTCAAAGTGGAGACCATTGGGATTGAATAGCAGCGTTAGTAGGGAAAATTTTTTTATTTTACTATTTACCCATATTCAGACTTTTTCATGTATCATTATGAATCTGAGTCATAGTAATTTATAATAATTAACTAAGTAAATATTCAAGTGTGTAGGCCTTTAATATTAATTTATTATTGATTAACTCAGTATTTTTCATTTGATAAGATTAATTATTTGCTGAGAAGTTACAGAGGATGCTCAAGGCAGTATGGTTGATCTGTATTATGTCTTCAGGATGTTTGTATATACAGGGTGAGCCTTTGACTACTACATCAATTTGAACATTAGGTTTCTCATGTTTAAAGAAATTTTTCCTTTACAATTTTTTGGTATAATTTGCATTTCTAGGTGATGATTTGCTAACTGGAGCGTCACATTTCTATGATTTTTTTGTTGCGAGATCGAACGGAAAGAGCTTGGAATAGAGTACATTGGGATGATTCTACATCTGCATTCGGCCCAAGAATTCGGATAGGTGTACTCACTAATTTGAAACATAAATATTTTCTTATCGACTACGACTCGAATCTCTACAAATCAAGCTATATTCACTCGAATATCTCCTAGAATCTTCATACATGTTGAATTATCTTCGATCATCTTCTCGTATCTTCCGGTAACTTCGGCTATCTTCGACTATAATCGGAATCTTCGTGTATTGCCTCCATATTTAATGAAGCCCTGAATATCTAAGAAGCTGACATGCGTTTTTTGTTTCAGTTTCACCAGATATCGCAAGGAATGTTCAATGTAAAGGATTGTCTTCGTGTAATAAAGTCGTTAGTGGCCTTATTTATATCTACATCTAATATAGAAGATTTTGATCGTGGATTGAAGGAATGCTCCTTGGCTGTGCGGAGAATTGATGAGCGGTTGAAATGTTCCACAACTGTTGAAGGAAAGCAAAGATTGCTAACTGTATTGAACCACGTAAAATCATATCGTTCACAATTGAAGTCTATAAAGAAAAAGGGGGCTGGTATTCAGGATCGAAGGGACACTGCTTGGAACAAAGTTCTTTGGGATGACTCTACATCTGCATTCGAGTCTAGAATTCGTACAGGATTTATCACTAATTTGAAACATGAAGACCCTAAAGATTTTCTAATCGATTGTGAAGCTAAATTTCGGCGAAGAATTTTGAACGTGTTGAAAAAAGATGAAGCAATTGAAGTCAATATGATGTTTTGTGGAGAGTTTGAGATAATGACAGCCAATAAGCTTCAGAAGGAAAATAAATATTTTAAAACGTCTAATTCACCTATATACCGAGATACAAACATTACTGAATGGTTCAATAGGAATGTCTTGGTACCCATCTTGAAGGAAAGAATTCCAAGAAAGGGATAGTGCATGGGCTCTTATGAATGTTGTGAACCTTGGGGTGAATATTAACAAGTTCACTCCTCAACTTGGATCTTCATATGTAATGCTGCTGCCTCAAATTCAAAATAAGAAAACGTGCGTTAATATAAAAAACAATGATGAATCATGTTTTGCATGGGCCGTGACCGCTGCATTACACCCTGTTGATGAGAAACACCCACATCGTTCATCAAAGTATCCGCATTATTCCAAAGTTTTGATGTTGGAGAGAATACAGTTTCCGATGACTCTGAAACAGATTCCTAACTTTGAGAAACAAAACCAGATATCCATCAACGTTTATATTCTGAAGAAGGAGAAGAAGAACTTCATCACTTTACCTACCTACCTAACCAAAAACAAGATGAAAAAACATGTGAATTTATTGTTGATTCAAGATAGATATGATGATACTCAAATTTGATGTCATTATGTATGGATTAAAAACCTTCCACATCTTGCATCAAGTCAGTTGCGTAGAGGAGAACACAAAAAATTCGTATGTGAAAGATGCCTCCGATACTTGATAACTATTCAGAGGATTGTAGGAAAATGAATGAAACTACCATCAACATGCCTGAAATTGGAAGTAATAAAATAAAATTCAAAAATCATGAGAACAAGGAGAAGGTTCCCTTCATTATTTTTGCAGATCTGGAAAGTATTTTGAAGTCTACTAATACAAAGAATAATTATCAAGAACACAAAGCAGCAGCTGGTGGATACTATGTAAAGTGTTCATATGATGACACTCTGAGTTTTTATCGGTCCTAATTGTATGAAATGGTTTGCAGATGAAATTAATCGATTTGCTGAAGACGTTGAAACAGTTTTTCTCTGTCCTTGTCATATCGACATGACGACACAGCAGGAAATTGAGTTTCAGAAAGCTACTCACTGTCATATTTGTGAAGAAATCTTCGAACCTGAAAATGAAAAGGTTCGGGATCATAATAATATCATAGCAGAGAACAATTATCGTGGAGCCGCTCATGAGAGTTGTAACATAAACAATAAAGATATTCATACGATCCCTGTAGTATTTCACAACTTGAGTAGATACGATGCTAATTTTGTTATAGCGGATATTGCCACAAGAATGGAGGGAAAAATTGACTTGTTGCCTATAACAAAGGAGAAATATATCAGCTTTACTTAACACTATGATGATTGTTACGTAGATTTCCGATTCACTGATAGTTTCCGACTCATGGTTTCTTCACTATATCGATTATCTTCAGGTTGAGAAGATTTTCCCAACCTCAAATCACAATTCCCCGACGAACACATAAATCTTCTTACAAATAAAAGGATAATGCCATATGATTACATCGATTCTAATGACCGTTTCAGTGAAACATCTCTGCCACCAATTGAAGCTTTCTACAATAAATTGAATGGTACGACATCTCGTTGAAGAAGCTATTTACGAGCTGAGCTTGTATGAAAAAAATCTCAATGCCAGAATTTGGGCGAATATTCAGATCTATATATGAAAACAGACACTTTATTGTTAGCTGATGTATTTGAGCAATTTCCTTCAAGCACTCATGAGACTTATGGATTAGATTCAGCACAATATTCCACCCTACCTGGATATACGTGGGATGCAATGTTGAAACATACCAAACAAGAATTTGAGCTTCTAACAGATGTTGATGTGTTTTTATTTGTAGAACGAGGAATCCGTGGTGGTCTGAGTCAAGTGTCCGGTAAAAGGAGAGCACACGAAAACAACAGGTATATCTCCAATTATGACCCAACTGAACCGGAGGATTACCTCATGTACTTTGATTTAAACAATCAATATGGATGGGCAATGTCACAACACCTACTATACGGGGGTTTTCAATGGTCTGATACAAATATTGATGTTATCGCCGTACCTGATGATGCTCCAGAGGAGTATATTCTGGAAGTGGACCTCGAGTATTCAAGGAAATTGCACGATAAACATAAAGATCTCCCTTTTTGTCCTTAGCATTACAATTCTAAGACTCGGACACCTTGCTATGCTTCTCAGCAGAATACAAAACTTATGGCTACATTTTATCCAAAGAAGAAGTATATTATTTACTATAGAAATTTGAAGCAAGCTTTTAGGAATGGATTGGTTCTCACTAAAATACATCGAGTGCTCAAATTCAAGCAATCTGATTGGTTGAAATCCTATATTGATCTAAATACGAACCTGAGGAAGAAAGCAAAGAATTAATTCGGGAAGAATCTCTTCAAATTAATGAATAATGCCGTCTTTGGTAAGTTCATTGTCGATCTTATAGCCAAATATCTACACATTCTCATTGTTACAGGAAAAACTATGGAAAACATTAGGAAGAGAGTTAATGTGCATCTTTTAACGAAATGGGAAGGAAGCTATGGGGCGGAAGCTTATATTTCCAAACCTGAATTCAAGAAATCTGTTATTTTCCATGAGAACTTGGTTGCAGTTGAACTTGAAGTATATTTAAACAAACCAATTTATATTTAATAGTGTTGGCGTTTACTTGATGTAAATCCATTATAATTGAATATAACTTAAATTCAAACACTTGAACTTATGATTTACACTTTATTGACTACATTGCATGACGCGTTTCGTCGTTACAAACGACTTCTTCAGATGCTTACAGAATAAGAACAACATTTTGAAAAATACAGGTATATGTATCAGGGAATTTTGGTGTTCAATGGTTTTGGTTTTACCTAAGATATTCCATTCTGAGAATAATTTCTATTACCTGAAAAGGTTTAACAAGGGTGAATTGTTTAATTCTATCTGTTCATTGAGCAAGTTTCCAGAATTTTTAAGCCGATTTATTTCCACTACCTCCCAATAATCTAATTGACTACTTCTCTCTATATTGTGTAGAATTTTGAAATTCGTATCAAAAGTATGGTTTTCTGTTAATAAATGGTTAGCATAATTCGAATTACTTTTATTATGGGCGAAGCTATATTTATGTTCCTGTATTCTAGTACCGAAATTTCTACTAGTTTTACCTATATATATACCGGGACATGTTCCACAATTTAATTGGTAAACACCTGATTTGTCTTCTCTTTTAATTTTGTTTTTATTGTTCTTAATGTGTCTCGATAAATTGTTGTTCGTTTTAAATGAAATATTAAAATTATGTTTACTTAAAAAGGTTTTGACTTTTTGACTGACGTTTCCAAAGTATGTTAAACTGTTATATTTACGATTTCTATCCGGCTGATAAGGAAATACTAATCGTAGAGCTTTCCGATAGAGTTTTTTGTCCAGAATTTTTGACACGACTTCGCTTTCATAATTATTATTAACCGCAATCTGTTTAATGATATTCAATTCTTTATTGAAATTTTCTGCCGATAAAGGTATATTGGTTAATCTGTGTATCATACTTTGAAACGCTGCCATTTTATGTGGATATGGGTGGCATGAGGAGTTATGGATTATCGTATCCGTATGGGAAGGCTTGTGAAATATGGAAAAATCAAATTTATTATTTAATCTTGTTATTGTTAAGTCTAAAAAATTAATAGAGTTATCAGATTCTATTTCAGTTGTGAATTTTATATTCGGATGAACCGCATTAATGAACTTCTCAAAATTTTTTAATGACCGATCTGTGCCAGTAAAACAAGTGATTATATCATCTACATATCTATACCAGAATACAAAGTGTTTGAAATTCGGGTTGTTTTGAATACTATTTTCCAACTTATCCATAAATATCTCGGCTAAAAGAGGACTTAACGGATTTCCCATAATTAGACCCTTCTTACTACTAAAAATCTTATCATTGAACATAAAGTAATTTTGGCTCAAACAAATTTCCAATAACATGATTATTTCAGATTGAACTATTATATTTACGTTATTTTTAATAAGCAAATCTTTAATTATTTCAATTGTATCGGAAGGTGGGATAGAGGGAAATAGGTTAACTACATCGAAGGAGATAAGTTTACAGTTACTAGGCAGTGTTAGCTTTTCAATTTTATTGACTAATTCATAGGAATTTTTGATGGAAAATTTTGGTTTGAAATTACAATACGATTTTATAATATCTATAAGCACTCTTGAGATTTTAGTGGAAGGAGCTGATGTGAAACTTACTACTGGCCGAATAGGAAGATTTTGCTTATGTAATTTGATAAGTGAATATAGTTGCGGACATTGCGGGTTGGTAAGAGTAAGTCTATGTTTAGTGTAATCATCTATTAAAACATTAACTTCTTTTAACGCATTTTTTATTTCTAACTGGTATTTTTTCGTTGGATCTTTCTTCAATACGGAATAGTCTTGGGACTCTATAAAGGTGTTTGTTTTTGAAATATAATCAGATTTATTTATAGCAATAACTGTATTTCCTTTATCCGCTTTCGTGAAAATAATTTCATTATCCTGAGATTTCATTCTGATTGATTTTATTAATTTAGTCTCAACGTTTGACAACTTCTCATTCTTGTTTGACTGATTCTTGATTAACTGTGCCGTTTGATATTTAATATTCTGATCGGTATGTTTTGTTTTAAGCGTTATTTCCGCCTCGATGCCGATTTGTTCTAAACACTTTTGAGACACGGGGGTTCTAATATTATGTTTGAATCCTTTCGATAATAAACTTTGTTCATCTTTCGTAAATTGTGTATCTGTACAATTAACAAATCTATCAAAAAACTTATGGTTAGAGAATTTCGTTTCAGGTCTGACGGAATGTGTTTTAAGTTTACTTTTAATAAGTACATCTAGTTTGCGCTTTTGTCTGGAAAATTTGCTATGAACGATACTGTTAACTCTAGATCTAGTATTACTATCTAAACTCTCAAATTCTATATGGTGTAATCTAAATGATAATTCAGAATGGATTACCTTGAGGTATACATTTGAAATATCTCTCTGATTGTACTGGATTTTGCAGTCTTCTTTGATCCAAGTTTTCATTCCTTGAATGGCCCCTCTACTTGCAGAACTGCTGGTGTTATCGGTCTTCAATTATAATTGAATATAACTTAAATTCAAACACTTGAACTTATGATTTACACTTTATTGACTACATTGCATGACGCGTTTCGTCGTTACAAACGACTTCTTCAGATGCTTACAGAATAAGAACAACATTTTGAAAAATACAGGTATATGTATCAGGGAATTTTGGTGTTCAATGGTTTTGGTTTTACCTAAGATATTCCATTCTGAGAATAATTTCTATTACCTGAAAAGGTTTAACAAGGGTGAATTGTTTAATTCTATCTGTTCATTGAGCAAGTTTCCAGAATTTTTAAGCCGATTTATTTCCACTACCTCCCAATAATCTAATTGACTACTTCTCTCTATATTGTGTAGAATTTTGAAATTCGTATCAAAAGTATGGTTTTCTGTTAATAAATGGTTAGCATAATTCGAATTACTTTTATTATGGGCGAAGCTATATTTATGTTCCTGTATTCTAGTACCGAAATTTCTACTAGTTTTACCTATATATATACCGGGACATGTTCCACAATTTAATTGGTAAACACCTGATTTGTCTTCTCTTTTAATTTTGTTTTTATTGTTCTTAATGTGTCTCGATAAATTGTTGTTCGTTTTAAATGAAATATTAAAATTATGTTTACTTAAAAAGGTTTTGACTTTTTGACTGACGTTTCCAAAGTATGTTAAACTGTTATATTTACGATTTCTATCCGGCTGATAAGGAAATACTAATCGTAGAGCTTTCCGATAGAGTTTTTTGTCCAGAATTTTTGACACGACTTCGCTTTCATAATTATTATTAACCGCAATCTGTTTAATGATATTCAATTCTTTATTGAAATTTTCTGCCGATAAAGGTATATTGGTTAATCTGTGTATCATACTTTGAAACGCTGCCATTTTATGTGGATATGGGTGGCATGAGGAGTTATGGATTATCGTATCCGTATGGGAAGGCTTGTGAAATATGGAAAAATCAAATTTATTATTTAATCTTGTTATTGTTAAGTCTAAAAAATTAATAGAGTTATCAGATTCTATTTCAGTTGTGAATTTTATATTCGGATGAACCGCATTAATGAACTTCTCAAAATTTTTTAATGACCGATCTGTGCCAGTAAAACAAGTGATTATATCATCTACATATCTATACCAGAATACAAAGTGTTTGAAATTCGGGTTGTTTTGAATACTATTTTCCAACTTATCCATAAATATCTCGGCTAAAAGAGGACTTAACGGATTTCCCATAATTAGACCCTTCTTACTACTAAAAATCTTATCATTGAACATAAAGTAATTTTGGCTCAAACAAATTTCCAATAACATGATTATTTCAGATTGAACTATTATATTTACGTTATTTTTAATAAGCAAATCTTTAATTATTTCAATTGTATCGGAAGGTGGGATAGAGGGAAATAGGTTAACTACATCGAAGGAGATAAGTTTACAGTTACTAGGCAGTGTTAGCTTTTCAATTTTATTGACTAATTCATAGGAATTTTTGATGGAAAATTTTGGTTTGAAATTACAATACGATTTTATAATATCTATAAGCACTCTTGAGATTTTAGTGGAAGGAGCTGATGTGAAACTTACTACTGGCCGAATAGGAAGATTTTGCTTATGTAATTTGATAAGTGAATATAGTTGCGGACATTGCGGGTTGGTAAGAGTAAGTCTATGTTTAGTGTAATCATCTATTAAAACATTAACTTCTTTTAACGCATTTTTTATTTCTAACTGGTATTTTTTCGTTGGATCTTTCTTCAATACGGAATAGTCTTGGGACTCTATAAAGGTGTTTGTTTTTGAAATAT
This sequence comes from Henosepilachna vigintioctopunctata, assembly GCA_030704895.1. Lineage (NCBI taxonomy): Eukaryota > Metazoa > Arthropoda > Insecta > Coleoptera > Coccinellidae > Henosepilachna > Henosepilachna vigintioctopunctata. Next base: position 224,071 of record JARQZJ010000087.1, on the reverse strand, counting down.
AATCAGATTTATTTATAGCAATAACTGTATTTCCTTTATCCGCTTTCGTGAAAATAATTTCATTATCCTGAGATTTCATTCTGATTGATTTTATTAATTTTCTCAACGTTTGACAACTTCTCATTCTTGTTTGACTGATTCTTGATTAACTGTGCCGTTTGATATTTAATATTCTGATCGGTATGTTTTGTTTTAAGCGTTATTTCCGCCTCGATGCCGATTTGTTCTAAACACTTTTGAGACACGGGGTTCTAATATTATGTTTGAATCCTTTCGATAATAAACTTTGTTCATCTTTCGTAAATTGTGTATCTGTACAATTAACAAATCTATCAAAAAACTTATGGTTAGAGAATTTCGTTTCAGGTCTGACGGAATGTGTTTTAAGTTTACTTTTAATAAGTACATCTAGTTTGCGCTTTTGTCTGGAAAATTTGCTATGAACGATACTGTTAACTCTAGATCTAGTATTACTATCTAAACTCTCAAATTCTATATGGTGTAATCTAAATGATAATTCAGAATGGATTACCTTGAGGTATACATTTGAAATATCTCTCTGATTGTACTGGATTTTGCAGTCTTCTTTGATCCAAGTTTTCATTCCTTGAATGGCCCCTCTACTTGCAGAACTGCTGGTGTTATCGGTCTTCAATTTGATGTATTTGGGGAACACTTCTTTTTTCAGACATGTTGTTAAAAACCATATATTCTGCGTGTTGATAGCACTTTTAAGTAACAGCTTAAAGTACCACCGTGCCAAAAAGCTGTTATCAGCTTCTTTCAAATATTTAATAGTGTTGGCGTTTACTTGATGTAAATCCATTATAATTGAATATAACTTAAATTCAAACACTTGAACTTATGATTTACACTTTATTGACTACATTGCATGACGCGTTTCGTCGTTACAAACGACTTCTTCAGATGCTTACAGAATAAGAACAACATTTTGAAAAATACAGGTATATGTATCAGGGAATTTTGGTGTTCAATGGTTTTGGTTTTACCTAAGATATTCCATTCTGAGAATAATTTCTATTACCTGAAAAGGTTTAACAAGGGTGAATTGTTTAATTCTATCTGTTCATTGAGCAAGTTTCCAGAATTTTTAAGCCGATTTATTTCCACTACCTCCCAATAATCTAATTGACTACTTCTCTCTATATTGTGTAGAATTTTGAAATTCGTATCAAAAGTATGGTTTTCTGTTAATAAATGGTTAGCATAATTCGAATTACTTTTATTATGGGCGAAGCTATATTTATGTTCCTGTATTCTAGTACCGAAATTTCTACTAGTTTTACCTATATATATACCGGGACATGTTCCACAATTTAATTGGTAAACACCTGATTTGTCTTCTCTTTTAATTTTGTTTTTATTGTTCTTAATGTGTCTCGATAAATTGTTGTTCGTTTTAAATGAAATATTAAAATTCGAATTATGCTAACCATTTATTAACAGAAAACCATACTTTTGATACGAATTTCAAAATTCTACACAATATAGAGAGAAGTAGTCAATTAGATTATTGGGAGGTAGTGAAATAAATCGGCTTAAAAATTCTGGAAACTTGCTCAATGAACAGATAGAATTAAACAATTCACCCTTGTTAAACCTTTTCAGGTAATAGAAATTATTCTCAGAATGGAATATCTTAGGTAAAACCAAAACCATTGAACACCAAAATTCCCTGATACATATACCTGTATTTTTCAAAATGTTGTTCTTATTCTGTAAGCATCTGAAGAAGTCGTTTGTAACGACGAAACGCGTCATGCAATGTAGTCAATAAAGTGTAAATCATAAGTTCAAGTGTTTGAATTTAAGTTATATTCAATTATAATGGATTTACATCAAGTAAACGCCAACACTATTAAATATTTGAAAGAAGCTGATAACAGCTTTTTGGCACGGTGGTACTTTAAGCTGTTACTTAAAAGTGCTATCAACACGCAGAATATATGGTTTTTAACAACATGTCTGAAAAAAGAAGTGTTCCCCAAATACATCAAATTGAAGACCGATAACACCAGCAGTTCTGCAAGTAGAGGGGCCATTCAAGGAATGAAAACTTGGATCAAAGAAGACTGCAAAATCCAGTACAATCAGAGAGATATTTCAAATGTATACCTCAAGGTAATCCATTCTGAATTATCATTTAGATTACACCATATAGAATTTGAGAGTTTAGATAGTAATACTAGATCTAGAGTTAACAGTATCGTTCATAGCAAATTTTCCAGACAAAAGCGCAAACTAGATGTACTTATTAAAAGTAAACTTAAAACACATTCCGTCAGACCTGAAACGAAATTCTCTAACCATAAGTTTTTTGATAGATTTGTTAATTGTACAGATACACAATTTACGAAAGATGAACAAAGTTTATTATCGAAAGGATTCAAACATAATATTAGAACCCCCGTGTCTCAAAAGTGTTTAGAACAAATCGGCATCGAGGCGGAAATAACGCTTAAAACAAAACATACCGATCAGAATATTAAATATCAAACGGCACAGTTAATCAAGAATCAGTCAAACAAGAATGAGAAGTTGTCAAACGTTGAGACTAAATTAATAAAATCAATCAGAATGAAATCTCAGGATAATGAAATTATTTTCACGAAAGCGGATAAAGGAAATACAGTTATTGCTATAAATAAATCTGATTATATTTCAAAAACAAACACCTTTATAGAGTCCCAAGACTATTCCGTATTGAAGAAAGATCCAACGAAAAAATACCAGTTAGAAATAAAAAATGCGTTAAAAGAAGTTAATGTTTTAATAGATGATTACACTAAACATAGACTTACTCTTACCAACCCGCAATGTCCGCAACTATATTCACTTATCAAATTACATAAGCAAAATCTTCCTATTCGGCCAGTAGTAAGTTTCACATCAGCTCCTTCCACTAAAATCTCAAGAGTGCTTATAGATATTATAAAATCGTATTGTAATTTCAAACCAAAATTTTCCATCAAAAATTCCTATGAATTAGTCAATAAAATTGAAAAGCTAACACTGCCTAGTAACTGTAAACTTATCTCCTTCGATGTAGTTAACCTATTTCCCTCTATCCCACCTTCCGATACAATTGAAATAATTAAAGATTTGCTTATTAAAAATAACGTAAATATAATAGTTCAATCTGAAATAATCATGTTATTGGAAATTTGTTTGAGCCAAAATTACTTTATGTTCAATGATAAGATTTTTAGTAGTAAGAAGGGTCTAATTATGGGAAATCCGTTAAGTCCTCTTTTAGCCGAGATATTTATGGATAAGTTGGAAAATAGTATTCAAAACAACCCGAATTTCAAACACTTTGTATTCTGGTATAGATATGTAGATGATATAATCACTTGTTTTACTGGCACAGATCGGTCATTAAAAAATTTTGAGAAGTTCATTAATGCGGTTCATCCGAATATAAAATTCACAACTGAAATAGAATCTGATAACTCTATTAATTTTTTAGACTTAACAATAACAAGATTAAATAATAAATTTGATTTTTCCATATTTCACAAGCCTTCCCATACGGATACGATAATCCATAACTCCTCATGCCACCCATATCCACATAAAATGGCAGCGTTTCAAAGTATGATACACAGATTAACCAATATACCTTTATCGGCAGAAAATTTCAATAAAGAATTGAATATCATTAAACAGATTGCGGTTAATAATAATTATGAAAGCGAAGTCGTGTCAAAAATTCTGGACAAAAAACTCTATCGGAAAGCTCTACGATTAGTATTTCCTTATCAGCCGGATAGAAATCGTAAATATAACAGTTTAACATACTTTGGAAACGTCAGTCAAAAAGTCAAAACCTTTTTAAGTAAACATAATTTTAATATTTCATTTAAAACGAACAACAATTTATCGAGACACATTAAGAACAATAAAAACAAAATTAAAAGAGAAGACAAATCAGGTGTTTACCAATTAAATTGTGGAACATGTCCCGGTATATATATAGGTAAAACTAGTAGAAATTTCGGTACTAGAATACAGGAACATAAATATAGCTTCGCCCATAATAAAAGTAATTCGAATTATGCTAACCATTTATTAACAGAAAACCATACTTTTGATACGAATTTCAAAATTCTACACAATATAGAGAGAAGTAGTCAATTAGATTATTGGGAGGTAGTGGAAATAAATCGGCTTAAAAATTCTGGAAACTTGCTCAATGAACAGATAGAATTAAACAATTCACCCTTGTTAAACCTTTTCAGGTAATAGAAATTATTCTCAGAATGGAATATCTTAGGTAAAACCAAAACCATTGAACACCAAAATTCCCTGATACATATACCTGTATTTTTCAAAATGTTGTTCTTATTCTGTAAGCATCTGAAGAAGTCGTTTGTAACGACGAAACGCGTCATGCAATGTAGTCAATAAAGTGTAAATCATAAGTTCAAGTGTTTGAATTTAAGTTATATTCAATTATAATGGATTTACATCAAGTAAACGCCAACACTATTAAATATTGCCATTCAAGGAATGAAAACTTGGATCAAAGAAGACTGCAAAATCCAGTACAATCAGAGAGATATTTCAAATGTATACCTCAAGGTAATCCATTCTGAATTATCATTTAGATTACACCATATAGAATTTGAGAGTTTAGATAGTAATACTAGATCTAGAGTTAACAGTATCGTTCATAGCAAATTTTCCAGACAAAAGCGCAAACTAGATGTACTTATTAAAAGTAAACTTAAAACACATTCCGTCAGACCTGAAACGAAATTCTCTAACCATAAGTTTTTTGATAGATTTGTTAATTGTACAGATACACAATTTACGAAAGATGAACAAACTTTATTATCGAAAGGATTCAAACATAATATTAGAACCCCCGTGTCTCAAAAGTGTTTAGAACAAATCGGCATCGAGGCGGAAATAACGCTTAAAACAAAACATACCGATCAGAATATTAAATATCAAACGGCACAGTTAATCAAGAATCAGTCAAACAAGAATGAGAAGTTGTCAAACGTTGAGACTAAATTAATAAAATCAATCAGAATGAAATCTCAGGATAATGAAATTATTTTCACGAAAGCGGATAAAGGAAATACAGTTATTGCTATAAATAAATCTGATTATATTTCAAAAACAAACACCTTTATAGAGTCCCAAGACTATTCCGTATTGAAGAAAGATCCAACGAAAAAATACCAGTTAGAAATAAAAAATGCGTTAAAAGAAGTTAATGTTTTAATAGATGATTACACTAAACATAGACTTACTCTTACCAACCCGCAATGTCCGCAACTATATTCACTTATCAAATTACATAAGCAAAATCTTCCTATTCGGCCAGTAGTAAGTTTCACATCAGCTCCTTCCACTAAAATCTCAAGAGTGCTTATAGATATTATAAAATCGTATTGTAATTTCAAACCAAAATTTTCCATCAAAATTCCTATGAATTAGTCAATAAAATTGAAAAGCTAACACTGCCTAGTAACTGTAAACTTATCTCCTTCGATGTAGTTAACCTATTTCCCTCTATCCCACCTTCCGATACAATTGAAATAATTAAAGATTTGCTTATTAAAAATAACGTAAATATAATAGTTCAATCTGAAATAATCATGTTATTGGAAATTTGTTTGAGCCAAAATTACTTTATGTTCAATGATAAGATTTTTAGTAGTAAGAAGGGTCTAATTATGGGAAATCCGTTAAGTCCTCTTTTAGCCGAGATATTTATGGATAAGTTGGAAAATAGTATTCAAAACAACCCGAATTTCAAACACTTTGTATTCTGGTATAGATATGTAGATGATATAATCACTTGTTTTACTGGCACAGATCGGTCATTAAAAAATTTTGAGAAGTTCATTAATGCGGTTCATCCGAATATAAAATTCACAACTGAAATAGAATCTGATAACTCTATTAATTTTTTAGACTTAACAATAACAAGATTAAATAATAAATTTGATTTTTCCATATTTCACAAGCCTTCCCATACGGATACGATAATCCATAACTCCTCATGCCACCCATATCCACATAAAATGGCAGCGTTTCAAAGTATGATACACAGATTAACCAATATACCTTTATCGGCAGAAAATTTCAATAAAGAATTGAATATCATTAAACAGATTGCGGTTAATAATAATTATGAAAGCGAAGTCGTGTCAAAATTCTGGACAAAAAACTCTATCGGAAAGCTCTACGATTAGTATTTCCTTATCAGCCGGATAGAAATCGTAAATATAACAGTTTAACATACTTTGGAAACGTCAGTCAAAAAGTCAAAACCTTTTAAGTAAACATAATTTTAATATTTCATTTAAAACGAACAACAATTTATCGAGACACATTAAGAACAATAAAAACAAAATTAAAAGAAGACAAATCAGGTGTTTACCAATTAAATTGTGGAACATGTCCCGGTATATATATAGGTAAAACTAGTAGAAATTTCGGTACTAGAATACAGGAACATAAATATAGCTTCGCCCATAATAAAAGTAATTCGAATTATGCTAACCATTTATTAACAGAAAACCATACTTTTGATACGAATTTCAAAATTCTACACAATATAGAGAGAAGTAGTCAATTAGATTATTGGGAGGTAGTGGAAATAAATCGGCTTAAAAATTCTGGAAACTTGCTCAATGAACAGATAGAATTAAACAATTCACCCTTGTTAAACCTTTTCAGGTAATAGAAATTATTCTCAGAATGGAATATCTTAGGTAAAACCAAAACCATTGAACACCAAAATTCCCTGATACATATACCTGTATTTTTCAAAATGTTGTTCTTATTCTGTAAGCATCTGAAGAAGTCGTTTGTAACGACGAAACGCGTCATGCAATGTAGTCAATAAAGTGTAAATCATAAGTTCAAGTGTTTGAATTTAAGTTATATTCAAACCAATTTATGTGGAAATGAGCATCCTAGATCTGGCAAAAACAACCATATATGACTTTCATTATAATTATATGGATGAAGCTTTCAGAAGGGGTTGTAATATCTTATATACTGCTACAGAATCTCTCATTTATGAGCTATTTGAAGATCCTTATGAGGTGATGAGAAGAGATTCCCATACAAGATTTGATACCTCAGATTATCCCGAGAATAATTTATATGAAATCCCTCAAGTGAATAAGAAGGTATTAGGTATGATGAAGGATAAGAATGGGGTATTCCGATGACTGATTGTGTAGGCCTCAGATCCAAACTGTATGCAGTCAAAAATTCCAATGATGAGATTGATGTGAAGAGACGACAATGGAAGAAAGAAGAGTATGATCCTGAAGAGATTGAATCTATGACTCAAAATTATGGTATCACGAAGAAAGCTGAGGGAATTAAAGAATCTATTGTAAAGAACAAAATAAGTTTTATCGATTACATAGAATGTCTGGAAACTTGGAAGCATAAGATTATTTCACAAAATTTAATTCAAGCTAAAAAACATCATGTGCATTCGCTGACACAGGAAAAAATAGCTTTAAGTCCAGGAGATAACAAACGATATTTGGTACCTGAAACGTTCGAAACACTACCTTATGGACACTATTCGCTTGGAACTTGATGAAATGGATTACAAATGAATATTACTTCATTTATATGTCTGTATTCAGTAGAGAATTAGTTGAATAGATGTACTGATATTATTTCATGAATAAATATTGATGAATATCTATTTCATGACAAATTTTTGGTTATATCCAATTAATATTTTTGATGATGTAAAAATTATTATAGAAATCCTATTTTGTTACAAATTTTTCAAATAATATTTAATTGATATTTTTGTGATTTTTTTTGACTGTATGTTTCTTCATAACAACAATATGAAATTAATGACTTGATACTGACGTGATGAATACTATTTTCGGAAGATTTTTTGTATTTCAATCGGTAATAAATTATTGAAATATTATTTGTTTATCTAACTTTTTGCTCCAGTCTTAGCGTAGTACTTTTATAACATCGCCTAAATAATGAGAAGTAGATAATTTTAGTGAATTTATCATTTGAAGAAGAGGAGACAATCCTTAACTATCATTTAAAAACTAATTGATCATCATCCCACAGTCTGAACAAATATTTTCGTATATCTCGAAGTAAATTTTCATATGTTTCGAATGAGATTAACTAAAATCGATTTTCTGTTTCTCCCTCTATACATAACCTGAGTCTAAATTCAATTGCTAAAAGGAAGAATAATATCAAATTTGTATGATGAAACCAGAAAGTCTTTCGATATAACCTCACATCTTCTCCCACACCCCTCGGTAAGATTTCAGAGGAAATAAGATGTTAAATAAATGTGGAAATAAGATTTCCGGGGAGATGGGGTAATGTCTATGGGGATGGTGGAGCAGTTGGGATTGGGGGATGGGGGAATGTTTATGACGTCACGCGGCCAACAAACTTGAATGACCTTGAAAACCCCTCGTACACATCTACGTCTAAATGGGAAAAATTTTCAAAACCTGCAAATCCTGCAAAATCAACCTGCTTTTTCCTTATGGGAATTTACATGTAAGAATGACCAAAAGTGGCCCAGAACCGGTGTAGCCAATCTACTCAAACTGTTTGCCGTTGTCGCAAATTACTGTTTTGGGACAATCAAATTTCATGAAAACCTCTTCGTACAGAGCTTTACATACGGAAGGGGCAGTCGCTCTTCTTAATGGTCGAAATTCTATCCATTTCGTAAATTCATCCTGAGCCATAAACAAAAACGTGTTTTATTTTGACGATTGGGGAGGCGTTTCCCAGGGTTCTGCTGGTATATTTGGTTGCATCTTACCTGGTGGTTGTTGTTAAGTATATAATATATAATAATACTTCTGGCAGGATTTACATCTTCTAACGTACCTAGCTGCTTTGCGAAACATTCCTGGCCAGTAATATTTGTGAGCTAGTCGAGCAATGGTCTTTAAGATACCCATATGTACGGCGAGTGTGTCGTCATGACATTCTTTGAGGGTCGGATTTCTTCACTCTTTGGGGACGCAAAGTTTCCACGGACTAGACAGCTCTGGTTCGGAAAGGTTGGCTGAATCTAAAAAATGTCGGAAAAGCTTACCATCTTGGATACAGAAATCCGGGTATTCCTTTGGTTTATCACGACTTTAGCCATCTGGTTTATATGCCAGGCACAACCTGCGGCGCTGTCCGCTGACCAAATTTCTTCGTTTCCTGCCGAATCAGGATTTGGCATACGTGATAACGCATCATCAACCTTGTTCAAACTTCCTTTGCGGTATCGGATATCGGAAGTCAAACTGCTGTAAATACATAGCCTAACGGGCTTTTCTGCCGGCTGGCGACTTGATCGAGTGCAACCATCATAAGGATTGGTGATCTGTTATTACGGTAAAGTGGTAACCCTTTATATAGGGCCTCATTTTCTCAATTGCCCATACCACTGCCAGACACTCTCTTTCGGTTGTACAATAATTTTTTCGGATGCAGACAACATTCGACTCGCATATGCGATGACTTTTCTTGCACCTTCGATATTTTGGGTTAACGTCGCCCTTATTCCATTGTCTGACCCATCGGTTTGAATGACGAAAGGCTCTTTGAAATTAGGACAGGCAAGCATAGGAGCCTGAGTCAACCTATTTCGCAACTCCACAAATGATTCAGCCTGTTTTTGCGTCCAAGACCACTTCTGTTTCTTCTTTAGTACGTAAGTTAGTGGTCCTACTATCACCGAGAATTTCGGAATAAACCTACGATACCACGACGCCATTCCAAGGAAACGCCGCAGTTCCCTGATCGTACGAGGCTCGGGAATGGCAAGAATCGCCGCCTTTTTATCGGGATCTGTGTGTATACCATTTGCAGAAATGACATATCCTAGGTATTTCATTGAAGTTCTGCAGAGCTGACATTTTTCTGGGTTGACCTGAAGAGTCGCGTCACGAAGGCGTTGAATTACCTCCCTTAGGATTCGCAGGTGCTCCTCAAACGTACCAGTCACGATAACTATGTCATCTAGGTACACGAAAGCGAATGGTTCTAGATATGTACCAATCTCCTGATACAGCCGTCTTGGAAAAGTAGCCGGTGCGTAGTGAAGACCAAATGCCATCAGTTTGAAGTGGAATAAACCTCTTCCAGGAACTGTAAAAGTTGTGAGCTTGCGGCTCTCTTTCGTAAGACACTCGTTACGTTAAGAGATACCTGTTTTAGGTCAAGCGAACTTATGTAACTTGCTCTCCGTAACTTATCCAGAATGTGTGAAATAAAGGGGATAGGGTAAGCATCCCTTTCGGAAACCTGGTTAAGTTTTCGAAAATCTACGCAAAACCGAGGTCGCCCATCCCTTTACCGCTCTATGATTACTGGCTAACTCCAAGAACTATCAGAAGGTTCTTTTATCTCGTCCTCCAGCATTCGGTCTACTTCTTCATATATGACCTACTGCATCTTCGGATTCTGTGGACTATAACGTTGCTTTATTGGCGCGACGTTAAGCTTCAGTTTTATACGGTGTTGTACTTTCGTAGTGGTGCCCCTGACACTCTTAAATCTTGCCATTTCGTTATCGAGAAATGCATCAAGCTCGCGCATTTCTCCTGCGCTCAATTCGTATAATTTGCCAGCTTCCTCTACCGCGTGTACCTCTTCCGATGCCTTGGCTTATAGTTGTACTCCGTTTAATCAGCTTCGACATGTTTGCAAATCTATACTGAAGGAGTGAGCACGTAGTACATCCATTCCCAATAGAATATCGACAGGAAGGGTTGGTACATAAAAAAGAATTACCGGAATTTCTGTCGTTCCCATTCTGAGATCTACTTTGTGGAGACGGTCGATGGTCACAGTTTTGCCAATCCTGGCGGTCACATCCGTTGGTACATATCCGATTTTGTCAAGCTTTTGACAATGGTCGGCAGCCTCCCTACTCAGGAATGACCTGGATGCTCCAGTGTCGAGGAGGGCTCGGAACTGTGTTCCTCCTAAGCCAACATTAATTGTAGGACGGTTATCACCATCCTTGTCTACCTGTTCTGAAGCCACATCTTGGCGGGATTGTGTGGGCTTCGCTATATCACAGCGCCGCATCAGTTTTTCGAACAACGACAGTCTCGAGAAAGAATATTTTCCCTTCCGCATCGTGAACAGAAGATCTTGCTCTGGTTTCGACATTAACTGCGCATGTGACCAGTTTGGCTTCACCTTCAACACGCATTTTCATTTCTTACTTGTCGACTATTTGATGACTTAGTGCCTGACTCAGCCAATCGGTCAATGCTCCTTAGGTAGCCACCGATGGCATTACTTCCGGACGAAGTTTGTCACAATAGTCTTCAGTTTTTATCGCTATGTTATTCACTACATCTCTTCTGGGGTTTTCTGAAGTTGAATAATGTTCTGGTATCAAATTTTCACCTGACGGGGGAGGCTTGTATTGTTGTACATGCCAGTGAACTAATTCGAATACCTTTCCTCTGGCAAAGAGCTCGTCACAACTCCTTGTTTCTTGGAAGGCTAGTGCTCGTTGCAGATGCGGTAGTGAGCCTTTTCGAATGATACTGAATTGTTGAGTTTCCGAAGGGCGGAGATCGCGGAGCTTCCCGAAAAGATTCTGCATCTGAGTGACATACATTAACAATTTCTTCTCTTTACCCTGTGTTCTCTTTTCGATTTCTTCGAGAAGACTCTCTTCATAGTTCAAAGGCAAGAAAGCGTTCTTCAATTGTTCGGATCGTCCCAGTTGGTAAATGTGCCCTTTCTACCATATACCAATCGCGGACGTCTCCTTGTAGTAGTTCGTAGATAATCCGGAAAAGTTCACTTGTTTGGACTCCTCGTGCGTTGGCTAACTGTTCTACTTCCTCCAGAAATGGAGGAAGTACTGTTTTTTCCATCGAAATTTACTGGCCACTGATGTACAGAAACCATTGGATAACTAGCAGTCTCGCAACTACTTCCATGATTGTCTCGACTTCCAGCTACTTTTCCACAGGACGGCAGCAAAGAAGCTCTTCGGGTAGATTCTGCAAGGGCTCTCTGATCGATGGTGGTTGATCGGTAAAAGTTTTGAATCAGGGTACGGATCAGATGATCACACTCACGTTGTTCAATGTATGGTTCATCTACCGTCGATGTGATGCAGCTGCAGCTACCTGCTCTGCGGCATCTTTCTGTATTTGTGGTTCCCCCAGATCAACCAATGATGCGGCCGGATCTGAACTAGTCATTCCTGATTTGTTCTTATTTCTTTGGGTATCCTGAGTATCAGTTGCGATCTTATGCGCATAGATCACAGCCACCAAAGCATCATCCACTACTCTGAGTAAATGCACTTGCTGCCCTTCTTCGGAGGTATCCGAAGGAGGCAACAGGCCAATTCGGTTTTTGACATGTAGGAGTCGACTTCTGATTATCTTTAACTCGTTGTCGGCATTATCTTCTGCAAAATGTTCTATATCGGACAGCAATTCGTTTAGTTTTGCGTTACAAATGACGAGTTCTTCGGAGGTATCTAAATCCCCTGCGCTGCGTGTTATGCCCGTCGTCAACGCTCGACAGAGCAATATTCTAATTTCTTCAACGTTGTGGCCCACTTCACATCCTCTTACTTCTAGCTCCTAAACCAACTCATCGGCTCGAAGTCTGTATAAATCCATTTTATCATAAATCTTCTGTCCCTGCTCGGGCGCTAACTTGTGGCGCTTTTACTCTCCCTTTACGGACTTGCTCAAGCGCCAGATTATTTCCCCCTGACTAGGCGTCACCCTATTCGAGACTTCTCGGTAGTAACGGAAAGGCTCGAGCTCCGGTAGATACAGATGGAGATAAAGGGGTTCGATATTATAATATTAGAATGCTTTTCACTATTCTACCAGAAGGAAAGATGAAACACCATTAATGGTACACTTCTATATTTATGAATTATTTACAACAGCGAATAACTGTGGTGATACATGCAAAATGGTATCCAAATGGTAGACAAGCGTTATCTATGAATGGTGAGGGAAGAAACGAGAAGATGATGAGAGTGGAAGCATATGGCACATACTATATACTAAGTAGTGATTACATAAGCGGTTTCGTGCATAAATATATACATGAATAATGGTTTTATGGCGAAATTGAAATAATTAGAACGGAAAGTACATATACTAAGTTGTGAGATTAAATAAGCGGTTTCGTGCATAAATATATACGGTAATACTACGGGATTCAAATAATTCGAGCAGATAATACGGTATCACAGGTACCCAAGTAGCCTTAGTCATTCTACGCGCATTTCAGCGTGTTCCAACAAAGATGCAATCACTACCCCAGCATCCACTGCAAGCATTAATTGCACCGAACACAGATATGCGGAGCTCTGTACCCAGTGTCCACTGCAACACAGAACACCACCGAGCTGGTCGTCAGACTACGCCGTGTTCCTCCACGTTGAAGGCAAGAAAGGTCTGACGGTAGTACAGGCACTACTTCAGCATCCACTGCAAATATTTCCTGCACTAACTTCAACTGCGAGGATATATGTACCCAGTTTTCACTGCAGTACAGATACCCTACCCAATTGATCGCCAGATGGCCTTTTATACGCTTTGTCTCTTCAGCCAGTGATCCCCAGCGTCCGCTGCGTGATAACTTGATCGCAACTGCTCTACTCGACTTCACCCGCGGAACTGACTCGCTACCGTCCGATCTCTCGTACATACTCATCGCGACCCCACTTTCACCTTCGCGTCTCCACCACTCATGCGCGTGTGGCGTACGCCATGGGGTCATTAACCTTGCGTGTAAGGGGCTCTAAGGCCGATTTCAGTGGGCAAATTACAATTGGGTCATTTCAATATTGTTTTAAATCGGTGCACTAACGTGCATACAAGTGTAAGAAAAAAAAAGGTAAACAAAATTATACCTACTTATGTTATAAAGACTCATTGGGGTTAATAATATTTACATAGATTACAGAACAAAGTCCAAATTTCTTAGTGTAGCTGAGAGTTCATCAATAGCTTCATGGTAAGTTTCAAGAGTATATAAATGTTGGGAAAGCAAGTCCTATGACAATTTGCGGGAGATCCCATAGCACAACGCCTCTTTCCTCTTGCTAATATACAGGCTCTCTCTTTAACTCCTTCACATTTGATTATTCATCAAAATTCCAAATTATCCTGGATTTATCGTTTTCGCAAAGTTAATATAAAGTTAATTTTGTATTACAATGTCTGATTTCGGGAGGGGAACTCCTGGCCCTCTGAGCCCCCGCCTTATTACGCCCCTGAGTCTGCCACAGTTTATTGGATTCACATACTAGGTTAATTTCTTGGAAGGTCCAGGAACACGTCGAGTTCTCGAACATGTAGAACCCCATATTTTTAACAGATGTTAAAAGACATATTGTAATTTATAACCACAGAGGGCTGTAGAAAACTTATAGCCACCCGTAATTATAACACAGCCGAAGAAATCAACATATATATGTTGCAGAACAACATAAGTCAAAAAACATTACAGTTATATTTTTAGCACAATAAATTTAAAAATACCCATACTATACCAAAATGCCCAGTATCAAGTGCTAAATTCAAACAGCTTCGTGTAAATCGACACATGGATTTAATTTGATTGTTAAAATATGTGGAAACTACTATTATCTGAGTGAAAAAAACGCTGTTTTTTCTTAAGAAATTAACGTTAGTTAATTATCTAACATTAAAAAGTTTTGAAAATGGATTTTGACGGAAAATTTTTTTCCGTGAGTATAAAATAACTATTGTGAATATCAAAATTTGGGTAATTCAGAATATATATTTCGTGATGTTCTAGAAGTCTCTTGTAGTCGTATCTGATATCACAAGGCATTTTATTAACAATGATAGCCTGCCGCTCGTTTTTTAAAACGAGTTTATTGGACAGAAAAACTTGAAAATGTTGAAAATATCGTTCAACAATAAGATTAATGTCAGAAATCACCTAAAAAATGAGGATACTTCACTTCCTTGTGAAGTAGCTTATTTGATCAAAGTTTTTTCATTTATATATCGCAACTATATCTACTGTATATTATATATATATATATATATATATATATATATATATATATATATATATATATATAATGAACTCTCGACAGGATTGTGTACGACATACCTAATCTTAAGTTTTATGTTTTACATTATTTTATAGGTAATGGAATGAATGCATAATGAGATGAGAGTAGTATGAACAAAGCGGATTCTGGCGCACTACCCCCTATAACTTGTCCATCCGCAGTAAGAGGGTGGTAAAAAAAATAGGTATTGTAAAGAGGGTAGTACTGAAGAAGTAGAGTGATGAAAGAACCTCATAGGTGAAAGAGAAGAGCGTGAAAAAAAAGATGAAGGAATCGGTAGTAAATGGGCCGTGGAGGTGAGAATGTGGACACGGGGGCGGGGGAGTGGCGGCGGGATGGGGGATGTGGTAGTCTTAACGGGGGATGGTGTGATCGAAGACGTAAAAGTGTGGGGTGTACGTTGAAAAGGGGTATGCGGGTTCTGGCGCATGGAGTTCCCATGTTAAAATAATCAATTAGGCATAATTTTTGTGAAACTTTGATATGGGTTGAGGTGTAGTTTTCAGATTTTGACAGGTGAGAGTTGTGAGTATCGATAGATGATTGGCGTGTGGATTTGAATTCTGTGCGACCCCTGTGTCCGTGAAGAAGGGTAGTTTTGATAGTTCGTGATGGGGTAGAGATATAGTCGTAATTCGAGTTTGTACGTGTTCGTGAAGAATAGGGGAGTGCGATGATGCTTTGATTTGATGAATCCAAAGGTGCGAAATAGGTATTTTTTACTATTGATGAGCAATTAGTAGTTTATTTTCACTCGTTATCATAATTAACGGGGAATGTGCTTATCGCTTCGTTATAGTAATTGGCGTTCATTATTCCGTGCAGGGAAAAAAACATAGATAAAATAATTTTTTATTAGGTACAACCGCTCGAAATATGACTTACAGGGTGTTCGAATAAAATAGAGAGAGAGAGAGATTTTTTTGTGTGCAAAATTGAATGTTAAACTTCAAATTGAGTATAAATAGTTGAAATCAGTTATAATTCAATTATTGAATATCAATCATTCGTGCAATGAGGATTATTATATGTTTGTGTGTGTTGGGTGGAGCACTTAGTTTGACTCAATTAGATTATGAAGAAGAAATTGAAGATGTGAATGATGAGAATCACGAATTCGATTTACTGTCAGCAGCGAAATATTTGAAGCAATATGGATACCTTTCAGAAAATTATACTATTACATCTTTACAAGAAAAAAATTATAAAGATGATATCCTAAGCCAGGCCATTTTGAAGTTTCAAGATTTTTACGATATTACCGGTGATGGTATTTTAAATAATGAAACAATCCAGTTGATGAAGGAACCGAGATGTGGAGTTCAGGATCACCCTGAAAAATTCACGATCTATAGAGATAGAGTAAAATGGAAACACAATAAAATAAGATGGAAATTTTTATTGGGATCATGGTTAGATCAGAAAGTGGCGCAAAAATGTTTCGAAGAATGGGCTCGACATACTAATTTATCATTTTATCGTAATGAAACTTCACCGAATATTTTAATTTCGTACGGTAGAAGGTATCATAAATATAGTAAGAGATGTATGGGAATATCCAAGTGTCCATATGATTTTGATGGTAGAGGGTTGGTATTGGGACACTCTCATTATCCTGACGGTGTAAATGAGGGTGCGGAGCCTTGTTACGAAATTCATTTAGATATAGATGAGAGATGGGATCGAAATATAACGAATAAGTCAATACCCTATGGATATACATCGTTATATCAGACTCTTCTTCATGAAATTGGTCACAGTTTAGGATTATTCCACTCGAGCGCCAATCCTTCCGTCATGTACTCCTTTTACAATGATTCTAGAAGTAAATTAGAGTTGGAACAGGATGATATTTATGCCATACAATCTCTATATGGTAAACCTAAACGATTCAACGTAAGAAATAAGAAGGTGTTGAATTCACCAACAATGAGAACGCCAACTACTACTACTACTACTACTACTGATGTTATCAGCTTAAATCCCCCTAATTTATGCTCTGTAAATAATAACATCGATAGGATTCTCGTGGTGAACAATCATTTATATTTATTCTACAAGGATTGGGATTCTCGTGGTGAACAATCATTTATATTTATTCTACAAGGATTGGGTTTGGGGATATCACTAAATAAAAAACGTATTGAACCACCCATGAGGTTGAAAGATTACATAGGTATACCCGAACTAAATTTTCATGATGGTGGTCATATATATCAACGTCCTTCTGGTGAAATAATATTATTTCACAAAACTAAATATTACTTGATTGATTCTACAAATTTCAAAGTTCAATATGAACAGCCAATTGAAAACATGGGGCTTCCAAAAAATATCATCATACAAGGTGTTGTGAATACATATACTGGGAAAACTTATATAATCTTCAATAACAATTTATGTGTGGAATATGATGAATGTGCAGGCAGGTATAAATCTATTAAACTGATCGATGATGTGTTTCCTGGAATTCCTCAGAGAATAGATCACGTATTCAGATATACAAATGGGAAAATTTACTTCTTCAAGAATAAAAAAGTATATGAGTTTGATGAATTCTTAGGAAAAGTAATAAGCATCCACGAGAATAATTTGGAAACAATTATCGATATTCCCTGTCAAAATATTGGAATTTTACACCAACTTCAGCTCCTACTAAAAAATATTTTATCGAAAAACATTGTAACAGAGGATGAGCATATCTAATTGATCAAATTATATTAATGACAAATTTTATCAGCTTAACGATCCAATTAAACGAACAATATATGTTTGATTATCTTCAACAATCCATACTTTCCAAGAAAAAATCAGCTAATAAACTCATTAGGAGGAGCATATTTAACTTATCAGCTCAACTATACAATTAAACGAAAAAAAATATATATATATTCGCTAGGATATATATTCGATAATAATTGAGTTGCGATAGTCAGTTAGAAATTTTGAGTTGAACTAATTGGTTATCAATTACACTTTCCAAAGTTCAGGTAAGAAACTAATTTTTTTATTCATGAATATTTTCAAACTTAATTTCTTATAGAAAACATGAATCTTCAGGAAATTAACGCTGTATGTTCTAAGGTGGATGCTAAACCATTAGAAAAATTGAAGGATCTGCCAATAGGTGTTGTTTACCCCATTCTCAAGTTGAAAATTATAAATGGTCATTATGGGGAGTCAATACTAGTGGAAACGGAGGATTTCAAGGTCTTCTTACCAAGAAGAGTAACGGAAGTTTTCCGGTCACTCATAGGCAACTTCACTCCCGCCAAATACGGGTTTAGATCTCTAGGGATTCAGGAGATTGGCCACTTCTCACCCTCAACCAAGTTCGAGATAGTGGAGATTTGAAGAACATGGAGGTAATACTGAATGATTCTGATACATTATTTCGTAAAGCTATTAGTCTATTATCTTTCATGAAATCCAGTGAAACTCAAATCCAATGGTTAAAACTAATTCAAAAACAAATACGACTCTTAAATAAAATAATTCTTCGCAAAAATCTTGTTCAAGCTTCAATGAATAAACTTCAGGCTAGTATTACGAATTTACATTTTTGTAGAAGAAAGTTAATTTCGATTATTGCTTCCCGAGCAAGTAGTAGTAAAAAAATAAATGTTAGAAGTAAACGTGTTACTTGGAGCGAATTGAAGAGCGCTTTCAAATCGAGGGTTAGAACGGGTGTAATTATAAACTTGACCCATAAAGATTTAAATATGTTTTTTGATGATGCTTTTTTTCTATTCAAGAGACGAATTCGTAATATTTTGAGAACTATTAGAACTATCAAATGTAATGCGATATTTTGTGGGGAATTTGTGAAGAAGAGTGGTGAGGAGGAAGTATACGATTTAAAATATTTTTCTACGAGAAATGAACAGATAGATTTGAGTACAGACCTACGCGTTTGGTTCAACGATCATGTGCTTACGAAAATTTTCAAAAAATTAGAACATTTTCAAGAACGGGATAGCGGTTATGCTCTTCATTCAATAAACTATCTGGAAATAAATGGCAACAAGTATGATTTTTCACCATCTGCTTCTTCATATATTCCACTTCCCGAGAAAATAGCTCGGAAAAAAGCTTGTATTAACGTAAAAAATTTCAATGATAATTATTGTTTAATGTGGAGCATATCTGCCTCAATGTTTTCCGTGAATAAAAGTTCCGACAGGACCACATCATATCCACATCCGAGTTCGATATTCAAGTTTGATGATATAGAGTTTCCCATTAAAATGAGAGATATACCAAAGTTTGAACAAAAAAACCAATTATCTATTAATGTATTCACGTTAGAAATGAATCATCGTAATGATTTCAAGGTAGTACCAGCACGATTATGTAACACAAAAATACCAGATCGTCATTTTAATCTTTTACTAATACAAAATGTTTATTTTCCAACGGATGATCTGTCACCTTCAGATGATAAAGATCAGGAGGAAGAAATTCAGTATCATTTTGTATTAATAAAAGATTTATCGAGATTAGTATCAAAACAGTTGAGTCGAAATAAACGTAGAAAGTTCATTTGTGATCGTTGCCTCAATTATTTTCAAACTCAGATGAACCTAGATACTCATTATATTGAATGTGAAAAGCATAATCAATGTGGTATTTGTTTTCCAAAGAAGTCACACGTTTATTTCAAAAATCATTTGTATAAAGAAAAACAGAATTTCATTATTTATGCCGACTTCGAATCTTATTTAAAACCTATGGAAAATCCTAAAGTATGTGGAAATTCAACAAAGTATCAAGAACATTTACCTATAAGTGCTGGCTACTACCTAAAATGTTCTCACAATGACTCCCTATCCTATTACAAAAGTTATACAGGGGTGGATTGTATCGACTGGTTCACACTGGAACTTAATGAAATTGCGGTTAAAATTGATTCATTAATGAAGGATATTAAACCCATTGATGGTAAAGTAATAATGTCTGAATACGGATCTTACTGTAATATTTGCGGGGAAAGTTTTCTACCCAACGATAAAATCGTTATCGATCATGATCATTTTACCGGAAGAGTTCGGGGTCAAGCGCATCATATGTGCAATTTGAATTATAGGAAATCTTATGTGGTTCAAGTCATTTTTCACAACCTCTCAGGCTATGATAGTCATTTCATAATCAAGGCCTTAGCTAAGGTAGGAGACTTGTCTCTTCTACCCTTAAATAAGGAGCGATACCTACATCAGTTTCACAAAATCCTATAGTAATACGAAAGTGAAATTTCGTTTTATAGATAGTTTTAGATTCCTAGGATCTTCACTTGAGACATTATCTTCCTACCTACCTAAACATGAATTTAAAATACTACGTCATGAATACTCACACTTAGATGAAAATCATATATTTCTTTTAACTAAAAAAGGGGTTTTCCCCTACGATTATTTGAACTCAATCGATAAATTAAGAGAAAATTCTCTCCCCCCAATTGATAAGTTTTACAATAAATTGAATGATGAATATGTATCCGATGAGGAGTATGATCATGCTAAAGAGGTGTGGAAATCCTTCAATTGTAATACAATTCAAGACTATTTGGATTTATATTTGAAAACTGATATTCTTTTATTAGCTGATGTATTCGAAAACTTTCGTAACAAATGTCATGAAACTTACCTTCTCGATCCAGCGCATTACTTTACTTTACCTGGTTATACTTTTGATTGTATGTTAAATTTTACCAACTGTAAACTTCAAATTTTGAAAGATGTAGATATGTTGTTATTTGTGGAACGTGGAATACGCGGAGGTATTTCCCAATGTTCAGGTCGTTATTCGGAAGCTAACAACAGATATATGGATAATTTTAATCCTAATATTGAACCAAAATACATCATTTATCTTGATTTTAATAATTTATATGGACTAGCGATGTCACAGTTTTTACCCCATGACGGTTTCGAATGGGTGGATGGAGATATCGATGTTTTCTCCATTTCAGATGATGCACCCTACGGATATTTTCTAGAAGTGGACTTGGAGTGTCCTCAATATCTTCACGATTATCACAGCGACCTTCCTTTCTGTCCCGAATTGCGTATACCACCATCATCAAAACAAAAAAAACTACTAACTACTTTATACACAAAAGAGAAATATATTATTCACTATCGGAATCTAAAACAGGCGTTACGAAATGGACTCATTCTGAAAAAAATTCATCGCGTCTTGAAATTCCAGCAATCTCCATGGCTTAAATCGTATATTGATAAAAACACAAAATTACGGACTTTAGCCAAAAACGAATTTGAAAAAATCTTTTCAAGCTAATGAACAATGCCGTCTTTGGAAAAACCATGGAGAATGTTAGAAAACACAAGACTGTTCGAATTGTTAGAAAATGGGAGGGTCGGTACAATGCTAAAAATTTAATAGCGAGTCCTTTATTTAAGAGTCGAACCATTTTCGATGAGGAACTCATGTCTGTGGAAATGAAAAAAGCATCAATAGTATTTAATAAACCATTATATATTGGCCTAGCCGTATTGGAGCTCTCGAAAGTGCCCGTATACGATTTTCATTACAACTACATGCTAAAAACTTTTTCCAACATTAGTCTTAGATATATAGATACAGATGGATACATTTACGAAATTCGAAACCAAGATCCGTACGAAATTATCCGTAGGGATTGCCACTCTCATTTTGACACATGGGACTATACCCAACCGAATATTTATAAAATACCACCAGTAAACAAGAAAGTAATCGGTATGGTTAAAGATGAAAACAATGGAAAAATAGTTTCACATTTCGTTGGTCTGCGCTCAAAACTATACAGTTTCAAGTTGGCATCTGAACGTGATTGTCATAAAAAATCAAAGGGTATTAAAAGGGCTGTCGTTAAAAAACATATAACTTTTGATGACTATCTAAATTGTTTGAAATATAATCAGGTAAAATTTGTAACACAGCGAACTATTCGAAGTTTTGCACATCAGGTTTATTCCTTAGAACAAAAAAAGGTGGCTTTAGGAAATAATGATGATAAAAGATTCATATTAACAAATAGTTATGAGACACTGCCCTGGGGTCATCATAAAATTAATGAATATTTATGATATTTCAAGATTTCACAGTACCGCAAAATGGTTGAGGGTGCTATACTGGATACCATACAACATCGCAAAGATTTAGTGGACAAATTCAAAACCAACTTCCCAGCTGTATACGAAGAACTGATGTTAATTCCATCTAAGAAGTGGGTGCTCTCTGGACAAATTGTTGCTGGGCTATCGGGAGAAATGGAACAATATGGAGATATAGAAGTTTATATTTTCGATATTGAGAATTTCTCTTATTTAGAAAATCATTTTAGAAGAGAACATTTCAATATTTGGAGCCCCACTTCTCCAGCTGAATTTATGTTTCATACATCAAAATTTTTTATGTTTCATACATCAAAATTTTTTATTCTTTCCAATAGAATCAATAGACTGAAAGTGACCCTAGTCGATATGAATATAGAGGAATTTTCTAACTTATTTTTAGTAAATATTTTTTGTTTCACCGATAAACAGTTCACATCACGCATATCAAAAAAATCACTTCATTTACATTCAGGCTATTACATCAATATAAAACAAGGTAATCAAAATATATTCGATACACGTTGTATCAAGATTTCAAATAATCCTGAATCTTTGAAAATGCTTACTCTGAGGGAGATCAGTACTTCATTCAGTGTTGATGATATAGGGAAAAATCCATTGATTCTCCACATGTTCCATAAAAAAATGACGAATTTGTATGGTTATTAGATATAGAAACTTTTATTTATATTGTACATTCTAACCTATTTCTGTGAAATAAAAAAATATTCATGACTTATTATCATTTTTATTCAACTCACAACCTATCTAGATCACTTAATATTTTATCTTTTGCATGATATATACATTCCAATACACAGTAGGATTCTAAACATGGCATTAAGTTACAGAATGAATAAATCAGATCAAAACCGGTGTTTTCACTAGAAATATTTTTTTTAATACATTTCATGAAATGAGTATAGTAATCGTTGAAATGTAAAGATACTAACATATTGAGTCTGTGGGAAATTGTAAAGTTCATTTTCAAAACATCTTCCACATCTTGCTCGCTAAAGTAAAGTACTTTATTATATTTTGAAATTACTGTGAGTTTGTTTTCACCCCACACAACTGAATTCACTTCCGCTCCAGATTCGTTAAGGTGTTCAACGTTTTGAATCAAGTTCATCAGAGAGGTCCACTCTTTATAGTCAAAAGATATTTCCTCATTGGAATGTATTAGTTTCACTGAAGGGCAAAAATCTCTCGCTGGACTTAGACCGCAATAAATAATCAATTTGTTCAACGTGAAGTCTGCACTCAGTATGAATTTTGTTTCATTCATCACTTTATCGTCATACATTTTCAAAATTCTGTTCAATTCAGTATCAACACCACCATCACCATCATTATCATCATCATCTTGAGTAGACATTGTTGTGAACTCAACAATTTACAAACGATTACTTGAATCTATCCATGAATCATGAGATTTATCTAGACCCAACCAGCGGACAAATACTTTATCCCCCTTACGACGCAACACCCTCTCCACCAAATATACGTCAGAGTATTTCGCTTTCTGTAATTCATGCTCGTAAAAGACACCTCTGATGGGATTTCCCTCACGTCATCCAGAAGGTAAGTGACAGGGTTGGTTATTTTTACTTCAACAATTTTGAACAATTCCGTCGTCCAATTAGGAGTATATCCTTTCTTGAAAATGTGTTTCGCTTTACTGATTCTAACCATATCACCAACGTTGAATTTATTCATACCGGCAATTTTAATGTGGTTATAGGCGCGGTCCAATATCTCTTTTTCATTAGCCTTAGTAACGTCAATGGGTTTCATACCAATAGTTCGATGTCTAGTCGTGTTATACTGATGAACGATGTTTTGTAAATCGTCAATCCATCGATACGTTCCACTCAAACTGAAATGTTTGAATAATTTTTCCTTAAGAGTCCTAATAGAACGTTCTACAATGGCAGCTTTCTTCACAGTAAACGTGTTGTAATGATTTATGTTATGATTTTCCATTAGTCGTTTGAACGGCTTATTGAAAAATTCCGTTCCCTGATCAGTTTGTAAATTTTTTGGAGCATACTCCTGGAGGATGTTTGAGAATGCCTTAGTAACCTCAGTGGCACTTTTTGTTTTCAATGCTTGGGCCCACATAAACTTTGAGAAACAATCAATTACAACCAGAATATATTCATGATTTCTATTTTCTCGAGCGAATAGATCCATTTGTGCTAAATCGGCTTGCCACAAATCGAATAATCCTCTGATGATGGTTCGTCTTCGAGGAAAGTTCTTTCTAGCCGGACGATGAAGCTCCCACACCACTCTTATTTTCTCTTTAGAATGCATATTCCAGAAGAATTTGATTACTCAAATTGGATCAGTTGTTGGACTAGTTTCTAAGTTAACTACGTTGGGAAATATTTCGTTGAATTTTTGCTCCAGACTTTGAAATTTCAAATCCAATTGAGCAAGATTTTCGCTTACAAAATCGCTGAGACTTGAATAGTTATTACCCACATACGTTGTGAAGTCTGTTTGCAATGATACTTTCAGATTTTGAAGCTGCGATTTCATCTCTGTATCCAAAAGTGCTATTTTCCCATTAATCTCTAGAACGTCTTCAAAGAGACCTGTCAGTTTTTTCAGTTGATTTTCATGGGATTGAAAGAGTTCATTCTTTTTACGTTGTTGTATTTTCACTTCCTCTTTAAACGATTTGAATCTGCCGTGAAACGATTCAATATTGTTAGTAATAAAACCTAATTTTTGTTCTATCTTCACCACTTTACGATTAATAGGAATCATAATATTGTCAACGTAACCCTTTGTCGAAGTGTCCGTTTTCTTAGTGGGAAGTTTAACGTTAGAAAGTTTTCGATTCGAGAAATCATAGTCACCATCCTCGTTAATGGGTAAACTGGGTTCACAACATCTATCCAAGCGTCTTCTTTTTACACCTTCCGTATTCGAAGAACGTCCAAATTTATCTAGAGCCATCATTAGTGAATATAGTTCGCTTCACGTAATTCTTCTACGATAGATTCGATTTCGTTGTCGTTAGAATTGTTACCAGCAGCCTTGGAGCCATACAGAAGACGTAGTCGGTCAACTAGCTCATTCACATCATCCCAATATATATATTCTAACGGCTTATCATTGTAGGTCATCATAATTCCCGTTCCACTTTGGGATGGTCGATTTTGAGATAGGGTTCGAATAATATTCATATACTTGAAACCTTGGTTACTCTTGACAGGTTTAATACGATTGAAACCTCTTCGGTGAAAATTCGAAATGTTTAGAATTTTCCTATAATTTTCACTATCCTTGGTGGTATATTTTTCCGGTTCCTTACTGAATAACAATTCGTATAGCCCTCTCGTACCGGAAAAACGTTCTTTTCTATCAAGAATGACATCTCCCGTTTTAATATCGAAATCAATCGATACTTGTCCTAGAGTCCATGAGGATGTTACAGGATCATATTTTGGTCCGTATACTTGATCGATAGACGTGGGATTACCCCAAGCATCTCGAATATACTGTTCCACCCTCGAAGGATATTGCCTGAAGTATTCATTTATAACATCACTATCTTTCAACTGATCGTATAATTGTTGCGATTTATCCAAATCTTCTTTTTCCCCTATGAATACAGAGTCTTCATTTTCCGAAGAGGGTTTCTCATCAGTTTTTCCTAACACCTCTAATGGTACAGTTCTCACTTCTGATGATGATGATGCCGTCGGAGTGGACTGGAATAAGGGCCTAGGCTTGTCGAACAGTGGGGTCTGTACGAATGGGGATGTGTACAACCTATCATGGACATTGAACTCATCTTGTTGTTGAAATGGAGATTTCTGTATTGAATCGTTTTCGGTTTCCGTTTTCCAGCGTTTCGCTCCCGTTTCCGACCGTTTCGCTCCCGTTTCTGACCGTTTCGCTCCCGTTTCTGACCGTTTTGCTTCCGTTTCTGACCGTTTCAATCCTGTTTTGGTTTCCGTTTCCCACTGTTTCAGAGCGTTCGTTTCTGTTCCTGTTTCCGTTTTCCAGCGTTTCGAAGCGTTCTTTTCCGTTTCCTTTCGAGTTTTACCAATCTGATCGAGACGCTTTGTTATCGGTTCGAAGATACGTTGAATGCTGGCATCTTCTTCGGATCGCCCAGATTTGAGAGCAATATATTTTTTTTTTACATCTCTCACAAGCTGACGAATTTTCCTTTTACGTTGAAGTTCAATGGACATCTCCTATGGTGTAACTGAAGTAGATGTTATTAATTGAAGGAGTATATATATTTATCGAAACCTTGTCGATATCGGCCATCATCTAAATTAGAATCCTTAACTATAGTTAAAAACCCAAACTTGTCTCTATTCCAGCAGAAAGAACAGAGTTCTTTGAATATCTCATAGGTCATATCCGGTGACACATGTTCATCAAACACATGTTTAAGATTAACATCGTCCTGTTTGAAGAGAACTATCATATAAGCATTATCTCTTACCAGATGTTTTGATATTTTCACGTAAGTCTGACATAGAAACGCAACATCGATCGACTTGTGTCGACCCATAGAATAATATGATTTAATTTTATCCTGCTTATCTCCTATAATATCATCGAAAATAACCACTGAGTTTTTTCGTGCATCTTGCAAGTCAACCATTTCATCGCTAGCCTTGAACGAAAAATATCCAAGCTCGGGAATTTCTCCTAGTACTCGACTCAGTAATTCGTATTTTGGTTGATGTAAGCTTTTCGAAAATATATATACGTTCTCAAAGTGTAGACCATTGGGATTGAATAGCAGCGTTAGTAGAGCGTTTGATTTACCGCACCCACTCGGTCCGACGAACAATATTCTACAGTTGTTTGGAAATAATGAACTATGTTTCTTCAACGCTGATTTTTCTTCGAAGAAATCCAAATTTTCAATAGGTAATACATTTAAGTGTTGCTTAACGCGTTACATGACTAGCTATGTATTTTTGATTCAATATCTTATATATATATATATATGATCCATACATATGAATGAGTTATTAGTATGCTTACTTTTACAAAGGGTGGTGGTGGTCTCGTTAATTCACTCATCGATAAACTTCCCTTTGAACTACATTTACCTGGTTATTCATACTGTGGTCCGGGAACAAGATTAGAAGAACGCTTGAGAAGGGGTGATCCGGGAATAAACAAATTAGACGAAGCTTGTAAAGAACACGATATTGCTTATAGTAAGAGTAAAAATCTGTCGGATCGTCATAAGGCAGACGAGGTGTTGGCATCGAAAGCGTGGAGTAGAGTCAAACCTAAAGACGCGAAATTTGGAGAAAGATCAGCTGGGTTGATTGTTAGTGGAGCTATGAGGGCGAAACGGAAATTGGGGATGGGTAGTGGAAAATTGAAATCATTCAGAATGTCGATAATGAAACCTGTTACCAAACATCTGAAGAATAAATCCATCGATTATGGTAATTTGAGGAAATCATCGATAATTGCACTGAGGGCAGCACGACTCGCTATCAAAAAAGCTGGAGGGCGTAAAAGGATACGTGTGCCTAGAATAATACCATTCGAAGCAAAATCCGGTGGTATCATACCTCTTCTCCCGATTTTTGCGGGTTTGTCTGCCTTAGGCTCAATTGCAGGTGGAGCTAGCGCCGTAGCGAAGACAATTATCGATGCGAAGAATGCTCGAAAAAAGTTGGATGAAGATAAACGGCACAACAAAGCTATGGAGTCGATCGGAAATGGATTGTATGTGCGAAAGTGCAAGAGTGGTTGTGGACTCTATCTGAAGAAACAGCGAAAAAACTCCCAGTGAGGCTACCTAATAGAGCACTATTCGATTACGAAATAGAGAGCTACGTAAAATATTACGTATTCCACATTTTAGGGGTGTTTTCATGCGGGATTCTCTACCACCTCACCCCCCATGGAAGAATGAATGTGGAATAATTAATTTGGATAGCTCTCGCGCTGATGGAACGCATTGGGTAGCCTATTGGAAACGGGGAAATCTAGCCGAATATTTCGATAGTTTTGGAAATTTGAAACCACCGAAGGAACTGGTCAACTATCTCCGCTGTGAAATACATTACAACAGAAATCAGTATCAGAGTTATATCAGTTCAAATTGTGGACGACTTTGTCTGGAATTTCTCGCATCTAAAACCGTATAAATATCAGCTGATGACTGACGCAGATGATGGGTATTCATGTCGTGGACTTTCACTTTGAAAGGTACCACATCCGTTCTTTCCATTGATCTCGTCAATCCTATCGAACTCGATCCCAACTTTCAATACGCTTTAGCTCTGATTGGATTTTATGGATACAATACGATTCCGAATATAGACGATCAGAACAATACTTTCACTTACGTTGGAGAGGATAGTGAGTCCAAAAAGGTTACAGAAAAAACGTTGTTGATTCCGACCGGTACATACGAAATTGAGGACCTAGAAAAGTATATCACCAAGCGCATAGCTCCGAAACATAAAGACGGTAGTTTATTCTTTCTACGTCCAAACAACAACACCATAAGGTGTGAAATTTTTCACAAGACACATTCTATCGATTTCTCAAAGGATAATTGAGGCGTTGGTAGAATCTTAGGATTCTCGAAGAAGGTGTTAACACCAGATACCGTCCACGAATCGGATCTACCTGTGAGAATTGTTAAAGTTCGAACGATTCACGTTGACTGTAATATTATCGAAGGAGCTTTCTACAACAATAGACCGTCACACACGCTGTACGAATTTTCCGTAAACTCAGATCCTGGATACGCCATCGATGAAACTCCAAGAAACTTATTATTTTTGCCAGTAACAAAAAGACATATATCGAATATAACGTTGGAAGTACTCGATCAGGACTTTAATCTGGTTCAGTTTAGAGGAGAAGAATTGATTATACGATTGGAATTGAAAAGATGGTCCTAGTTTTCGGAAACTATAAATATCAGACTTCCATTGCATTAAGACCATTGCCTGAAAAACTTCCCATAGGAAAGCGACGAGGTGAACTGTCGTACTGTAACAAATTGTTCTTAGAATCCCTCGGATATGTTATCAAGTCAAGTGTTCAATCTATACCATCCGCTCAATACTGAGCAGTCCATCGTGAAAGCTGAATTTCGAACATACCTACCATTCATCAAATCCTTTGGAAATAATGATATAATTGAAATTGTCATCAATAGACCAGATGTTTGGCTTTTGATGCACGATGCGGCCCTCATCATCAAGGGAAAACTGACGAAAAAAACCGGAAAAGGTAGTATAAGCTTTGTGAACAACGGGGGAGCGTATTTGTTCGATTCGATAACTTACGAATTGTGTGGAACAGAAGTTGACAGCGTGAGGGATCCTGGAGTGGTGAGCACAGTTCGAGGATACTTGTGTTATGAGAAAAATAGCCATCGTGAGCTGGGAGTTGCCGGATGGACGTATCCATATAATCCAACGACAAATGCGGACGGTTCCTTCACATATCGAATACCATTAAAGCATCTCTTGAATTATTTCAACGATTATACCCAAGCTATCTGTGGAAAACAAACAATTCGTCTTGTTCGAGCCAGAAATGATAGTAATTGTTTTATGATAACTCCAGCAGATGATGAGGCTACAAATCCAACCAAGGGTGAAATAACTGTGGATAATGTGGAATTGAAGGTGAAACATATAGTTCCTAACGATGTTCTAAAATTGGAATTACTTCAAGCTTTCAAGACAGATAGAGCCATCTTACTTCCATTTCGTCGATGGGATATCAGCGAATTGCCTAGCCTATCAACTGGAGCTAAAAAAGAGGTGTGGAATGTGAAGACAAGCTCTAGCATAGATTGTCCCAGATATATCGTTTGTTGCTTTCATGTAAACAAAAGAGATAATGCATCGAAAGATCCCTCTTATTTCGATAATGTTGATATATTCAACATACGTCTTATGTTGAATGGTGAATATTATCCGGAAGAAAGATGGCAAGTTAATTTTGAAAACAATGACTTTGTTGAACCATTCACTAGTTATGTGGAATTTGGATCGAGCTATATGAATGTGAAGAAAACACCCCTCTTGAGTTTTGCAGATTTCAAAGCAAGAAGTGTATTCGTAATAGATTGTTCAAAACGGGATGAATCTTTTAAATCATCAACTGTTGATGTAAAATTGGAAATTGAAGCGAGAAAAGGATTTCCCGAAAACACGCGAGTATATTGTATCTTAATTCACGATAACGTTCTAGAATATCTCCCACTCAGCGAAACTGTACGTAAAATAACATCAATTTAGTTCAGATGAGAGTGGGAGGTTGAACAAGCAAGATGAAATTTGTAACGTTAGATATTCAAGGTTTCACGATCGCCGATGAGTTTGTGGCAAAAGAACTTGGAATTTACACGGGAACAAAAACGGCGCATTTCATTTTTAAACCACCTCAAGAGTATGGTGCGTTATCAACACGAGATAAAAAAAGTGTATCTTATTTGGAGAGGCATCATCATGGTCTTCGCTATTCAGATGGATATGTGAATTATGAAGAGATAAATTCCATTCTGACCAAGTATTTAACTGACGTTAATATAGTATACGTTAAGGGGTGTCAGAAGTATAATTTCATAGTTGGGAGATTCAATGAAATCGGTGGTGGTGGTGGTGGAACATTTCCGCTCGTTCTTAATGTCGAATTGTCCGATTGTAATCCTCCAGTACCTAATCCAGAACGAAAGATTCCAATTTGTATGAGTCATACTGGTAGGGGGTCACAAAAGTGTAGTTTATCGAATTGTATAGATCTCTACGATTGGCTGATCAAGTTCATACCTCATTGAAAGAACATGTCGCTAGATGAATACTTGCGAGAACTTCAGCTCCTCAAACGGCAAATTGAAGAATATGAAAACAAGAAGAAACTATTTCAAGCGTTCAGGGAGTTATCAATTTGGGATGATAAAGTTTTTCGGAACAAATCAAGATTTGATAAATTTGAATGTAAAAATAGAAAAATAAGAAAAATATCTTTGTATTCAATAAATCCTTGAAAATCATATTTGTTTTTTTTTTTCACATCTACTGCTCAGTTTCATGTTTGATCTTGAAGTATAAAGATGGATGAGGAAAATATACTGAGATATATTCAAATAATCATAAATTTGTCGACTTTCATTATATTCACTGTGGCAGTGCGATGTTTATATTCATTGGGGGGAAATACATATAGAAAATATTTATTCATGAAAGATCACGTAAAGTGTGGAAGTTGTGGACTCACTCTCTTCTGTCTGAATAAAGTGAATCAGGATGACTGTTTCAAGATTAAAGAGGAAAGACGTTCTTACAAGATTGACGGTCTGAAATACTGCTGTCCTCTGAAATGTATGGTTGATGGATTCGATCAAGTGGATGGTCTAGCGTGCGTCAAGTGTGAATCCTTCGGCTTATGTCGATGTGATTGTACTACATATCAATACCGGAGAAAATATAAAAAAGAATTATTCCTCTAGTTTTTCGATACCTAATGAAAAAATAATCATAAATCTATTATTTTCCCGATAAATTGTATTATTATCTATTTTGTACCTAATAAAAACATTATTTTATCTATGTTTTTTTCCCTGCTAACTTGTATCGATCTACTTTATTCGAACGTAAATCATATTCCGAACGGAATAATGAACGCCAATTACTATAACGAAGCGATAAGCACATTCCCCGTTAATTATGATAACGAGTGAAAATAAACTACTAATTGCTCATCAATAGTAAAAAATACCTATTTCGCACCTTTGGATTCATCAAATCAAAGCATCATCGCACTCCCTATTCTTCACGAACACGTACAAACTCGAATTACGACTATATCTCTACCCCATCACGAACTATCAAAACTACCCTTCTTCACGGACACAGGGGTCGCACAGAATTCAAATCCACACGCCAATCATCTATCGATACTCACAACTCTCACCTGTCAAAATCTGAAAACTACACCTCAACCCATATCAAAGTTTCACAAAAATTATGCCTAATTGATTATTTTAACATGGGAACTCCATGCGCCAGAACCCGCATACCCCTTTTCAACGTACACCCCACACTTTTACGTCTTCGATCACACCATCCCCCGTTAAGACTACCACATCCCCCCATCCCGCCGCCACTCCCCCGCCCCCGTGTCCACATTCTCACCTCCACGGCCCATTTACTACCGATTCCTTCATCTTTTTTTTCACGCTCTTCTCTTTCACCTATGAGGTTCTTTCATCACTCTACTTCTTCAGTACTACCCTCTTTACAATACCTATTTTTTTTACCACCCTCTTACTGCGGATGGACAAGTTATAGGGGGTAGTGCGCCAGAATCCGCTTTGTTCATACTACTGATGAGCAATCAACCACTATTTGATTGTTATACCGTAATATGGACGTGTTATATTTTGTCTTGAGTTAATATGTTACTCTACTTATAAAGTATAGTGAACACACAAGATAAAAACACGAAAAACTATTTCAAACAAATTGTACCTACAGGTTATTACTTAGAAATTGAATCCTACATAGAAAGGTGGGAAAAACCAATTGCGGACGTTGACAAATTTAACTGGTTGATGTTTCCATACATCATTGAAAGTACTCTACGGTCTGCTTTCGAAAACACAGTCCCTTTCCCCAAGGAAAGTAACATTGAAATCGATGACACGAAGCTAATTGACGAATGTATAAACTTGAACGCTCTTAGCATGAACATTTTTGGCGACGATAAGCTTTCATGCACAATTCAGCTATGGCTGAATTTTTCTGAAACACCTAATATCCACTATAGTCAGACATGCTTAAAATCGCATACTATTATTTTTTGTATATCTGCACACAATGCGACCAGAGGGAGTGTTTTCGCTAGTCACGCAGCAATGGACGGAATAAAGAAACTAGCTTAAAATCAAAAATCAAAATAGTTTGAAAAAAAAATTGTTCTCGTTAAAATCTAGAGTTTGAGCAGTTACTTAAGTACATTTAATCTACAATAAAAAAAATTTATTGGGATTTGGCTATCTAACTAGATATATGAGAATATCATTGGCGTAGGCATTTTATTTCAAAATTATCGAGTATTATATAGTAATATATAATTATAGAGTATATATAGTAAGTCATTAGAATTATCATATAATAATTTGATTGATGTCAGAAAAGAGCGCTTCTATTCATTTCTGTTACCATAATACATCAGAAGTAGTATGATAATTCAATTCTGAAAAAAGTGTCTATAATTTGTTGGGGTTTCATAAGTACTCAGATCGATTTCAATAGCAAGTTGTATGAATGAATGAAAATTAAAAAATTTATAACGATGTTTCTATTTTGATGGTAAAAAATATTTGTTCAGAAATGCCAGGAAACATATTTCCTCTAAATGTCCCAGATTTTTGTAACAAGTGTCGGTAAAGTAAGTTATAGCAGCCCTCTATTTTTCGTGAATTTCCTGTTCGAAAACACTTAAGACTCAAGTTTGCGAACAGAGAATATGCCACAGAGCGCAGAAAGGATATAATTTCCGAGTATTCAAAACTTTAATAATACTCCTATTTCATAAATTGATTTATATTTCACATTTGCACCTATTGTGCAGTTTTATTTTAATGTTCATTTTTACTCGATTAGGATTTGAAATAGTGATTTATCATCTTTTTGAAATTTTCGTTTTCAAAATTTGAATTGAAATATATAAACTCAATAATTAATATAATTAAGTTGAATGCGAGTGAACTTTGAATGTTAACAACATCATTCATTCATAGAGGTGTTGTGAAGTCGATAGCTGAGAAAAATCGTTGAAATATAGGGAAGTAATGAAAGTTAATTCATAAGCGCATGTTTGAAATCTGAGGTGAACTGTTTCATTGTTTTTACAAAAACAAACTGCAAATGTTTAAAGCCGAAAATTGAAAAAAAAACATGGGATTTTGTTTATAACTTGAAACCATAAATGATAGCAAAAATCAGGAAATAATTCATTGGAAAAAGCTTAATATTCCTAAGAATTATCCTTCAAAAAATTTAATGAATTCATTTACTGCACTTTCAGTCAATAAAGGTATGAATTTCATAGTTTCACTCGAATTATAATGACTTTTTTGTTTTGAAAATACCTCTAGATAAAATGAATTCGATATTTCACTATTATATAAAGAAATAGAATGTTTTTCAACATTTTATTCCTAACAAAACCAAGAAAATGTAGCCTTGAATCATTCAAAATGTATGAGAAAACGCTACTGTTTTACTCATATTTCTACATTCGTACATTTTTTTTCTGTGTGGCTATAATTTCAATCTGATGGCAAAATAATAAATCAAAAAATTGTTTCTCTGGCGAAACAAAACTTCAACAATTTTGATAGCAAATATTTTTACTCCCAATATATTTTAGCACTACAAGGGACAGTATTGAAGATACATAGTAGTTACGTTATCGGATGAATTTTTATAAAAAGGGTGAGTATTTTATATTTCTGCGTGAGGCGGCGAAACCTGTAGCACCAACCTTCGTTTCAAATAAATAATAAATACTTGAAGTGTTAGTTAGGAGATTTATTCTGTTTGGAATGTGAATATCAGTGATTTTAACTTTTTTTATATTATCGGTTTATGATTCCAAGATCCGTATCTTGGAACCACTTAACAATCTGCAATACATCGTGGGTGACCTTGTATGAATATTTTACTAAGTCAATCTAACTTTGAGAGTTGTATACGAATGTTTTGTGAGATAATTCAACAGTATTTTTCTTGAATGTGAAGTTTTTTCACTTTCAATCAAATACAACATACAATTGTGAAACAGTTTTGTGAAAGTTAAGTTACAGGCATGAAGGGATTTTCGTTTTCCCTTTCTTCTTCCTAATATATTACTAAGGTATTTCTGCTTCTCTTACAATTCTTTTCAACGGCAAAATTGACATATATTAAGAAGAATACCAATATGAAATAATGTTTTATTTCTTTTGAATTCAGTTGATTCGATAAATATATAAACAATTTCGATTCATGTCATCACTCAATAAAGTAAATTATTTATCATTTCACCGATCGGCAAACCGATCTGCCGGTTGCCTATACCATAATATATACGTCGTATACGGAATGGACAAATGTTTTTTCTCTCTCTTCTACATGATACTATTGTCGTATTTCTTCCTTTTCAATTTCTTTTACGACAAAATTGGCACACATAAAAGTTGAAGCCATTGACAATAATATTTCATGTTCGAATGAATTTTGATTCAGATATTTATTGACGTTCTGATATGTCGAAATATATTATTACTAGCTTTAACCCGCGACTTCGTCCGCATAAGCTTTTTTGTTTTCTCCCGGCTGTAAAAGTCCCCCTTCAACAATGTCCCACTATCGTGTTCCGGTCCTCAACTTCACATCAACTGAACTGATTACTGGGCTCAAAGTTCGTATAAATGTCTATCTAATTACCTCCTCAAGTTTAAAGCGTAGCTAGTTATGTAGTACTATATTAATTATGTGGTGTAGGTAATTAGATTTTATCTGTATGTAATGTAACAGTCAGTTGAATAAAAAATCGTATACAAATCAGATCAAAAGTTTTGGCGTAATGTGATTCTAGACAGAGTTTTAATGTTGTAGATAGGTAACTATGTATAGGTTCCTGTGGGAATGAGATATTTTCCCGAAGTAAAAAGTAGTCTGAATTTTGGTACCTTCCTACCCTATAAGTTAAATAGTGTGATGGAATGTCGCTAAGTTTCGATCCAAGTAAAACTGTTAAATAAAGACAGTTGCATCAAAATTTAATCATAAATTCCCTAAATTATGGCACCTATCTACCCTCTAAGTTATAAAAGTGATCAAATACTAACTTGAAGTCTTAGTAACACTCAGTTTAAAAAAAAAACATCAAAATCATTTCAGTATCTATAGCGTCATGCGCTTCTTGACACGATCACGCTAGATTTCCGCGGAATGAGGTATTTTCCCGCCGTAAAAGGTAGCCTGTGTCCGTGCCTAGGATCCTATCTTTAAATTAACCAAGTCTTATAAAAATCCGTTCAGACATTAAGGCGTGTATGAGGTAAACTTTTAAAACAAACCATTAAAAATCACTTACTTAAATTAAGAACTTAATTAGTTTTCTGCCTACTGCCTACGCCTTAAGTAAGATAGCATGAATATTAAAATCCCATATCTTTTTCTAGGTTATTCTCTATCACCTTACTAAAATTCATCAAAATCCGTTTAGCCGTTTAGGCATGATAGAGCAAAACTCCCAGCAAAAACCATAAAAAAATCACTAAGTCAATTCAGTTTTCTACCTACTTCCTATCCCCTAAGTACGATGACGTGATCATTTTGATCTTATATCCGTTTTTAGGTAACCATCTATTACCATACTAAATTTCATCAAAATCCGTTCAGCCGTTTAGACGTGAAAGAGCAAAAGTCCCAACAAAAACGACTAAAAATCACTAACTCAATTTAGTTATCTCCCTACTGCCTACCCCCTAAGAACGATGGAGTGATTATTTATAGCCTATGACCATTTCTAGGTTATCGTCTATCACCATACCAAATTTCATCAAAATCCG
Source organism: Henosepilachna vigintioctopunctata (assembly GCA_030704895.1). Classification (NCBI taxonomy): domain Eukaryota; kingdom Metazoa; phylum Arthropoda; class Insecta; order Coleoptera; family Coccinellidae; genus Henosepilachna; species Henosepilachna vigintioctopunctata. Next base: position 187,236 of record JARQZJ010000087.1, on the reverse strand, counting down.
TTCAGCCGTTTAGGCGTGAAAGAGTAACAGACAGACAGACAGACAGAGTTACTTTCGCATTTATAGTATTAGTATGGATATTAACTAGTCAAAACGGCAGACCATTCCAATTTTTGGCACAATATTTGAAAATTCAAACAAATGTTTTTAAAGTATTGTTACAGATTTGCCCTCAAGCCGCCTCTATGGTTTATGGATGTTTGGAGAAATAATGAGACTGTTGAGAACCGTCGTAGGCACGACCAGAGAGCTCATCTAGTAGTTTCATTTTCGATGTTCAGGAGATCGAACTGCCTCTGTGACTCCCGTTGAAGATTCGCTCGAGAACAACAAGTAGCAACCACGTGTCGAATAGTTGGTTCTTTGCAAATAAGGATAAATATAAGTCAAAATACTAGTGTCGTTGAATATTTCCACTCATTGAATAATATATCACAACAGTCATCTATACAGTAAAATAGACAGAAGTGTGACATAAGCGATATTGACATTTGTTTATTTATTTTCAGTTTGTAAATAAAGGATATTCATTGATTGTTAAAAGTTAGTTATTGGAATTTATCCGTCGAAGCCCATAATTCGTAACACTGGTATCAGAAGTGGGACTCCAATAACTAGAAATATAACAAAAATGGAGACAATGTTCGGAAAAATTATGCAAAAATTCGCCGAGCAAGAAGAGCGACGAAAACAGGAAAAACTGGAGAAGGAAAAACGTCGAGAACAGGAAAAACTGGAGAAAGAACAACGATGACTAGAGAAAGAACAAAGGCGTCAACAGCAAAGACAGGAATATAAGCAGCACTTATTAGATATGATTGCAAATTGGGGACAACAAGACAAAGGGAAATTACAAGTTGAATTAAAATTGGAAATGAATCCAGAAAAAGGGGACTATGATGTAACAGATATAGAAGTAAAAATGTCTGGTAGCGGTAGAAAATTGATTAATCCTAAGCATTTGAATGAATACAAGGTTTCCTCTGCCTATTGTCTTGAAACACAAAGTAATCCAGTAAGTAATAACGAAGCTGTGAAGGATGAAACATTAAGTTATGGTAATAGTGATAGAGAGTTGCTGGACCAAACTAAACTTAAAGGTAGGAGCAAAGAAAAGAATCAATCCCTTTAGGAATACGAAACTGAAATCGAAATGTTCAATGTATTGGCCTATGCATTGGCTCCGGAAGGAATAAGGGAACAACTGAGTATAAGATCTGTTAAAGGGTTAAGGGACAGTCAACTCAGGGAACATCGACAACTGAGAAGACCATCAACAGGATATGATGCTTTGGTAAGAGCCCTGGAATCTGAAGCAGCCGAAATAATAAGTGCAGAAGTATTCGATCTGGAAGATGAAAAGCCTTTTCTCATAATAAGTGGTGAATGGAATGGAATTATTGAGGCTTCCGCAAAGAATGGAGTGTCCTTAAAAGGAAAGTCTTATTCCTGGGTGAAAGGATTTGATAAGAATTTATGGTTTAGTATATGGGAATAATACAAGGATACGGATGATAGAAAATGGAAAATTTATTCCAGATTCCAATACCAATACTAACTTGTGCAATAACCATAACAAATTTTTTTTTTATACCTGAAAACGATCATGGTGGGTCTATTGGAATTGTGAACCAAATTCGGACTTGTATACCATTTTTAACAGCAAGGAATGGTAAAATTGATCAAGGTATACGTTAAGGACTAATTCAGCTGGTTTCGAAGAATGATATCCAGTCGGGTTGTACAGTCCACAGCGGAAAAAAGGATTGTCGCCAAAATTGGAAAGCCCCTACAAAGGTTATAAAGTAAATCAATGATGTGGTATACAGGATCCAATGCACCACTAGGACGAAGCAAAAAGTGGTTCATCTCAGTAGTCTTGCGAGGTACCAAGGAGGAAGCTTATCACCAGAAGTCGGGTTGTATTCTGCTGATCAACGCCAAGAAGGGAGCATAGTAGAAAATTGTGACGTTGATCGGGGCGATCAAATGTAAGAGGGGGGGCAGTGTTTCAGATTTGCCCTGAAGCCACCCCTATGGTATATGGATGTTTGGAGAAATGATAAGACTGTTGAGAACCGTTGTAGGCACGACCAGAGAGCTGATCTAGTAGTTTCATTTTCGATGTCCAGGAGATCGAACTGCCTCTGTGACTTCCGTTGAAGATTCGCTCGAGAACAATAAGTAGCAACCACGTGTCGAATAGTTGGTTCTTTGCAAATAAGGATAAATATAAGTCAAAATATCGTTGAAATTTTGTTTTCAAAATGTCGTTGAATATTTCCACTCATAGAATAATATATCACAACAGTCATCTTTACAGTGAAATAGACAGAAGTGCGACATAAGCGATATTGACATTTGTTGTATTTCTTTTCAGTTTGTGAATAAAGGATATTTATTGATTGTTAAAAGTTAGTTATTGAAATTTATCCGTCGAAACTCATAATTCGTAACAGTATTTTAGGAAATTTTAAGTCTCAATGTTATTTTTCGTAGTCACAGAAGCATTAGACTTTCGAGTATAACGTTATAATTTTGTTAAATGCCATATCTTTTCGTCAGAGTTTAGTTTTGTGAGGTTAGGTTGGTACTCTTTCGTCCTAATGTTGAGTGGGTCTGATTGTCATGCTGTGTTCACAGACAATACCCTTAATAGAAATGTAAACTCGGTGCATTGAATATGGAAACAAATATGGCCGATTTGACGTTCAGAGTAGGCGGAAGTATCTATCGAGCGGGAGATTCAAATTCATGTCACAGTATGCACACAGAATCGAGCCAATTCTTCTATGAATATTCAGGTATTTCTGGCGTGGAAATTTCAAAACTACTACCTAAAATATGGATTGATATTCAACATTAATGTACCCACCCAAAATTAAAAAGAGTTTCAAATTAAAAAGATGTTTATTATTATAAACTGATTCTAATGATGTAAACAGAAACACCTCACAAGTAATTGGAATTCAAAGAATCTACAATACATGAATTGGTTTATTTACAAAGTTCTTTCTATTCTGTTCTGCCTATTAGGCAGAAAATAATGAACTGAACATTATTCCTGGTACAATGTGAATAAATAAATATAAACCAGATCAATATTAGAACAAATAACAAAAATTTCTTAGATATAAAAAAATAACAAAATATATATTTTCTAAGTTGCTAAGTTTGAATGAGAAAGGAACATTATATTCTTACATAAATACAAATAAACTAAATCAATATTAAAAACTTAACAAAATAGCAAAAAAATCTTTGGTATAAAAAAGAACAAAATAAACATTTTCTTAGTTTCTGAATTGAAATGAACATAATAAGAATGCCAAGTTTGAATGAAAAAGGAACATAATATTCTAAAATAAATACCAATAAACTAGATCAATATTAAAAACTTAATAAAATAACAAAAAATCTTAAAAAATATACATATTGTTACAGATTTGCCCTCAATGGTTTATGGATGTTTGAAGAAATGCTGAGACTGCTGAGAACCGTCGTAGGCACGACCACAGAGCTCATCTAGAGTTGCATTGTCGATGTTCAGGACATCGAACTGCCTCTGCACTCCCGTTTTGAGATTGGTTATAGAACAACAAGTAACAACCACGTGTCGGAATAGTTCGTTCTTTGCAAATAAGATTAGACATGAGTGATATTGACATTTGTTGAATTTTTATTTCAGTTTGTAAATAAAGGGTATTTATTGATTGTTGAAAGTTAGTTATTGGAATTCGTCGAAACCCATAATTCGTAACACTGGTGTCAAAATTGGAATAAACCAATAACTAGAAATACAACAAAAATGGAGGCAATGTTAGAAAAGCTTATGCAAAAATTCGCCGAGCAAGAAGAGCGACGAAAACAGGAAAAACTGGAAGAAAAAAAACGACGAGAAAGTAACTAATAAGGAAGCTATGAAGGACGAAACATTGAATTATGGCAATACTAATAGAGAGTTGCTGGACCGAAGAAAATGTAAAGGTAGGAGCAAAGGAAAGAATAAATCCCTTCAAGAAATCAAAATGTTCAATGGATTGGGCTATGTATTGGCTCCAGAGGGAATGAGGGCACAACCGAGTAAAAGATCTGTGAAAGGGTTAAGGGACAGTCGACTCAGGGGACATCGACAACAGAGAAAACCATCCACAGGATATGATGTTTTGGTGAGAGCCCTGAAATCTAAAGCAGCCAAAATATCAAGTGCAGAGGTATTCGATCTGGGGGATAAAAAGCCCAATTTCACATAAAGCAGTGAATGGAATGGAATTACTGAGGCCTTTGCAAAGAATGGAGAGTCCCTAAAAGGAAAGTCTTATTCCTGTGTGGAAGGATTTGACAAAAAGTTATGGTTTAGTTTATGGAATAATACTGGGATTTGGGTTATAGAAAATGGAAAATTTATTCCATATTCTATTACTAATAACAACTTGTTGAATGACCATAACTAATTTATTTGTTTTAGACCTGAAAACGATCCTGGGCGGTGTGTTGGAATTGATCGAGGTATACCTTGAGGACTAATTCACCTGGTTTCGGAGAATGATATCTAGTCTGGTTGTGTAGTCTACAGCGAAAGAAAGGATTTTTGCCAAAATTGGGAAGCTCGACAAAGGTTATAAAGTGAATCAATGATGTAGTATACAGAATCCAACGCACTCCAAGATCGAAGCCGAAAGTGGTACATTTGGATAGGTTGGCGAAATACTACGAAGAGAGCATAGTTAAAAATTTGTATCTTTGATCGGGACGATCAAAGCTGAGAGGAGGGCAGTGTTACAGATTTGACCTCTATGGTTAATGGATGTTTAAAGAAATGATGAGACTGTTGAGAACCGTCGTAGGCACGACCACAGAGCTCATCTAGATTTGCATTGTCGATGTCAGGGACATCGAACTGCCTCTGCACTCCCGTTTTGAGATTGGTTAGAGAACAACAAGTAACAACCACGTGTCGGAATAACTCGTTCTTTGCAAATAAGGTTATACATAAGTGCTATTGACATTTGTTGTATTTATATTTCAGTTTGTAAATGAAGGGTATTTATTGATTGTTGAAAGTTAGTTATTGGAATTCGTCGAAACCCATAATTCGTAACAATATTCTTTATCACTTAAATATTCAAAAATTATCAGTCTGTCTTATCAAACAACACTTTTTTCATATCATGTTCAGAGCAAAAATCATATTGCGAGTAGTGATCTCTGTATAAAATTTTGGGGTAAATCACCTTTATGCCCATAGTTATTCAAAAACTCATACATTTTATTATGAATATCCATTATTAATTCAGAAACTTTATGAGATGAGTATATCAATTTCCTTTTGTTTTCACAATACTCTTTTAACATAATGAAAGTGTGTTCATGTGAGGGTTTTTTGGAAATCAAATCTGTGCTACAAACTTCACATTCAGGAAGTGTCATTTGTTTGAGAATATAACCAGCTACATATGCTGTTGCATTATTATCCTCTTCGGGAAAATGAAAGTTATTAGAGTGCAACATTGATTGGAAGTCATGAAGTATTGACTGGTTGTAACATGACATTTCTTGCACAGATAAAGGTTGAAGATCAGCTACATCAGTTGGAGAGGTATAATATGGACCATTAATTGGTTCAGTGAGAGGAACATTATCAATATCAGAACTCATCTCTCCAATGCGAGGAATATTATCTCCAACCTCATCTGTTCTTGTCTGAAAATAATATTCCAATTATTGAGAGCTTCACAGTCATCCTTCTCACAGTTTCCATTATTAATGGGAGATGTTAGTCCATTAATGACGGAGGTTTCAATGCAGCAACAAATTCATGACAAGTTGGATTTGTATTTGATATTCCATGCTGCCTTATAATTCAGAATATATTTTCCAATGGATCCTGATTGAAAGATCTTAGTGAAAAATAATTGAAACCTTCTTTTTCCAAACAATTCCAAAGATATATCACTGATCTTATAGTTGTCTGCCAACCTTTAATGAATTTAAATTGGTATTTAACATCCCTACCATTACTTTCGTCAAAAAATTTTAAATATTATAATTCTCTAAGCATTGTTGACCAAAATGCAAAATGAGGTTCTGTGACACTACTGTTGACATCTATCTAAATATTAAAATATAACCTTATTATAATTTTCAAATGATAATATCATTATATTATCATATTATGCATAATTATAAGAATAATAATAATTTATTAAATCTTACTTCAAGTGTTACATCAAAATGTTGTTTGATACTAGTTTGACGTATAACTTGAGCTTTTATCAAACTACATAATATCTCCAGTCTTCCATTCTTCAATATTTTTTACATGGTTACTTAGGAATAAATTTTCACCTTTTTTATCTGACTACTGCAAGAGATCTGGGACATTTATTTTTTGCAATCCAATTTTCATTATTACTATATTAGACATTTTTAATCTTAATAAATAATTCATTATTACTGTAGTGACAAGTATAAAATTCAATTTCTCTCACATAATAAATGTTAAGTTCAATGCCTTACTGGCATTGATTGAACTGGCAAAAACCTTGAATGACGAATGAAATAATTTGACGGCCAGTCCATTAGTTTCCCTTGATTTTTTCAGCTACAGCGCCATCTAATCGCTGGTTGGCAAAGCTCATTACTAAAAGTAAGGTTAAGGTTTTGTTTCCAATTTTGATAGATAACTCGACCTTCTTATTTGGTATGTTCTGTGGTTGTGTCCTCTGTAAGATGATTGGAAAGTTAACCTGAAACTGGAAAAAAAAGTTGGCTGGTATTTTTTTTTTGGAAAAATTATCAGATGTCAATTATTATCAAGATAGGAGACGTGTTGAGACGTTCATCACTTACATACTTTTTCTTTTATGGAATTATGTTTTGAAGAAAAGAATAGGCATCCAGTATTTGGGATTATTTGATGATCATTGAATTCTTCTGGCATTGTTAGTTATTTGGTATTTGTGACCAGAAGAAGTAACCTTCAGGAGATCAAAGCACATGTTCTTGATACACAGTAAACCGCACACTACATATTTGCGTAAGTCTAGGTATTTTCAGTTTAGTTTTGATTATTTGTTTCATAGAGGCTTTTATTTCAGGGTTTTCATTTTCCGTTTTTTGTTTTCATTTTCACGTTTCCTTTTGGAATTGTTTTTGAGTTATGGAATTATTGAGAATCACTGTTTGGAGAAGGTTTGGTAGAAGATCTTTGAGCCTAAAGCTGGAAGATTGAGTACGCTTGGTGTGGTGAGAGTATTCCAGTATATTGTTTGCAGAGACAATTGATATTTGATTTTATTTTTATTTTATTAGCCTTGAATTTACTTTCATTTAATAACTGGTTGATTTATGTGCTGAAGATTCCTTTTTATTTAAACATTCTATATATAAATATTTTTTATTTTAACGATTAAGTCCTCTTAGCTAAGAGAGAATTAATTTATCTTTTTTGTTTCGGTTTTTTTTTAGTATTTCCAATTACTAATTTTCTTTTATATTCATATATATATATACATATATATATACAATAATATGATGATGTGATATATAATCACATCATCATTTATTGAACCAAGAGGATATTACTGTAGCTAACGGTGGTGTGGTAAGATTTATTAACTTTCAGTTCTCGCTTAGTAGTCACTTAGGTTTTGAACCAGGGGTTAATCGCAGGTATACATCTTGTGTGTGTGAGATGGAAGATGTATACACACCTATAACTAGATAGCTGAAGCAAGTTATACAAGGCAGAAGGATCTGCCACTTATTTGGACCTGGTAGACAGCAGCATCGCGCTACATAAATATTTATAAATTTTTTTCAATATGAGGTTTTAACTTATTTATATTTACTGACAATTCTTGGAAATTATATACACATAAAAAAATTCCATGAAAAATAGATTATAGGTAATGTCATTAACGAGTGAAATCTGCAGTTACAGATCTATCTATCATACAATTGATATAATAGAAGACATAATGAATGTATACATGATCTTAGTTTTATTCAAGGTTTTTGAGGTTATGCTGTCTTTGTTAACGTTATATATTTTGACATGCTTCCATAGTTTTGTCAGTGAATAAAAATACTTTGTGCCTTTTCTTCGTTACACAAAAACACACACTGCATTTAACTTTACATGATAAGGTAAATTCAATGGAATTTAATCAAATAAACTTTCATTTGCTAAAATTTCGTGAATTTATTGAATTGAAGTGAGTTTATATTGTTGGGGTTTATTAGAATGTATACCCAAACTCTGTTCAGTATGAACAACTTTATTCAACAACTATTTACAACTAAATACATTTAAGTGCACTAATAATGTTTGTTGATGACAGTCATGTTGACTGCTTGGCCACTAGCGCCGAAGTCAACGAGATCTTGTCATCTTCTCCTGAGGTTGCGTCTCGAGCATGCGCAGTCGTCTTTTCTTCTTCTTCCTTGCTGTGACTAGTTTATCGGTTGGTGCATCCAGTGGCAGGATGTGACTAGTCGCCGCATACTCCCCACGCAGTGTCACACATGGTTAGCATAACATGTGGGGAACGTACTAACCTCCCTGTATACTTTATGAAAATCTATTATGGTTGGCAATGTAGTCCAATCTTCGATGCAATTATGACTGCTTTCAGTGGACGGTGGAATTCTTCGATGAGGCCTTTCGATTGCGGATAGTAAGGGGTGGTCCCTATTTTTGAATCCCTTGTGGATAAGCTAATTGCTGTGAGAGATTTCTTTTGAACTGCCGTCCTTGATCCGTTGTGAATCGCGAAGATTCTCCAATACGTGATATACAATTCTCGATGAATTTTGTCGCAATTGTATCTGCTGTGATATCTGTAATTAGAACAGCTTCTGGCCATTTTATGAATTCACCTGTCATTGTCAAATAATAACTTATATCTTCTGATGAAGGTAGAGGAACTACTATATCGAGGTGGACATGGTCAAATCTTTTCAATTGGTCAGTGAGTGAATTTAGTGTGTAGATTGAATTCTGCTTTTCTACAACTTAACATTGACTCGACCATTCGTTGCAGTCTTTATTGATATAAAGTCAAGTGAAAAACAATTCAATGAATTTGTTCGTAGCCCTAATTTCTATATGAGAAATGTGTAATGTTTCGAAAACCTGGCGCCGATACCCCATTGATATATATGGCTTTACTTACCGCTTGAGTAAACCAAAGCTTTGTATTAATTTGCCAAATTGGTTGCAATTTTAACGAAACACGTGCATTTGACAGGCATTGTTTCCGTTATTCATATTTTCAATAAAAGTTTATGTAGAATAACTAGAGTTAATCAAAGATTTTTTTTTATGTTTCTACATGAAATATGTTCATATAAATATATATAACTTATTTATGTGCGAAATAAAAAATATTCTGAACAATGTGAAATGTACTACAATAAATAAATAATCAAAATAATATAGCAAAGACAAAATAAGATACAATAACTTCAATGCCTTATTCATGTCAATATAAAAATGACCAATATAAGAAGATTTAACTAATTGTCCTTACCTCTGTACTATAGTAGGTCGTTGCGTCGATCACGTCAGGAGTCACCAATGTTGGGGTTTCTTTAGGATGTATACCCAAACTCTGTTCAGTATGAACAACTTTATTCAACAACTATTTACAACTAAATACATTTAAGTGTACTAATAATGTTTGTTGATGACAGTCATGTTGACTGCTTGGCGACTAGCGCCGAAGTCGACGAGATCTTGTCGTCTTCTCCTGAGGTTGCGTCCCGAGAATGCGCAGTCGTCTTTTCTTCTTCTTCCTTGCTGTGACTAGTTTATCGGTTGGTGCATCCAGTGGCAGGATGTGACTAGTCGCCGCAATATCACAACATGCACTGATATGAACGTTCTTGAAAAGAATAGTTAAGTACTCGATTTGGTCTAGGGCTCAGAGGCGACAGAATGGATATAATAACATAAATATCATGTTTTATGTTTTGTTCAGACTAGGAATTGCACTTGAAATTAGAAAAAATACAAGAAGGAACAAGGTACCTACTAGAGAACACCGAACGTAAGATAATAATTTCAATAAAACGAATGATGATGAATAAAGGGGCCATAAAATGCAAGGAAATTCAGAATTATTTTCGGAATTACTACAATAGAAATAAAATCTAACAACCTACTCACTGAAAGTATATAAAATAATATTGGATATTTTATTAAAAATCAGAAAAAATCTCAAAGAAATGAAAATTTTACTTTTTCGAGTGATACATGAATCGAAATCGTTAATAATATAATTATCATCAACTTGATTCAAATTCGTTTGAAGATGAAATATTAGTTTCAGTAAGTTGTTTTCTTTATGTATGCTAATAAGTCCGGACAAAATAATCTCAAAGAGATAAAAATTCATATAAATTATGTGAAATGGGAAATTGTATACTTTATTGAGTGATCACATGAATCGAATTGGTTAATAATATTATTATTGAATCAACTGAATTCAAATTCGTTTAAAGATAAAACATTATTTTCATATTAGTTTTTTGTTTAATATATGTCAGTTTTGCCGTCAAAAAGAATTGATAGAGAATGAAAACGACAGTAATATAACTATTATATTAATTCCTAATATAAGTATTATTAGGAAGAAGAAAGAGAAAACGAAAATCCTTTCATTTCGTATAGGTACTACACACACAGGTACAGGTATACACAGGTATGTATATTTGCGCGGCAAAAAGTGTTTTTCGGTCTGCCAGTCCAAAGCAACCGCCAGATCGGTCTACCGTGAGGCACATATACATTCTGATACTATCAAGAATAACACACAAAAATTTAAAGTTTATAATAACATATTTTAACATATCAAAACTCCATTAAAATATATGTCTTTCTCCCCAAATTATCACACCTTTTACTCCTGCGCAGTACCGAACCTACCGCGACTTCGCTAAACTAAGTCCCTTTTCATGTATGGTAGGTACAAGTGTCTCAATGAGCGAATTTTGGGCTTTCCTAAAAACAGGCTCTTAGACTATTAGTTTTAACTGTTGAAGTATAAATGCTCAAAGATGCATCATTGTCAAGGAATTCTCGACTGAGGTCATAAATGAGATGATGTTGAGAATTTCAATAAAAAACAAAAGAAATATGCCCTTGGATAAAAGAAAAAAGCAATAAGTCATCCATTGTAGGACTGAAAAACACAGGGATCATGGGTCATGGAAAAGAGATCCAAACTAACAGATAAAAAATTATAGGTACATATATAAATATTAGTGAAATATATTCGCTCCTATAAATTTGCTCGATGCAGGAACTGCGCCAGGAATTTCTGAAAATTGTGATGATTTTATTACTTCAGCCAGGTTTGCCTTTCAACGACAGCCAGATAATTTAATAACTGATTGGCCTTAATTGCATATCGAAGCAATCGCGGATGGTTTTGTGGAGAAAGTATGAAATTTGAAAATTAACCACTACTCAGTTGAAATTAATACAGGATTATCATTATAGCCTGAATAAATTCATTTCTCTTTCATTTTTCTGATTGCAGATGATACGTACGCCAAGAACCTGATACGTGAACATGTTCCACATCAAAAATCTTCACAAAATCTTACTGGCACATGGATCTTCATAGTCCATTCAAATTTGGTGGCTAATGTCTATTTCTAATTGTTAAGGGTTGAAAACCCAAATTGTTGTTCTTTATAGCTGTTCATTTTCGAACCATTTCTAAAAAATCGCTCGTTCATTTTACTAAGTAGTAGGTAGGCATTATATATTGCTTTATATGATCTAAATTTGAAAAACAACTTCTACTTCGCGATTGCTTTATTAAGCTTCATCATGTTGGCTAATTTTGTGAGCAGAGTATAAATGAGTCACAAGTAAAATTCAATTTTCTTTTCTCTAGAAGTATTGAAGACAAATGTACTGCATTTGGGCTTTATTTTGACAGATTTTAACGATTATGAATTTATATGACTTCAGAACTAAGTATTATGTTAGATAGCCCTAACTTTAAAATACACTCAATTGACAATTTTTTTTTTGGATTTTGCGACATCATTTGGAATAAATTTAACTCTATATGGATTAGTACGATTCATTCTTTGAACTCAAATTATAACGATCTATCATTCCATCCAATCAATAGTGAAGACAGAATATGTTTCAGAAGATTTGTTTATTACTATTTTGGATTGTCCTGCAATCCTGGGGTAATCAAGTCTCACCCCATAATAAGCTTTTTTGCCTCACCACTTAATAAGAAGAAAAGAAATTATCTTATTAAGTGAAATATGTAAGCTTGAGTAAAGATTATAATTGACTCTAACAACATATGAAGTTCTTCATCTTCGCCTCCAACTTATATTTCTGAACATGAAATAAATATTGCAACTAGATTTCAATAGACAAAAAAAGGTCAACTTCAAATATGAATTAAGTAATGTCCCCATATATAAAAGAAGGTTTTCTTGCAGCTTCTTCCGCCCTAAGTTATGAATTATTGACTGAAGCTGATTTTGTGAGCCGAGTTTTTCAGTTTCATTTGCATCAGCTGCATTTGAATAAATACAGAATTTATTGTGAATAAAGATAGAGCTTTCTTATCATGTTTTGTTTCATTTAAAAATCAGCAACAAGTTCACTCCTTCATTTGGTTTGTTGGTTTATTGTAAGTTATTCAACATAAGTGGAAGTATTTACTTTTCCCAGTGGACAAATATATTCTGTAGTATATTTTTTGTAAGTATTGAATATGCCTAGAAATCAACATTCACGGAATTGTAATGGAAGATTATATTGAATGAAGTACTAATTGAGTTTTTCCTTGAAATATACTTCAATTGAGCTCTATTCAACTTATTTCATTTTATGACATATGTAACGATATACAAAAAATAAATCTAGCTACTTATCTAGTAGCTAGAGTGGCAAAACATACTGTCAGATGTAAAGTTTAGGAAGCCATTTCTGCAACTTCCTAAGATGTTGGTATGATTACATGAACTTGCTCTTCTAATCTGAGCCTAGGAGAATGCATGAAAATCTTGGAAATATTTGTTCAAATACTGTAATTATACAAATATTCTTCTTCATATTGTATATATTTACATCTAAAATATCAGAATAGTATTATTCCATTTTACCTGACTGATATTTGTGTTGAATTTGTTTCAAAAATTTTCAAAAAAAATATTGAAAAAAGACAAAGATAACTTTTTACACTACCTCAGTAATTTTGCTACAATTATCACCTCGATGCAATAATATAAGGTGGTTACAGTTATCTAACTCGGTTTTGAATATCATTGAAAAATGTACCATTATTCAACATTGAGATTCATCATTGATTTATTTAGAGATTAATTATATATGCAATGTGTGATACGTTAGTTATATATGCATAAATTTTTTTTATTTTTCGATGTGTAAATGCCATTGTGAGTATTATAATTGTCTGTATTCCATTTTCTAAACGAATAAATATATAAGATACATCCATAGAACATAAATATTTCACCCAATGTAGTATATTTCACTGAATTTTATGGAAAACATTTTCAACTTTCACTAAGGTCATATCTGCTTTTTAAAGTCAGCCTCAATTTAGGAAAATATCTAATACTTCATCATATGAATTGAAGATTTTTTGTTCATATTTTCTCTGAATAAACAATTATAATCTCTTAAGTTATCATGTATCTATTCTAATACTGTCTCAATAGAAATATTTTACTAGAGTTGAAGCTGTTTTCAACTACTGTATTGAATGTTCACTTCAGCAAGTATAATCTAATATCACTTTATCTTTATGATTGAAGCATTGTTTTTAAGATATATTATTCCTAAAGTTCCAAGAGTTTGATTTGAATTTTTATTTAATCATGTTTCACCTAGAGCTAAGCAAGAATTCAATCTCAATTGTGTATTATAATGATGCAGACTTAATGTTGAACATTTCATGTTTCATTCATTATTCTGGCAAGTATTTCTACAAAAGACCTACAATAATAAGTAGTATTCTATTGAATACACGTATTGATCATATTAAACATATAAATAGAAGCTTTAGCTCTGATCATTCAATTTAGTTGCTCTATACCTAGATATAAGTATAAACAAAAGTAGATTTTTTTATATAATGTATTCTTTCTATGATCTAGAACAATGAGTTGCACAAAACACATGAAATAATGAGTAATTCTCAATAATATATTTTAAACCACTTCAATTTATTTCTCAAATGAGTACTCTAGTAATTGATGATATGGGATAGTATGTAGTCTAAAATTTATCGAATAGAAATTAAATAGAAATGCGATTCTAACTACATTGAATATTTTTGGTAACATAAAAAACCTATATAAATACAAACATTTCCAACGAATTTTATCTTTTCTCACTATTCTCTCTAGTCTTGATACTTAATTTCCTTTCTAAAATATATATTGTTTCTCATTTCAAGTCGAAGTATAATTATAAAATAGACACTTATGAGGTGTCTTATTTCCATGTATTAACTACATGGCAGAATGTATCACGATATAGTATTCATAACACGAAGCAATTTTAACCTAGAGGATTCTGAAATATATACTCAACAGAAGCATATTAAATTCCTTATAAGCTCTCAGTTGAGTATCCTGAAATATAGTAATTTCAATGAAATATTTCAATCACTACTTCAGTTCACTTTCATTTCATGAAGTAGTAGATTATAATCAGCAGATCTATCTAGTAGTTATTACATCCAGATTTGAGTCCAAACACCTCGAGAAATATTTATAACGAAATATATTCCTAATATACAATATCATTATTAATATTTGGAACCTATAAATTAAAAATTCATTATTAATATAAAAATATAATATAAAAAATGTTATTCAAATGAAACTTTCATTTGTTTCGATGAGCGGTAACCTTTTTTCAAGAAGTGCCATTCTTGATAATGCCGTAAAAGGCGAAACTAGTCGAATAAAGAATTGTTCAGTCAGTGATTTTTAGACGAATATTTCTTATTACCTCTCATTGAAATATTTTTTGGTTATTTTCATTATTTCTATAAAACAAATTCAGTCAGTTTTTAATTTAAATTTTGATTTACTCATACATTGAGAATATTTAGTTCATTAGCGACAGTTTTTGATATCGTATTCGTGTTTTTCAGTACTTAATTAGTCTATAAAATATTTGCGGTGACTAGTTACATCCTGCCACTGGATGCACCAAACGATAGACTAAGTCACAGCAAGGAGGAAGAAGAAAAGACGACTGCGCATTCTCGAGACGTAACCTCAGGAGAAGTCAACAAGATCTCGTCGACTTCGGCGCTAGTCGCCAAGCAGTCAACATGACTGTCATCTACAAGCATTATTAGTGCACTTAAATGTATTTAGTTGTAAATAGTTATGTTAAATAAAGTTGTTCACACTGAACAGAGTTTGGGTACACATTCCCAAATAAATCCCAACATTGGTGACCCCTGACGTGATCGACGCAACGACCAACTATAGTACAGAGGTAAGGACAAATAGTTGAATCTTCTTATATTGGTCATTTTTATACTGAAATACTCACAAAAAAATTTTTTTTTTAGAATTTGCATTTTACATCGACATTAATAAGGTATTGAAGATATCGTATCTTACTTTGTCTTTGCATTATTATTCTGCTTCTTCGTTTATTGTAGTTCACTTCACATTGTTAGGAATATTTTTTATTTAACACATAAATAAGTAATATTCATTTATATGAAGATATTTCATATAGAAACATAAAAAAACTCTTTAATTAACTCTAGTTATTTTACATAAACTTTTATTGAAAATATGAATAACAAAAACGATGCCTGTCAATTGCACGTGTTTCATTACAATTGCAACCAATTTGGTAAAACAGTACAAAACTTTGGTTTACTCAAGCGGCAAGTAAAGCCATATATAACAATGAGGTATCGGCGCCAGGTTTTCGACACATTGCACATTTCTAATATAGAAATTAGGGCTAAGAACAAATTTATTAAATTGTTTTTCACTTGACTTTATATCAATGAAGACTGCAACGAATGGTCGAGTCAATGTTAAGTTGTAGAAAAGCAGAATTCAATCTACACAGTAAATTCATTCACTGACCAATTGAAAAGATTTGACCATGTTCACCTCAATATAGTACTTCCTCTACCTCCTTCAGAAAATACAATTTATTATTTGACAATGACAGATGAATTCATACAATCGCCAGAAGCTGTTCTAATTACAGATATCACAGCAGATACAATTGCGACAAAATTCTACGAGAATTGGATATCACGTATTGGAGAACCTTCGCGAATCACAAAGGATTAAGGACGGCAGTTCAAAAGTAATCTCTCACAGCAATTAGCTCATCCACAGGGGATTCAAAAATAGGGACCACTCCTTACTATCCGCAATCCAAAGGCCTCATCGAAGAATTCCACCGTCCACTGAAATCAGCCATAATTGCATCGAACATTGGACTACATTGCCAACCATATTATATTTTCATAAAGTATACAGGGATGTTAGTACGTTCCCCACATGTTATGCTTACTATGTGTGACACTGCGGGGGGAGTAAGCGGTGATTAATCACATCCTGCCACTGGATGCACCAATCGATAGACTGAGTCACAGCAATGAAGAAGAAGAAAAGACGACTGCGCATGCTCGGGACGTAACCTCAGGAGAAGTCAACAAGATCTCGTTGACTTCGGCACTAGTCGCCAAGCAGTCAACATGACTGTCATCTACAAGCATTATTAGTGCACTTAAATGTATTTAGTTGTAAATAGTTATGTTAAATAAAGTTGTTCACTCTGAACAGAGTTTGGGTACACATTCCCAAGAAACCCCAACATATTTATCTTCCATTTCTAAAGGTTCTGGCGCATAGGTCATATTTACCTTATTTTTCTACTGGAGTATAATTTCTCGAATAATCCTCATCTAAATATTTTTTTTTCAGAATGCCCGTTATCATAATCAATCAAAATAGGACGCGTAAAAGGTCACTACATGATAGCGCTCGACTACGAAACCCCCAATACAAACAACTAGAATAGCTTGTTATTGCTGAAAATAATGAAAATTAATAATAAATAACATACAATATCCAAAAAAATTCACTGTACCGATTGTGGGTTTCGACGGATGAATTCCAATAACTAACTTTCAACAATCAATGGAAATCCTTTATTTACAAAATGAAAATAAACACAACCAATGTCAATATCGCTTATGTCACACTTCTGTCTATTTCACTGATCAGTGTAATTTAGTTAACTGTAATCTAACTCTGACCTGCCATCTTCCGTGCCTGGCTATAATAATAATAATAATTTTTATTTCCTTCGGACTTAAACAAAAGTATAGGATATTGCAATAAACATAAAATTACAAATAAACATCAAGACATCAAGATTAAAAAAATCAAATAACCAAAAAAAATCACAATATGTCCAATACCTCTTCACCTAAGGTATTCATCTATCGAATAAAACGCTCCCTGCAACAGTAAATCATATACTTTATCCCTGAAAATATGAACATTGGAAATGTCACGCATAACTGCAGGTAGACAATTGTAAAGCATCAAGGCGAGAGAACGCGGAGTTCCCTGAAACTGGCTCAGCCTGAAAAACGGAACATGTAGCTTACTGGAAGAACGAGTTGTACAGGCAGACATTTGACCACGTTCGGGTATTTGAGAAATGTGTCTCTTAACGAACAATAAATTCTGGAGTATAAATATTGTTTCGATTATGGTTTTCGACGGATGAACTCCAATAACTAAGTTTTAACAATCAATAAGTAATCCTTTATTTACAAACTGAAAATAAATACAACAAATGTCAATATCGCTTATGTCACAATTCTGTCTATTTCACTGTACTCTAGATAACTGTAAACTAACACTCTCTGACTTGACTTGACTGACCTGCCATCTTCCGTCCTGGTTCATTATATACCCTCGAGTGTTCTAGAAGATTCCATTTCGAGAAGGTTCGATTGCTAGAATGTAGGAGTCGTTGTTATATCACATTTGCCGGAACATTCTAGATAACACAGAGATGGCTTCAAGTATTTTCGTAACAATATAGATGGAAGGGCCAGAAAGTTGTTCTTGAAATAAGGTTTGCAAGATTCTCTACCCGGAATACCATACAGGGATCGATTGATCCGTTTCTGCATTCTGAATACTCTGATGCTATTTGTACTATTACCCCTACATAAAACACCGTAGTATAATGCCGACTGAACGTATGCGTTGTAATAAAGTCTCAACGCACCGCAATCGACACGATCCGTAAGACACTTAATGGCGTATCATCTGGAGGCAAGGGAGGAGCACAAAGAATGAATATGATGCTCCCAAGACAAATTAGCATTCACAATGACACCCAGAAATTTGGCTGCAGGTGACGTCCGTATAAAACTAGATTGTCCACGAATTAGTGGACAAGAGTCCGAAACTTTTACTCCTTTTGGAGTAAATTGTATAATTTCTTTCTTAGTATCGTTGAGGACCAGTCCATTCACTCTCGATCAAAACAACATTCTTTCGAAAGTAGCGGTTCCATTCAGCACTAGCTCACGCATAGTGTCTGCCGAAACCCGAACCGAACAGTCATCCGCAAAAAGCATGGCACTCCGACCCGGCTGTTCAAGGCAGTTGACCAAGTCGTTAATGAATATTAAAAATAGCACCGGTCCCAAGGTACTGCCCTGTGGAACATCAGATTCTACATTTCTGAAATCGGATATGATTTTTTCTCCATTTGAACAAAGACATACACTTTGTGATCTGCCAGCAACGTAGGATTTAATACAGTTTAGAGAGTTCTCCCGAACTCCATAATTTTCCAACTTATAAAATAGGGATTCATAATTACCTGTGTCAAATGCACGACTTAAGTCGAAAAAAATTGCCATACACTTATTTCTTCGCTCAAATGAGTCATCAACGCTGCCACAAAAGAAAAGAATTGCATCCTGTGTTCTCCTACCCCTGCGGAAACCATATTGTCTCTCCGATAATATACCAGAGACATCTAGAAAAGATAAAAGACGTGAAAGAAACGCTTTCTCAAAAACTTTAGAAAACACCGACAGAACTGTGACCGGATGTCAATTTGAGAGCTTATGTTTACTTCCCTTCTTAAAGATTGGTGTAACGAGACCTAACTTCAATTCAGTTGGAAAGTAGCCATGAACAAACGAAAGATTTATCAGATAGGTAAGGGAAGCCACTCTAAACTCATATATCCTTTCAATCAAGGTGCACTGAATCTCGTCTGCACCTGCCGACTTTTTATTAGAAACAGATAATAGAATCCTATTCACCTCTTCATGATCAACCTCGAAGAGATACATTGAGTGATAATCCCTAACATGCTGCACCCTACCCACATGTAGCCAGGCCCTTCGAGAAGCACCAGCGAAAAAACCATCCTCACCCCCGGCCCTGTCAGAACTGCCCACAACAAGGGCACTACGAGCCACATCACATGCAGACAGCGTACCTCCCAATTTAGATGTCATCTGTTCGATCTACATCATGTAATCCCGCGGTCTCTATTGGAATATTATCAGTGAACTTCTTATTCTGGGACAAAAGATGTATAATAGTGGATTTTTGATTAATATTGGTTTCCAGCTCGGTGACTAGCCTCAGCCTTATTCTCTACATTGGCAACCCTGAAGTCGGATTTCAATTGTTCCGTTTCTACCACTTTTTTGAGGTTAACATCGTATTTATCATGGGAAATTTAGTTCCCAGTGTCAAATTGCTTCACTATAAAGCCCCTTGATGATTCACTGACACTTATTCTATCAGGCACACAACCTTTCAATAATATTTCTACAAGAGTTTCTTTAACAAGTTTATATAATTCGCACTTGAACCTTGTCACGTCTGATGCGCACGCCATGATGTTTGAATTATGTTCATTATACACCTGTTGGGGCT
The DNA here is from genome assembly GCA_030704895.1 of Henosepilachna vigintioctopunctata. NCBI lineage: Eukaryota > Metazoa > Arthropoda > Insecta > Coleoptera > Coccinellidae > Henosepilachna > Henosepilachna vigintioctopunctata. Next base: position 167,241 of record JARQZJ010000087.1, on the reverse strand, counting down.
TGTTAGGATGTGTACCCAAACTCTGTTCGGTATGAACAGCTTTATTTAATATAACTATTTACAACTAAATACATTCAAGTGCACTAATAATGTTTGTTGATTAAAGTCATGTTAACTGCTTGGCGACTAGCACCGAAGTCGACGAGATCTTGTTGACTTCTCCTGAGGTTGCGTCCCGAGCATGCGTAGTCGTTTTTTCTTCTTCTTCCTTGCTGTGACTTAGTTTATCGGTTGGTGCATCCAGTGGCAGGATGTGACTAGTCGCCGCATACTCCCCCCGCAGTGTCACACATAGTTAGCATAACATGTGGGGAACGTACTAACCTCCCTGGATACTTTATGAAAATGTTGGCAATGTAGTCCAATCTTCGATGCAATTATGGCTGATTTCAGTGGACGGTGAAATTCTTCGTTGAGGCCTTTTGATTGCGGATAGTAAGGAGTGGTCCCTATTTTTGAATCCCTTGTGGATGAGCTAATTGCTGTGAGAGATTACTTTTGAACTGCCGTCCTTGATCCGTTGTGAATCGCGAAGGTTCTGCAATAAATGATATCCAATTCTCGTACAATTTTGTCGCAATTGTATCTGCTGTGGTATCTGTAATTAGAACAGCTTCTGGCCATTTTATGAATTCAGCTGTCATTGTCAAATAATAACTTGTATCTTCTGAAGAAGGTAGAGGCACTACAATATTGAGGTGGACATAGCTGAATCTTTTCAATTGGTCCGTGAGTCAATTTACTGTGTAGCGTGAATTCTGCTTTTCTACAACTTAACTTTGACTTGACCATTCGTTACAGTCTTTATTGATATAAAGTCAAGTGAAAAACACTTTAATAAATTTGTTCGTAGCCCTAATTTCTATATGAGAAATGTGCAATGTTTCGAAAACCTGGCGCCGATACCCCATTGGTATATATGGCTTTACTTACCGCTTGAATTAACCAAAGTTATCTATTAATTTTCCAAATTGGTTGCAATTTTAATGAAACACGTGCAATTGACAGGCCTTGTTTCCGTTATTCATATTTTCAATAAAAGTTTATGTAGAATAACTAGAGTTAATCAAAGATTTTCTTTATATTTCTACTTGACGTATGTTCATATAAATAAATATTACTTATTTATGTGCGAAATAAGAAATATTCTGAACAATGTGAAATGAACTTCAATAAATTAAAAAGCAAAAAAATAAAGCAAAGACAAAATAAGATACAATAATTTCAATACCTTATTAATGTCGATGTAAAATGCATTTTCTAAAAAAAATTTTTTGTAAGTACATATTTCAATATAAAAATGACCAATATGAGAAGATTGAACTAATTGTCCTTACCTCTGTACTGTAGTTGGTCGTTGCGTCGATCACGTCAGGGGTCACCAATGTTGGGGTTTGTTAGGATGTGTACCCAAACTCTGTTCGGTATGAACAGCTTTATTTAATATAACTATTTACAACTAAATACATTCAAGTGCACAAATAATGTTTGTTGGTTACAGTCATGTTAACTGCTTGGCGACTAGCGCCGAAGTCGACGAGATCTTGTTGACTTCTCCTGAGGTTGCGTCCCGACACGACCCCCTTTACTACAGGCCATGAAATGAATATTTGACATATGTCATAACGTTGGCATATATTCCCGCAATTTCTTGTAGAGCAAACAGGACGCTTTCCAAAACTTTCGCAATTTGAAGTTAAATAATTTGAGCTTTCGGTATAAATACCATATTTTTCAATAGTGTACAGTGTATTACAAGTGGTGATGTTGATAGTTTGTTGAAATCTCAGTTTTCAAACTGAAGTTTTAAGTAGAATATTTTACGATTTCAGTTCTAATTCTCTATTCATCAATTCTCTATAGTGTTATTTACGTGCTAGTGTTGATATTTTGTGGATAACATAACATCAAATTATAAAAACGAAGTGTTTTGTGTGTACCGATTTAATCGAATCGGATTTGTGTTGTGTTTTGAGTACGGATTACTTACAAATAATTTGTTTGTGAAATGTAATGTAGAGGATAGGTATTCCGTAGATGATTCAGTAAGTTTCAAGCTTGGGATAGGTGAGTTTATTTATAGTAATAAGTATATTTTCTAACCTATTTATTACCGATAACCATCGAATAAACAGATCGCTATTCACAAATCTAACTAACAATAACACATTCTTTCAAAATCCAAACTTTCCTCAAAACAGAATTTTTCGAAGCTATGATTTTATTTATTATTGATAATATTTTAATTATTTGCAACGGGGAGGACTGAATATACCTACAGAAAATGTCTTATTTCACATGTGTTCCATATTTGAAAAAATTATTAAAGGTATTTTTCTTGAACGTGCCTTTTTGTATAATATACACCAGAAAGCAATTTTGTGTAATCTCACTATTTTAACAGTGTCATTGGATGAGTCCTTAAAGATTTTTGTTGTTGCTGTTTATGTGATGAAGACAATAAAAATATTCTGAACATGCTGTGTTCCATTTTTTCGAATATCTTATTGAATGATAAGACAAAAAAATAATGAAGCCGGACACGAGAAAACTGAATCAAAAAATAAACGAAGAAAGTTCAATACTTTCATAAAGTAGTTTGTTGGTTGCTCTAATCAGAAATATAATATTTATTTTTACTAAGGTAAATAATTCAATTTGAGTAACTCCTACAGCGTTTCTTTCAAGGTTCCTATTCTCTCAAATAATTTAATAAATTTGGTTAGGCAACTTTTCATGTAAATAAATCCCACTGACTAATAGAGGTATTTTTCACGCAGTGGGGCTTTATCGAAAACATCGTTGTTTTCTTGCAATAATAAATGTTTTACAGTTTTCTGTTACAGAAATATGTGCTCACAATACCCAATATAATATTCTATATATTATACATACTAATAATATTCATTGTTTGTTCACAATATACAAAAATATTTGAGATAATGCTTGGAAGCTTGGAACATACGACTAGGATAGTATACAACTAAGCACAATTTGGCAACACCGAGGGACTACGCTCTTCATGGCCTGTAGGGGGTCGTGGTCCCGAGCATGCGTAGTCGTTTTTTTTCTTCTTCCTTGCTGTGACTTAGTCTATCGGTTGGTGCATCCAGTGCCAGGATGTGACTAGTCACCGCATACCCTAGAGTTTTCTAGAAGATTCCATTTCGAGAAGGTTCGATTGCCAGAACGTAGAAGTCGTTGTTATATCACATTTGCCGGAAAGTTATAGATAACACAGAGACGGCTTCAGATATTTTCGTAACATAACTGTATCTTGTAGTTCAATATTGAAAATCCAAAAAAGCTTTCTTAGTGTAAATATTCCTATATTTTCACCCAGATACTTCAGATGGCGGTAGCGAAGAACCTCACGAACGAAATATCTTGAACGAACCTTGTTATGAAAATATCTGAATCCAGCTCTATGTCATCCAGAAAATTCCAGGAAATGTGATGTAGCAACGGCTCCTATGTTCTGGGAATCGAACCTTCTCGACATGGAATCTTCTAGAAAAACTCTAGGGTATATAATGAACCAGGACGGAAGATAGGCAGGTCAGAGTTAGATTACAGTTATCTAGAGTACAGTGAAACAAACAGAAGTGTGACATAAGCGATATTGACATTTGTGGTGTTTATTTTCAGTTTGCAAATAAAGGATTTATTGATTGTTAAAAGTTAGTTATTGGAATTCATTCGTCAAAACCCATAATCGTAACAACTGGTGTCAGAAGTGGGATGCCAATAACTAGAAATACAATAAAAATTGAGTCAATGTTCGAAAAACTTATGCAAAAATTCGCCGAACAAGAAGAACAACGACAACAGGAAAAACTGGAGAAGAAAAAACGTCAGGAGGAAGAAGAAAACGACGAGAACAGGACGAACACAAACGCCAACAAGAAAGGTTAGAAGATAAAATCTCATTAGAATATATTTTAGCAGATCTAGAAAAACGTGGGCAAGAGGATATGAAAAATTTAAGGCTCGAAATTTCTACTGAAAAGAATACTCAGATAACAAATGTTAAGGAGGACCTAGAAGAACAATTAGGCAAATTAAAGTCACAGGTACTTAAAGATATGGATGAACGATTATTAAATATGACACAACATGAAAATGGAATGACATCAAATCAAATACAAAATAGAACTACTTCAAAACCCCCTACCTTCGATGGAGAAACTTCCTGGCTAGCACAGAACATACCTTTATGTATATATATTTTGTATGTTCTGTGCTGGCTAGTATTTAAAAAAAAGTTCGAAGCAGCAGCACAAATAAATTGTTGGAACGACAAAATAAAAGCTGTAGAATTAATTTTATCTCTAACAGGTAAAGCAGCCGATGTACTGCAAAAAGTATCAGAGAGAGATCAAGAAGACTATATTTGCTTAATGAAGGCACTGGATTCCAGGTATGGGGACAATTACAAGGAAATGCTTTACCAGGCCCAATTGGAAGGTAGGTGCCAACTGCCAACAACATAATGAAACGTTACAAGAGTTTCATGCTGATATTGAGAGATTGACTCACTTAGCCTACCCAATGGTATGCTGGATTCGACCGAGAACAGGGAATGAAGCACTAATGAGGTCCCTGGAATTTGAAGCTGCAAAAGCTACTTCTACCCAAAGCAGAACTAGTCTTAAAGTAAGACAACTAGAGATGGAAAAGGACACAACATTCTCAGAACTCATAGACCAATTAAAAGGTACAGTTTCATCATCCAGAGTGTAATTAATAAAGTGTCCTTCAGAGGTAAATGCTACGCTTGTGGCAAGTATGGCCACTCTAAAAGAGAATGCCGTTCCAGAAGAAATAGAGATTATGATAATAAAAGATTAGGAGGAAGATCATTTTCCCCAGCACCTGAACAGGCCACAGAACTCTGGCTTTGGATACAATAGTCCCCAGGATAGTTAGGGTTAGAAGCATAGCAGATGGAAGTTTATCAGTAAGTGGTCCAATTTTTGGACGTAATGTAAATATTATTGTTGTGACAGCAGCTGAAATATCATTGGTTAGACCTGATGAAATATCAAAGTCTAAAATCGAACCTTTGAAAAACCAAATAACTCTTAGAACATCAACAGGAGAGAAAAGTTATATTCATGGACAAGCAGAGGTTTCATTAGAAATTGGAGAGAGGTACATATTTTACATAAGGTTTTTGTGGCTGATATAACTGATGATTTTATTTCGGGAATGGACCTTGTGAAGAAATATGGACTAATGTATAATGTTTCTGGAATTTTGAAGATTGGTAATGAAGAGTTTATATCAAAATATTGCTCCAACCAAACAAATTATCTATGTTTAACCTGAAAGCAATCCTGGGTGGTGTGTTGGACTCATTGAATCAAAATATGACAATATTTTTTAACGGCTAGAACTTTATCCACAGTAAAACGAGAAATACCCATAAGAATCGCCATATCAGTAACTAACAACTAGGCATTCAAAAGGGAAAATCAATAGCTACCTTAGAGCCCATGTCATGGATAGTCCGATGTGAAGAACCATCTAGTTTAGAGAAACCAAAGAAGAGATATGTTGATTTGAACAAATTTGGGTTATCATGGAAACATTTATCACCAGAACAAATAAAATTGGCTCAAGAATTTGTACTCGAAGAAAATAATCTTTTTGACGACCATGAACTAGAGGGAACTGACTTAGTTTCACACCGAATTGATACAGGGATTGCTTACCCTATTCGACAAGCTCCACGACAAGACTTCCACTAGCTAAACAATGAGAAGTTGCTGAATTGATTGAATCCATGGAAGAGAAGGGAGTTATAGAAGAGTCATCAAGTCCATGGACAGCACCTGTTGTTCTGGTGAAGAAGAAGGATGGTACAACAAGATTTTGTGTGGATTATCGAAAGCTCAATGATAGCTTTTCACGAAGAAAGATAGCTATCCATTAACCAGAATTGATGACACATTAACAACATTGGCAGGATCAAAATGGTTTTCTACATTAGATCTAAAAAGTGGCTATTGACAAGTGAAGATCCATCCTGAGGACAGAGAAAAAACAGCCTTTTCAACTGAAAGTGGATTGTATCAATTCAATGTTATGCCTTTTGGATTATACAATGCACCAGCGACATTTGATAGACTAATGGAAATGATTCTAATAGGAATGACTTGGAAAACCTCTTTAGTCTACGTAAATTGCAATGGTGATGAGATCATTCTTTAAAGCTGAACTATAAAAAGTGTTGCCTATTTCAAAATGAGGTGCAATTTTTAGGCCACACTATTTCATCTACTGGTATACACACCTCAGAGGATAAGATCAAGGCAGTTAGGGATTGGCCAAGACCTAAAGATAAACATGAAGTAAGAAGTTTTCTGGGATTATGCTTTTATTATAGAACATTTGTCGATAAGTTTGCTGTTATAGCCAAACCATTCCATTCTGCTTCTGGAAATCGAACCTTCTCGAAAAGGAATCTTTTAGAAAAACTCTAGGGTATATAATGAACCAGGACGGAAAATGCCAGGTCAGAGTTAGATTACAGTTATCTAGAGTACAGTGAAATAGACAGAAGTGTGACATAAGCAATATTGACATTTGTTGTGTTTATTTTCAGTTTGTGAATAAATGATTTATTTATTGCATCCGTCGAAACCCATAATAGAAACAATATATTTACAACATGGTCGAAAATCACAGTCACAGTAATTTTAAATAAGTAGTCACAGGTACTTTCCGCGTTTACCAAATCACCGTGAAGTGAAATATCGCTCACCTGTAGTCTCATGCGCCTTTTCTATTCCATTCACAGAACAACCTTATTTTTAGATTCTGTGATTTCATTGCCATTTGTATCCGTCTTATAGCAATACAACAATAACAACCTCGTGTTCAATAATTCAACTCAAATAAAGTTCAAAAGAGATGTCATATTCTGGTAAGTTGATATTTATTTCTCGATATTTGTTTATTTTGACATTTTATTCGACAAGTTGCCTTTAACTTGTTCAATGGATTAATATACTCTGAAGTAAATAACTTATTTATACCTATATCTTTCAGATCAACACCTGCATATTATTTTCACATAGTTGGCAGAAATTGTTAATTTGTAATGGAAACAGGTTCTAAATATGACTTCATTGAACATATTGGAAATGGAAATTGTATTAAAAACAAATTCAACACATCACAGTTTCAATTGAAGTCAAAACCATCTCACATCACATTCAGCTTGAAAGCAAATGAACCTCTAACTAAAAAGATGAAATTAAGTGAAAATGAAGCAAAATCTCAATCTGTTACCACTTCAAGTTATCAGAATATAAGTGAAAATGGGAATGGAACTAAGTTCAATGGAATTAAATCATTTAAATTAAGTTTACAAGAACAGCGTCGACAGTTACCAATCTTTGAAAATAAGAATAAACTATTGAATTTAATAAAAGCTCATGAAACATTAATTATAGTAGGAGAGACAGGTTGTGGTAAAACAACACAGATTCCTCAATATATTCATTCAGCTAGACTTGAAGAGAGTGGTTGTATTGCAATCACACAACCTAGAAGAGTGGCGGCAATAAGCTTAGCTCAACGAGTTGCTCAAGAGTATGGGGGTGGGGTATGTATGTTTCAATAAAAGTATTGTAAATTAATTTTGAATTCTCCTTTTAGAAGGCTGTTGGAGAGATTGTAGGATATACTGTTCGCTTTGAAGATGTTTCTAGTGAGAAGACAAAGATTAAATATTTGACCGATGGAATGTTGCTCAGAGAATCTATATTTGATGAGATGCTATTGAATTATACAGTAGTTATTTTAGATGAAGCTCATGAAAGAACTGTGCACACCGATATATTATTTGGAATAATTAAGAGTGCCCAAAAAAAAAGACGGGAGAAAAATCTTTCAGCCTTGAAGGTACATTTTAATTAAAAACTTACAATTTTTCATACATGCTAATGAAGTAGTTTGCTTAATATGTGATCCCAAACAGACTGAAAAAGATCTCACAAATACAAACAGAAATAACTGGTGTGAAGTTAGCAACAAAATCCCAGCAACAAATTGTACCTAAAGGTGTCACACGCCTCTAGATATGTATATATTGAACTTTCGAAATCACAACTCCGTCATCAGGTATATCAGTTGCTGAAACTGAATTATTTTCCTTTTTTATATATTTCGAAAATGCTGATAGTGTTGGTAGATTGTATAGTGTTTTGTACTTATCAATGTAAATATTATTATCACTTCGATAGGAAATGGTAGGGGGATAGGAGCCAAACAGTCCTGTATTTTTTAAACTAAGTTGTCAAAAATGTGGTAAATGATGTTGTCTATATATTTGAATCCCATATTAGGACGTCAAATAGGACGTATCCCATAAATAGGACGCCCATGACCTCTGCGAAATTGAAGGACCGTATACTGTCCAAAGGGATTAAAATAAGTAGACAAAATCATTCATCAAATTTTTGTGAACTAACTTAATTTAAGAAATACATTAATTTTTTGTACTTATCACCCTTATAGGACGCCCATGACGGCTGCGACATTGAAGTGACCATATCGAAGTAGATCCTAAAACGTCATCATTACTACTGGATACTGGATATGTATGTATACAGTATGACACATTACATGTTTTTGAGCATATAAACGTTGTTCGTTGCTTCAAATGTGGTGGCTTTGACCATATAGCCAAAAAATGTGATGAGAAACAAATCTGTCTCAAATGTGGAAGTGTTAATCATACTTCTACAAATTGTAATATTGATGCAGCGAAGTGTAACAACTGCTTGAGTTATAACAAAAAATTCGGCTTGAGGCTACAAGTAAATCATCACACTTTTGATAGAAATTGCGAAATTCTAATGCGAAAAATTGAAAATAAGAAACGGTATATTATGAGAGAAACTGGATAGCAATCAGTCCTGCGAGATGATGTCTATAAGGGGTCTCACTCAATTGAAGATAAAAAATGTTCTAGAAATACTTTGTCTATTGGGCACACAAACATTAGATCTTTAAATTTGCATTTTTTGGATTTTTCACAATACATTATAGATGTTGACATAATGGCAGTAAGTGAAACATGGCTATGTAAGAATTACCAGTCTGATTTAGTTAGTGTACAAGGATATACGATAGTGCGAAATGATAGGGATTCCAGAGGTGGTGGCGTTGCGTTGTACATATCAAGAAACATTAAATGCTTTACTCGGATAGTTCTCTTGGTGGTCTGGAGCAACTTTGGGTCATAATATCCCTTAAAACAATGAAAATAGCTGTAGGGGTGTTATATAAACCACCTAGGGCTGATCTAAGATGTTTCCAGGAGCTTACAGATATTCTTGATGAAGTTTGTGTATCTTGTGATGGAGTAATTTTTGTAGGAGATACAAATATAAATTTATTAATAAATGATAACAAAACAAAATTTTTGAAAGACTTGATAAATACATATAAACTTCAACAAATAGTGACAGAACCTACAAGAGTGACCATGAGTACGAAGACATTGATTGATGTCATATGTGTTAGTTCTGAGATACAGACTATAGAATGTGTCAATGTTGATATGAATGGTATTACTGACCATATGTTAGTGCTAGGTAAATTTGCAGTAGACTTTTATGTACAGGGTGAGGAACCTTTTCAATATCGCGATTTTTCAGGTTTCGATGAGAATGATTTTGTCACTGATGCGATGATTATGGATTGGAAAAATATAAATAGTCAGCCATCACTGGATGCAAAGGTTTCAACATTTAATGAGATGATATTGGCTCTATTTGATGTGCATGCACCACTCCGTAAATGCAATCCAAAAAGATCACGTAAACCTTACATCACCTATAACATCAAGGAGATGATCAAACTGAAGGATAAAGCTCTGGCTAGGTGCAGGCGCACTAAATTAGAGACCCATAAAAAATATTTCATTGAGCTAAGGAATTATATAAATAAGGCATTTCAACAAGAAAAAAAGGCCTATTTCGATTACATGATCAAAAAAAATAGTAATGATGCCAAAAAACTCTGGGAGAACTTGAATAAACTTGAGATTCATAAAAAGAAAAAGTCTTTTTCGTTATCAGATAAAATTAATGATCCAAATGAGATAAATGATTTCTTTAATTAATTTGAGTCGCCATACTAATGTTCAACAGGAAATTCTCGATAGATTCAGTAATGAGAAACTTTTTCCGAATTCGAAGTTTGAATTTGGTCATATAACTAAGGAGGAAATAACTGAACATGTTGCATCTATCAAATCAAATGCATTAGGCGTGGATGGTATCAGTCTGAGGATGCTCAAGTTAGTGCTTCCATATTGTATTGAGGCATTGGAGGAAATTATAAATGATTCCTTGACTGGAGGGGTGGTTCCTAGCATATGGAAAAAATCTGTGGTAATACCTTTGCCGAAGATTTCTGTTGCGGAGGAGTTATCACAATTGAGACCTATCAGTATTTTAACTGTTATGTCTAAAATTTTAGAAAAAGTTGTATCGTCCAGGCTGGTCAGATATCTGGAGGAGCAGAATATACTTCCCCAAAACCAGTCAGGCTTTCGTAGATCGCATAGTACTAAAACTGCCCTTCATGATGTTGTCAATGAAATCTCTTCTGTACTTGATATGAAAAGACTGGTTATTCTGATTTTGCTTGATCAGAGTAAGGCTTTTAACTTGGTACAAGTTAAACTGCTTTTGGCCATACTTTCATTCCTCGGATTTGAAGGTAATAAGCTTGAGTGGTTCAGAAGTTACTTGACCGATCGATGTCAGGCTGTAAAACTAAGAAATGTGTTATCAAACTTTAAAACTATAGAATCAGGAGTACCACAGGGCAGTATTCTCGGGCCACATCTTTTCAATATTTTTGACTTTGAGCTGTCCTCTGTCTTGAAGTGTTGTTCCAGTCATCTTTACTGTGATGATATTCAATTGTGGCACACTTTGGATGTGGGGAAGGTTTCGGAAACTTATGATGGAATAAACGATGACTTAAAGCGACTTGGCAAATGGTTGGGTGATTATGGACTCACACTTAATCCTTCTAAAAGTGCAGCTATATTAATAGGCTCAAAAAGGCTACGACATGAAGCATTGAAAAGAAAACTGTACCTTAATGGTGAAATCATAGAGTTCAAAACAGAATAAAAAAATTTTGGACTTATAATTGATTAAAATCTCGATTTCAATTCACATGTGAATATGATCTGTCAACACTCTTATATGAAACTGAAATCATTATATAAATTGAAATACATAATGCCATCAGAATTGAAGTATAAACTCATTACTACATTGATTATGCCCAAAATTGAGTATTGTAGTTCAGTTTATTTCTATCATTTAACTGATTTCAGCAAAAATAAACTACAGAAAGTACAGAATAGTTGTATTAGATTTTCATACTGTATCAATAGGAGAGATCATATGACACCTCACTACAAACGACTTTTCATTTTGAAAATAGAAAATCAGGTTTTATATCTTTATTATATGTTTCTTTATAAACTGCTAACATCTGGCATTCCCCAATATTTATACAAGTGCTTAGTGAGAAGATCCACTGAAAGAGGTACATGTTTGAGACACGATACATTCACATTGCCTCTTCATCACACTTTAAAGTTTGAGGGCTGTCTTTTATATACTGCACCTCATTTTATGAATAAGATCCTGGACATGTGGTGCATGACGCCATATTCATTCAAAATAAAGATTAAAGAGTTACTCTTGAAATATGAAGTTTCTCAGTGAGTTTGTAAATATGTGGTCAGTTAATTTAGTTGTACAAGGGTAGGTGGAAGATCAGGAAACTGAACTGATCCCTTTTGTGATAATTATGAATGTAGGAATTATTCACAATAAACATTATTATTATTATTATATACTATCTAAAGGGATTTAAATATGTAAACAAAATGATCTATAAAATTTTTGTGAACTAACTTATTTTTTATAATACAGCACTTTATTGCCCCTATCAGCCCTATACGACGCCAATGAGGCTGCGACATTGAAGTGACCATATACTATTGAAAGAGATTTAAATATGTAGACAAAATCATTTATCACATTTTTGTGAACTTAGTTTAAAAATACAGGACTGTTTGTCTCCTATCCCCCTACCATTTCCTATCGAAGTGATAATAATATTTACATTTGATAAGTACAAAACACTATACAATCTACCAACACTATCGACCGAGTCCGAGTTGTCATTTCGAAGTTCTTATATACATATCTTGAGGCGTATGACACCTTTAGGTACGATTCGTTGCTGGGATTTCGTTGCTGACTTTACACCGGTACAGAAATAGACGTGAAAGTATAGTATATAGTTAGTATTACTCTACATGGGAATTTATGTTTAATATATATATATATATATATATATATATATATATATATATATATATATATGGATTATTATTCTTTCCGGGTATTCGGTCTGTATGAAGATGAAAAGATTCAACTCATGTATTCTGATTTAAAACCTGTATATTTCGTTGTCGGTTAACAACTTCATCAGCAGGATGCACTAAAACTAAAACAAAACATACGAACTTACAATGAGAGTTCTTTTAAAGTTTGGGATTCATTGAAATATTCATCAAAATAACTAAGTAAATAAAATTATGAGATGAGTCAGTAGAAGTAGAAAAACAAAGCAATGCTACTTTTCAATCGATCGATCGTGCATGAATGAAGCGTTCTTATTTAAATACACATTCACGTGTTCAGAGAGTTATGATTGATAACTCTCAATCTACTTTTTTCTTTCTTCTTTACCCCAGGTGGAATTGTTGCCAGGTGTGAAAATTAAATATTAGGATATTTCAAAATCCGACAATAAATTTTACTTAATTGATCTACGTCTGATCTTGAATTGATTGTATTTTGGTTATTTTGGATGTGTACCATCTCTAAAAAAGTTGGTTTTTTGGTATTACGTTCCCTTTCCATTATTTTGACATTTTCAAAATCAAAAGGGTGATCATTGTCTTGCATATGACAGGACAAGGCGCAAGATCTTTTTCCGATTTTTACGTCACTTTTATGCTGTGTTATTCTCTGTTTTAGAGTTTGTTTCGTCTGTCCTATGTATATTTTATCACATTTCTGGCAGTTTATTTTGTATACTACATGTGAACTTTTTATAGTAGGTGTTCTGTCTTTTATCTTCGTGAACAAGTTGCCTATTGTGTTGGTGTTGTACTTGGCCACGGTAAAATTGTTCACTATAGGTTTTAAATGCTTTAGAATTTTGTCCGTAAGTCCTTGAATGTATGGTAGTTTTTTGTGAACTTGGATGGGTGGTTCTTCTGTTGGTCTATCAAAGAGACCTGTGTTATAAAGAAGTTTATTTAGTATCTTTTTTGGATAGCCATTTTTCACAAACATACCAAAGAGTCTTCTTAAATTATCATGCACAAAAGAGGAATGAGATATGTGAATTACTCTCTTTTTCATTGCTAGTACTGTGTTGAATTTTTGACTTTTTGGGTGGTTAGAAAGAAAATTGATGTATCTTCCGGATGATGACGGTTTTTGATACCAATTCAATATTACTGTGTTGTCATACTTTCTCATCACTAAAGTGTCAAGGAAAGGAACACTTCTATTGTTTTCTTTTTCCATTGTGAATTGGATTCTTGGATGTATAGTATTGAATACTTTAAAAACATGTGGTTGTTGAGTTTTTGGGATCGCAAGAATTAAGTCATCAACGTATTTGTATATGAAAGGCAAATCGAAAGACAGCTTTTGTAATGCTAGATCGATAACATGATCCATCACAATTTGCGCTAGTATTGGGCTGATTGGAGACTCCATTGGTGTACCATATAATTGTTGGTATATGTTTTTATTGAAGGTGAAGTAACAATTCTGGCACACGAATATTACCATTTTGGTGAAAACTTCTTTTATGAGTGAAGTATGGTGCATTATGGTTCGCCAATGTCGATCCAATTGTTCGTACACAAGTTCACATGGAATGTTTGTATATAAGGAGATGACGTCTAATGATACCAGAACATAGTTTGTTGGCAAAATTACCCCTTGCATGTTATTGACAAAAGTGAACGTATCTTTGATGATGTACATAGTTCTGCTGCCGAGGGCCTCAGACAAAATGTTAGACAAAAACTTAGCCAAGCCATATGTGGTCGAACCTATGCAGCTAATTATGGGACGAAGAGGTACATCATTTTTATGTATTTTTGGTAAGCAATATAGCTTAGACATTGTAGAGCTATATGTTGTGAGAGATTTTGCTGTCATCTCATCTATTAAATCTTCATTCTTGGCACCTTTGATTCTGTTGTTAAGTGAATTTTGTGTTCTTGTCGTTGGATCACTTTTTAGATATTTGTAAGTGGTAGAATCATTTAGAAGTGCCTGTGTTTCAGCAATATACTTATCTTTATCCATGGCTACTGTGCAACCACCCTTATCAGCGTGTACTATATACAGATTTGGGTTATCCTTGAGGAATTTTCTTGTTTTTGTATACATTATTTGGTGATGTGTTGGAACACCAGTTGTTTTGGTGAATTGTAAGTAGTTTGTAATATTATTTGTGACGCGTGCTTTCAATATATCTTTGGTTTCTTCTGGTTGGTCAGCGATAATATCTTCAACATCGGCCAAATATCTACCCATATTTATTAAACGACCAAAAGGTCCAATTCCGAATTTTGGTCCTAACGAAAGGAATTTCGATATGTCATCTGGAATTATGGTTTTCGAAATATTTTTGAACCTGTTGTTGTTTTCACATCCTTTAGTTTGATGTTGTGTTTGGAATTTCAGATTATTGAACTTTTTCTGAAGTGATTCTTTAAGTTTTTTATATCTTTTTTCATACGATCTGTTTGATCTTATTGAGAATTCTTCAAAGATATTTTTCAGAATTTTCTCTTTAATAAAAGATTTTGTTTGTCTGATGGTTTGCGAAATTTTTCGGATATCTAAATAGCATAATTTTATATCCAGATTTAGAGTTCTCCTACATAACTTGTCAATATGTTTGCTCATCTCGTCCACTATTCTCCAGTTACTTGTTTGTACTAAATTCACGATTCGTTTGCTTGCATCTTGAATGTGTTTAGGAAAGCAAGAATTTCTTCGACATCTCAAGAGAAAATTTCGACGATTTAAGTAGTTTGCCAATTTTACGCTCAATGAGGACCACTTCTTCATTAACACAGAAATATCGTTACCATATTCTGCACTAACTTGTTGATAAAACCCCATCATTATATAACATATATATATATATATATATATATATATATATATATATATATATATATATATATATATATATATATATATATATATATATATATATATATATATATATATATATATATATATATATATATATATATATATATATTTGGTATGATTGGTTGTATCAGGTTTAGTTTATATAAAAATCGTGCATTCACATATATTTATACGTTTCGAGGGCGTATAAATATATGTGAATGCACGATTTTTATATAAACTAAACCTGATACAACCAATCATACCAAATCCTATAAATTAATAAATCAGGTAATCAACCGATTTCGTAATAATATATATATATATATATATATATATATATATATATATATATATATATATATATATATATATATATATATATATATATATATATATATATATATATATATATATATATATATATATATATATATATATATATATATATATATATATATATATATATATATATATATATATATATATATATATATATATATATATATATATATATATATATATATATATATATATATATATATATATATATATATATATATATATATATATATATATATATATATATATATATATATATATATATATATATATATATATATATATATATATATATATATATATATATATATATATATATATAATATATCTATAATATCATAACAAAATAAATAACATAACATAACATAAATTTGAAATCTTAAATTTTCTAAAATAATATTTCTGATAAACTTTTGAACATACAATTTAATTTTAACAAAAAAAAATATTGAACAAACTCTTAAACTTCTTACAACTAAAATAAACTTAAGATATAATTTGAAGTGGCCTTTTTTTATTTAATCGATAATTAATTTTATAGTTAATGAGGTACCTTTTTTTCTTCAAGCTCTCTTCTTTTTTCTTTTACGATTCCAGATTTCTTTATACTAATTTTCATGAATTTTATATTTCAGCTCCAATTTTATTTTCTTCAACTTGAATATCAAACTTCTTATAAATTTGCTTTCCTCTATTTTGCAAATTATTTTTCTCTTTTCCATATATTCTAACAAATTTCTTTTTTTAAACCCCAACTCAACTTCTAAAACTTCTTCTTGACGTCACTCTATCGATTGTTCTTAAATTCCTCTCAATTCTCAGTCTGATATATTTCAAAGCAATCTCTGCTGTCCGTTTTTCAAATTTCGTGCATAAACTTGATTTCTGTGATTCTCCATTCGATTTTACTTTATGTTGTCTATGGTGTACTTCTGACTCCGAACGTCCGAACTTCATATTTGCGGTTATGATTTTGACATTTGTAAACATTTCATATTCATAGATGAAATCATGTATACAATATTTAAACATTTTAAATAATCAATATAAATTATATCATTTTGGTAAGGTGGAATATATTTGAATTATGTTTATTATATATATTTGAATTTTCAGGTTACTGTTAAAAGTTAACTATTTACTATTGATTTAAAACTTGGATCGATTTCATGATCAACTTTTAGAAGTGAATTTTACAAATACATTATATGAATACTATTATTTGAGAACAAAGGAGTTATCCAAAAAATACGCAATTATAAAGAATCAAAATAAATGAACATTACATACTTAACTAAATACTAACAAAGGGATGTGTTAAATATAGAACAAAGTTACGAGTATTTATGTAGGTAACAGAATATTTATCTAGATGTTTCTGTTATCAATATAAGGGAAATTTTAAATAATAAAGAATAAAGTCAAGAGTATTTATCTAGAAAACTTCAAATCAGGGCGCAGCCGATCCCCGGCAGCGCTTGTGTGCGAAACCCATGAAGCCCCTCTTTTTTCTTGGAATCTTCATGTTTCAACGTTTTTTTTTTATTAATTGTCAATTTTGATCAAAGTAAATGTTCTCCAGTTTTATATAGGTACATTGATAATATTTTTGTAAACAAGAAAAAACCAATTGAATTTTACATACTTTATAATATGTTATTATATACTTAGGTTAACAGCAAAATGAATGGAAAGGGCATATTTTTTCTGCTAGAAATTTAGCGTCATATTTTGCGTTCTTGTCATAATGATACACCATTTGATATTTTATATAAAGCATAATGTGTAGTAAATTTGTGAATAGCGGTTTCATAGAATATATTCTGCTTGAACCATCTTCTTGCAGACAATGGTTTAAATATCAGATTTATGACATTTTTAATGAATTCCATCATTAGGTAAAAGACGAAAAATATTTATATAATTCTTGCACAATATCAAAAAATCCAATCCTATGATGATTCAGGTTAGCAGCGTCGATTTCTATGAAATTTAAACTATGACTAGCATATGGTACATATAAAGCGCGAGAATTTAAATCCAGCAATCTTTTTAGAATACCATTATTCTTACGGCGCATATTGGATCCATTATAGATCTGTCTCAAGTTCATGATATCCAAATTTATCGTGTCGTGTTCTCTATTATAAATGACGTTAATCCAGCGCAAGTTGAAGTTATAGACAATTGAATAAAAAGCTGAGAAATGCACTCTTATTACAATTTCCTAGTTTCTTTGTTGAAATAGAAAAATTTTATTATAATACGAATTGACTCTATATGTGAAACGTCAAGAATACAATTATTATTAATTTTCGAATAATTTATTATTATTCGAAAATATTTATTAATTCAACATAAATTTAAAATGAAATGATGAATTTGGTTACCGAGCATGTAAATTATTTCATTTTGGATTTTATTTTGAAGATAAGTTGACATATTTCTGATATTCGAATATTTAGCCCTAATATGTTCAGTTATTGAATTATCGAATTTTTCTTTTCAACGCAATGTAATTCAATTTCAAAATAATAAAAGTAAAAAAATTATTCTTGTTACGGTCGTAAAATTTCTGGTTTTGGTCACGAAAAGATATTTTTTGTGTACTTAGAAATTGGACTACATGTATTATTATTCTTTAGATTAAATCGTATCTACCAACGCTGCTTTTAAACTTCTGAAAGTTGTTGTTAAATACTATCAATTATAGTTTTATTTTCAAGGTGAGACACAAAATTGTCAGTTTTTCATAATTATTGAGATGAGTAAAATAAGTCTCATGTATGCTACAATAAAACGAGAGATGTTGGCAATCACTAATTCTCCCACAGAATTTATTTTTATCAAAACAAATTATCAGTTTCAAAATTCCCCATATTTTTAATCGAACTGATTTCCTAAGTTCAAAATTCAAAATTGATTCAAAAGTTTCCTAAGCGAAAAGAACATTTCAGGTAAAAATAAATAATACCCTTCCAACCCAATGAGCAATAATCTCACCAATCCTGTAACTACTTTGTAAATGACTTCCCTAAACACAACATAACCGAACTTGCTTTATTTGCCAATGATACAGGTATAATCTCTAAAACTTGGCAATTACAATTATTTTTGACAAAAGACACGGAGGTTGCGCTTATCACTTAGACGTATCTAGTTTCATTTCTCACAATAATATGTGTAGCTTTTAGTTGTAAGATTTCTAAGCTAATATTAATTCATACATGATTTTTTATTTCAATCAGTTTTTATATATTATATTCAAAAAATTGTATTTATTTTATCAGCATAATTTTTATGTTAATAATACTGTTTGTGAGTAAATCAGAAACAATTGATGTAAAAGTGATATAATAAAACAATTGTTAAACTGATTTACACATATATTAAAAATAATACTGCATGACGTACGTTTCGATGAGATTCACCCTTTTCAAATGCTACGTGCAGACTAATGACAATTTCTCGAATACATACAATATATAAACTTAAATACAAAGAAAACAGGTAGATAACAGGTAGAAGGGATGAATTCATACTGAACTACTGTATAGTAAACTAAGTAATTTTGAAAATATTGAGAAGGGGGCTTGAGGTATGATCGATTTGGCTGTTCAAAAGGTTGCCAGAATATTTGTATTTATTAATTTCAAGTGATTCTAAAAAATTAAGGTTCATTCCCTTGTTTGCGGTATTCAAAATTTCAAAATCGGAATTGAATATATGATTTTCATTAATCAAATGATTTGCATAATGAGAATCTGTCTTCTGATTATCAAAGCTACGTTTATGTTCCGAAATTCTAATTTGAAAACTTCTAAACGTTCTACCAATATAAAACTTATCACAACTACCACAGTTAATTTTATATACACCGGATTTTTTATTTTTGTTGACTTTAGATTTGTTATTTTTGATATGTTTTCCTAAGTTATTTTCAGTACGGTAAGCAATGTGGATGTTATACTTAAAAAGAAGATATTTGAGTTTTTCACTGGACTTACCGATGTATGTAAGACTGCTATAGTTGATATTGTTTTTGACTAGGGGATAAACCAAACCAATCGCCTTTTTGAAGTTTTTCTTTAATATCATATTATCTATTACTTCAGGATTATAATTATTATTCACGGCTATTTGCTTGATTATATTTTTCTCGGTTTAATATAAAAAATAAAATCAAGCAAATAGCCGTGAATAATAATTATAATCCTGAAGTAATAGATAATATGATATTAAAGAAAAACTTCAAAAAGGCGATTGGTTTGGTTTATCCCCTAGTCAAAAACAATATCAACTATAACAGTCTTACATACATCGGTAAGTCCAGTGAAAAACTCAAATCTCTTCTTTTCAAGTATAACATCCACATTGTTTACCGTACTGAAAATAACTTAGGAAAACATATCAAAAATAACAAATCTAAAGTCAACAAAAATAAAAAATCCGGTGTATATAAAATTAACTGTGGTAGTTGTGATAAGTTTTATATTGGTAGAACGTTTAGAAGTTTTCAAATAAGAATTTCGGAACATAAACGTAGCTTTGATAATCAGAAGACAGATTCTCATTATGCAAATCATTTGATTAATGAAAATCATATATTCAATTCCGATTTTGAAATTTTGAATACCGCAAACAAGGGAATGAAGCTTAATTTTTTAGAATCACTTCAAATTAATGAATACAAATATTCTTGCAACCTTTTGAACAGCCAAATCGATCATACCTCAAGCCCCCTTCTCAATATTTTCAAAATTACTTAGTTTACTATACAGTAGTTCAGTATGAATTCATCCCTTCTACCTGTTATCTACCTGTTTTCTTTGTATTTAAGTTTATATATTGTATGTATTCGAGAAATTGTCATTAGTCTGCACGTAGCATTTGAAAAAGGTGAATCTCATCGAAACGTACGTCATGCAGTATTATTTTTAATATATGTGTAAATCAGTTTAACAATCGTTTTATTATGTTTATCGATTTACATCAAGTATCGGCCTCATCAATTATTAATTTAAAAGTGATATTTCCGAAATATCAAGACTGTACAAATATTGTACCGGTTAGTATTAGACAATCTATATCAACAGGGCCAATACTGATTTCGGAAATCTAAACCGATGAACCATGAAATAATTTTCCACAATCAATAAACCTAAGTACACCAAAGTTTCAATTATATTGAAATAAATTAATGATATATTTCATAATTGAAACATATCTAGAAATCTACGGATATAACATAACCTCAACAAATGTTATTAACGCTTCTACGATATAAAATGGCAACACCGAAAAATTAATAATGGACGGAAGAATATTGAGAGGAATACGTGGCCAAACTCGACGAAATATATGATTATCAATTTCAACCCGGGGTGAAACTCGCCACACTGGGGCAATACTTGTCGATAGATTTACATATATCTCATATATATATATATATATATATATATATATATATATATATATATATATATATATATATATATATATATATATATATATATATATATATATATATATATATATATATTATAACGACGACCATATACGGTCGCCGTAATTACAAGCACTCTAAACCTCTATTATTATGAAATGTCCAGAGTTGAAAACTCAATTTTTGTTGTGGTCGTCATATTGTTGATTTGAGGTATTTTTCGTATACTTTTAGTTCACAGGAAATACGTGTATATATATATATATATATATATATATATATATATATATATATATATATATATATATATATAACGACGACCATATACGGTCGCCGTAATTACAAGCACTCTAAACCTCTATTATTATGAAATGTCCAAAGTTGAAAACTCAATTTTTGTTGTGGTCGTCATATTGTTGATTTGAGGTATTTTTCGTATACTTTCAGTTCACAGGAAATACGTATATATATATATATATATATATATATATATATATATATATATATATATATATATACCCCGATATCATTACGAAGACCTTTCATCGCGGTGTTGTGAAATCCGAAGACTAGTGAGTATGCACGTGTATATTTTCGAGAGATTATTTTCACTTTGATTATTATACTGAAATCTGTCCTCAGTTGATGACCACCTTCAATTGGATTTTTTCATTCCAACAAGATTGTAAAGAACGTATAAAACCAGTATTTACGAAGAATGCAGTATACCTTTAAATACAGATTCACATCATTACAACAGCCGTATACTTTAGAATAATTTCTCAGGAAATCATAACAGCGGCCAGCGTTGTTGACATGTTTTCGGAAACTTCTCTCAATTTATATCTAAAAACGTTATTATTTTCATGCTCGAATATGAATGAATCAATTATTATTTCTTCACAGCGAAAACTTCTGATTGAGATGAAAACAAGCCATTCAAAATTATATAGGTACTCCAACACTCAGAATTTGCCCTGTGAAATAAAAATCCTGTGATGTTTTCAGCAAAATTTGAATGTTTTGCTGGGGATATTATAAGAGTTGAAGATAATGAAAAAATTAACAATTTTGTTCAATAAAATCGATTGATTCGGTGAAGAATATTTATTCTTTGAATTGAAGGTTTCACGGAATAACATTATGTGAAAATACTTCTCTTAGCTTCACAGAATTACTTTGCCCAATTTTTGTCTTCACCATTTTCAAAAGTTGAACCTAACAATTACTTAAATACTTTTGATCTCTGTGTATTCATTTCTCAGTGACGAATATTGTGGATTCCTCTTATGTTTCGGTACAGTACTCCTTTTCTGTTCTATTCTTTTAATGTTTGTTTTTTGTCGATCTTTCTGTACTTAATTTTTATGATTCGTTACACTTTTTCATTCTCGTGCTGTTCCACGAGAATATGAACAGACTTGGTTTTTTCGAACTTGGTTTGTCAGTTAATTCGTCTTCAATTCACTCAATTTGCAATAGTCCATTGAAATGTTACATTGAACCTTGCATTTATCAGAGGACGCAATTTTATTGTTGGGACATGTGAGGGGGGGGGTTGCTAGAAGCTTAACTCTGAGTTTGTGGGGTTGCAACCCTTGTCCCGCGGCCGCCATATTGGAAAAGGGGTGTAAACGCCTTTTTATCCATATCTCCTAAACTATACATCTCACCAAAAATTTGTGAACACATAATTTGTAGCAAATCGCTTTGTCTACAATTTTGTCTATCTAACTTTTTCCGATAAAATTGAAAATAAAAAAGTTATTAACAAAAATATGTGAAATTTTTTCCAAAAATTTCGTTTTTTGTGTTATAACTTTTTTTTTTCAATTTTATCGGAAAATTACCTCAAACCAATATTGTAGACAATTCGATAACAAACAATTTGACCTATAATTTTCTTTATTTACATGCATTTGCGAGGGCTTTGGAGCGCTCCAAAGCCGACTACTCGCAACAATCTGGTCACAATGGAACGTCAGATTTACTTATACATTATTCTTTTATTTTAGATATCGTTCTTAATATTATTTGCAACTTTATTATATTATTATTTAATTCTAACTGACCTTTTTTCTTACCATAATACTTACAATATTATTCTTTTTTACAATAATTTCTAATGCGACTGTACAATTTACAAGAACTAGAAGCAGGTAGAAAAGGTCCAAGTTACCGTTTGGGGACAAGTTAACATTTGCTTGCTATTTTTTTATTATTTGCCTTTGAAGGTTCAGCTGTTTTCTCCTCTATTTCTTTTTTCAGTTGTGCTACGTATCTCGCCACGTGTAGACGTATTAAAAATTGTGAACACTATTTTCAATTAAGTAGATATAATTCAGAGTTTTGCGTGCAGAATTTTTCATTTAGTGATAAGCTTGTGGCTTTCTTTAATAGTTCATCATGAGTGATTGTTTTATTTGTAAAAAGCCTCTCGAGGATGACAAAATAAGAACTGTGAAAGCTAGAGGAGTAAAAACGTTGCTTGATCGAGCAAAAGCCAAAAATGATGTAGAAAATGAACAATTTTTACAAACTGTTTCGGAAGTAACTGTGCATCGAATTGCCTACAATATTGATTTGAGGTAATTTTCCGATAAAATTGAAAAAAAAAAGTTATAACACAAAAAAGGAAATTTTTGGAAAAAATTTCACATATTTTTGTTAATAACTTTTTTATTTTCAATTTTATCGGAAAAAGTTAGATAGACAAAATTGTAGACAAAGCGATTTGCTGCAAATTATGTCTTCACAAATTTTTGGTGAGATGTATAGTTTAAGAGATATGGATAAAAAGGCGTTTACACCCCTTTTCCAATATGGCGGCCGCGGGACAAGGGTTGCAACCCCACAAACTCAGAGTTAAGCTTCTAGCAACCCCCCCCACATGTCCCAACAATAAAATTGCGTCCTCTGATAAATGCAAGGTTCGGCCTAAAAATTGTAACATTTCAATGGACTACAACGCGTTCATCCGTTTTTCATTTGTGGGATTCGCATCGTCCTGCCGGTTAACCGGTTTATCTTCCCCCGAAATCCTTGCTTCTTGGGGTTCTCTGTCGCTTGCCATATTTATCCTCCGGCATCACGATCTTAGTATTATGCCTCGACATCTAGTTTTCTGCGTTCTGTATTGGATATGGAGCTCCATGTAGTTGTTCCGCTATTTTTAAGTTGTCTTCAATTTGCCTTTTGTAATTTACGTTTTCTTTTTTTCTCTTTCTTTTTTCGTCGAATAGAACTGTCACTGTTTTCTCAGGATCTATTCTTATTCTCAATCTCTTGTATTCTTTTATATTTATTGAATTATTCTGTAGTGATTTTTGCATCTCTCGACGAATTCGGCTTGTATATCGCTGAGATATTTTGAAATGTTTCATCTTTTCTTTGTCCCCTGTTGACATATTTGATAGCAGGAACCAAGACCTGTTACTTGGAGGACTCCTACTTCCCCTCTTCTTCTTCCTGCTCTGCAGGTAAGAGCTAGGTCTCTGACTCTGACACGCTTTATCCTCTCGGTCAAGTAAGATTCTGTTAAGTTCACTATTTTTCTTTGGAATTCTGCTCTTTTCAGAGTGTATATCAATCCTTGTGCCTTTCTCTATCGAATTCTTTCTTTATGTCTAGAAACGCAGCTACTCCGATTTTGATACTTCCATCTTCTCCTTGTTATTTTCTGTCAATATTGCCAGTGGATGGCTATGAACGTAGGGGTTTATTTATCCAAATTGGTGTGGTGAAATGAATCTTCTCTCTTCTGCACGCTCCTTGTTTTTCTAAATATTGTCTTTTCTTTTATTTGTGTTTTGCCATTTGTAGATTGTTTGCTCTATAACTGCTTGATTTTGCAGATTTTGAAAGTGCAGATCTTGGTTTTTCAGCATTGTTTTATTTCAATTGTTTCTGATTTCTTCCATACATTCAGGTAGTGTTTCAATTCTATGATTCAACTGCCAATATTTGCTGTTTCCTTCATGGTTTCCTATGGTAGTTCTTCAGTGCTTGATTGGTTATTCCGTATCTTCCTGAGACTTTTCGTAATTTCATTATAATTCATTCTCCTAATTCATTTTCAAACTGCGACTGTTCTCATCTGTTTCCTATCCTGACCATGTTTGTATTGAATTCGAATTTTGCATTTCCATTCTTGGATTCCAACATATCTGGCTTTTTGTTTCTTTTTGGCGAAAAGGACACTTACTGCGCCTTTTCGCCAGAGCTTATTAGTTGTCCATTCATATCCTTCGATCTTTCTGCAAATTCTCCATAGTTGTCCATCTGCTCTAGCGAAGACTGTTTATACGTAGTAAGTACTTCCAGTTTCCTTTTTCATTCCTTATTCTTTTATTTTTGTCTCTCCTTTCACGCCGTTCATTATTTGGTTTCCTCTTGTCTTACGGGTACCTTGTTTTCTTGTATTCCTTCTAGAATATTAGCTTCTCACTCAGTTTTACCTATTTCTGGGATTTTTTTCTTCCTGCTGTGAAATTGATTTTTTTGATTGCTCTTCCGACATTCTCTCCTATTTTTCAGATATTTTATTGCTTCTGACAGTCTATTTCGTATTGGCGTTTCCGCAGTTTCAATTAATTCCTTTGAAATCGAGACAAATACTGCGTTTTAATGCCGTAAATCAATGAATTATTTTGAGCACGTTCGTTGCTGTTTTTACCTCTTTTATCACCTTTTATCATGCTGTTCTTGACTATAAACAACCACGTTCTGAAGATTTCCGTCAGCTTCTTTTGCTCGTTGAGAATTCTAGTTTATATTCCTTTATCGCATTCATTTTTCAGAATGCTAACATCACTCTTCCAAGTGACTGACGTACAGTCACGTGGAAGTTCTTTTAACTTTCGAGGATATTTATTGGACGGAATGTTTTTGGTGGTTTGCCTTTGAAGAGATAGCGAGCCATATATTGAAGGACTTTTCCGGGCATTGAACCCGTTTTCTTCGGCATACAACTCCTCTTGCATACAACTTTTTATAATGAAGATGAAGCTAAAGTAACTGATAAAGTCGATAATTGGTAGTGACATATTCATTTGAGTCGTTGAAATGTTATGGAAAAACATTGGAAAATAGAATTGAGATGGTTTTGAAAATTTGCAGTGTCGTATTATTATTAGATCCCTCTTTCTAGTTTGATGAACGTTGCAGAACGAAGCTCGAAACGAAATTACTTTCCTTCAGATATTATAAAAGACACCTTCTGTAAAAATTACAGAAAAATAAATTTTCTATCGAAATTCTATTGAAAATTCTACCTATAATGATTTGAATGACGCCAACCAAAATGGTAAAAATGAATTTTACTGATTCAAACAATTCGTTACAGGTTTGTTTAACTTCTCTGTAAACTCGAGTACCTTCAGTGTTTAAATTTATAGGTACTCAATCTGGGGGACTCAATTTTATATACCATCTCCATTCCCATTACACAAAAATGTTGTGATTTTAACGTTCTGAAAATCAACAGAAATAAAAAATCCGAAATATAAGTTTTTTTTACTTGTTGGAACAATTACTCATATTTCAATCATTGTAAAGCAGTTTATCTAGAAGATAGAACATATCCAGTTAATATATAGAGTTAAGCCATATGATGATTATCAAACAGCTTGTGTGGCAACAACATTCTTCAAAATTTTTTTTTTTTTTATTTATTTAATAGTGTTGGCGTTTACTTGATGTAAATCCATTATAATTGAATATAACTTAAATTCAAACACTTGAACTTATGATTTACACTTTATTGACTACATTGCATGACGCGTTTCGTCGTTACAAACGACTTCTTCAGATGCTTACCTAAGCATCTGAAGAAGTCGTTTGTAACGACGAAACGCGTCATGCAATGTAGTCAATAAAGTGTAAATCATAAGTTCAAGTGTTTGAATTTAAGTTATATTCTTCAAAATTCACAGAGAAGCACCACCTAAGTGAGTTAATCAATTCGATGTTCTAAGTAAACAATTTGTCTTTGAATAGATCAATTTAGATCATATTGTTTTATCATTATTTTCATATAAATTTGCACCACCGCAAAATTTCTGTTTGTATATTATACAACATTTGTATACATAGGTTTCAAAAACAACTCACTTGTTTCGCAGTAACTGCCGAAAAACCATCAACAAATTATTTTCCACACGTATGATTTGCTTTGGGTTGTTGATGTCGCTCATGCTAATGACCTCTTCTGCGATATTCATAATCAAAATTGGATACCACGAATAGATGAATATTCTTGATATTAAATGTTTTTCAATATTTTAAAAATTTAACGGCAATTTTAATGATGAATGAGCCGTACGGCACCCTTCTTACAGTGTGGCTGCTATACCAGAAGAAGCAACTGCAACTGCACGATTTATGTCACGTCCCAAGAGGTGATAAAAAGTATCCTATCTCCTTCTCCTGGTTCTAAGCTATCTCCCCACTAATTTTCAGCCAAATAAGTTCAGCCGTTCTTGAGTTATGAATAGTGGAGCTAACATGATTTTCTTTTACAGTGGGTTGCCAAATTAATAGGGACAGTCGCAAAATATTGGTTTTTTACACTTTATTGGTCCATAACAAATTTAAAACGTAGTTTTAAGTTATAATTACATTTAAATATATTAGACACATATGTTATAAGTAGTTTAAACAAAAAAATAATAATCTTTAGGCAATTAAAAAATATTAGCAGGTAGTATGAAAATGGCAATGAGATATTGCTAATATTTTGTCACATTTCCTTTATCCTGAATGAGTGCTTCGATCCGCCTTGGCATGCTTTCTATGCACGGTTTGACACTCTCCTTTATTTTAGGGTTGTGGTGCCACACATTTATTAATTTTTCGATCAGTTTTACCTTGGTGGTTATCATTTCCTTGGCAATTTCCGCCTTGGTAATTTTCCATAAGTTTTCGATGGGGTTCATGTCTGGAGAATTGCCAGGCTAAGGTAAAACTGGTATATTGTGGTCTGCTAAAAATTTCGTCACACTCCTTGCTTTATGGCATGGTGCTGAGTCATGCATAAACATGAGTTCCTTCCCCTCTGGGAACCATTCCCGGAGTTGCGGCAACAAGCGAGTGTCTAGGACCTGCTTGGTCTGTATTGGTCCTGTCTCATGGTTCCCTGGACAATGTAGAGACGCCCAACCCCTTTAGCGCTTATGACAGACCATACCATAATTTTAACAGGGTGTTTAACGCGTTCCACAATGCAGTCAGGGTGAAATTTCTCGCCTGGGCGCCGCCTGACAAAATTGCTCTTATCGGCTAGAATCTCAAAAGTTGATTCGTCTGAGAAACACATCTGAAAAAAAAGTATTTATTACTTTTATGAAAATGTTTTTAATTAATATATCACAACATTAATATGAAATATAAATTGACATTAAAACTGACCTTGCTCCAGTCTTCAACACTCATCAGACGGTGTTCACGAGCCCAAGCAAGTCGTTTCTTCTTCATCGCCTCTGTCAGTCGCGGTTTTTTAGCTGGACGATGACCGGTCAGGCCTTCCTCTGCCAACCTTCGCTGTACAGTTCTTTTAGAATCATGTATTCCAGACTCCTGTACCATCTGTGTTAACAATCCAGCACTTTTCTTCCTGTTTTGCAAACAGATATCCCGGATTTTCCTATCGGACCGTGGTGTTGTAATCCGTTTTCTTCCGCGTTTGCCTTTTCTTTTGGGCGAAAGTGGCTGATCTTGATCCAGATTTATTTTTATTTTATTTACTACAGACTTAGAAACACCAGCCAGTTCTGCTATCTTCCTCTGGGAATGACTTGTGTGCAAAAGAAGGGTTTTAACCTCAGACTTTTTTCTTGGAGATAAATCTACCCCTCGACCCATAGTAAAAGCTGTAAAAATAAAAAATAAATTATTTTCATCCTAAAATCAGCCCCATAATACTTTAAATTTAATAACAATAAAGTAATATTTAATAGTGTTGGCGTTTACTTGATGTAAATCCATTATAATTGGATATAACTTAAATTCAAACACTTGAACTTATGATTTACACTTTATTGACTACATAGCATGACGCGTTTCGTCGTTACAAACGACGTAGTCAATAAAGTGTAAATCATAAGTTCAAGTGTTTGAATTTAAGTTATATCCAATAAAGTAATACTTACTTCAGTCAATAATTATGTCACTAAATCACAAAATAACTTTTAAAAATAATTATTTACGTATTTCACTTATACACGTGTGAAGGACTGTGCGTCTCTCCTGATAATAAAATATTTTTACAAAATAAACAAATCCCATAACACTTGAAATTTACTCTCAAGTTGATTTGTAGAGGTGCTGTGAACGTAAAAATACATTCCAGGACCACTTACGCCACTTGAAATAGCAGTCAAACGCGTCTAAAGAAAAAATATGATAAAAAATGTGACTGTCCCTATTAAATTGGCAACCCACTGTATATGTAAATGTATATATATATATATATATATATATATATATATATATATATATATATATATATATATATATATATATATATATATACTAGCAGACCCGGCGAACTCCGTTTCGCCACCAGATGGCTTCGTTTTATGTAACATTTCGTTTGGTGATTAAAAGTTTTATATTTGAAAAGGAAAAATTTTATTTCGTTTCTCAACAGTAATGAATTCATTTCGATTACAAAAATGAAGTGTTATTTAGTTGAACGTCTCTAAGTAAATGAAAGTGAATCAAAAGTAAATACTGAATTATATCCGTGTCCGCAAATTATCCGTTTCATTGAAGTAACCACATTTTTTGTTTTTTGGTCTGACGTTAACACAAACAAAGCGGATGGTTTCCCAACTCGTGAACACGCAACGTATAACTGCCCATGTGAAAAACAATGATTTTCTAAATTTATCCCGCAAACACTAAGCGATTGGCCTTGCGACTTGTTCATTGTCATTGCGAACGCAAGGCGACCTGAAATTGCAATCGTTTGAAGTCAAACGGAAGATCAGTCGGAATCATTGGTATTCGAGGAATACATACATTTTCACTTGCGTACTTTCCGTTAATAATGGTTGCCTCAATCAAATTCGGCATGTCTTTTAACCGAAAGTCGAGTACCGTTGCAAAGTCGCGGTGGATTCAAATTACGCAATATCATAATAACTGTACCATCTTTGAGTTGCAAGTTATGTGCTGGAAATCCTGGTAACTCCAGAGAGTTCAAAAACTCCGTTGGATAATTTACTACATCATCGGGATTTGTTATGGAATCAACGGATTTGTATGTCACCAAATCGCCTGCAATTTTTGATTGAATGGTGAAATTCAGTGCGTGTATATCATTATTCTTTGCTGCAAGAATTGTTCGTTGACTTAACTAAGCATAATTCTGATAATTCTCACTAATGTTTGGAAAACATCTTCAATAAAAGCTAATTGAGAGTCTACAAATCGGCAAAAGTTGTTGGTAAGAGTAATTTATCCAGATGTCGCATCAACTGGGACTTTTCAATTTCCAACAGCTAATAATTGTTTGGAAAATTGTGCAGCACTTTGATCATTTTGAAGTTGAATTCTCATATTAGTGGTTAGCGATAATGTTTTTACGTTATTCCATAATAACGGTAACATATAAAGGTGATGCCATCAGGCAAGCATTCAATTCATCTGCAGGCGTTCCACGGGAATTACTGGCAACGTCTGCCTGAAATCGCCTGCCAACAATATCATCAAGCCGCCAAAGAAATAAACAGCTATAAAAAATAAGGGTTGATCGTAGAAGGGTGAAAATTTAGTATTGTATGTATTTTTGTATGTTGTATCATAAAAAAATAAAAACTGAAAATTTTGTCTAAAAAATAAAAAACAAAATTCAGGGTGGACTACCCCTAACATTTAGGGGGATGAAAAATAGATGTTGGCCGATTCTCAGACCTACTCAATACGCTCACAAAATTTTATGAGAATCGCTCAAGCCGTTTCGGAGGAGTATGGAAACGAAAACTGTGACACGAGAATTTTATATATAAGATATATATATATATATATATATATATATATATATATATATATATATATATATATATATATATATATATATATATATATATATATATATCAGAAAGGATCTAAAGGAGTTTATCGCGACCAGTGAGACTAGAATTTTGTCAAAACTGGATACACTGCAACAAAAAATACGTGAAGTGGAGGAAGAGAATACGTAATTGAAGGCTAGGATTGAAAAACTGGAAAGACAATCGAGAAGAAAAAACCTAATAGTTTTTGGATTGAAGAAGAAACCAGAAGATATAACTTTGAAAACTGTCTGCGAGACATTGGGACCTTTATTGGATGAGGATATTTCGGAACGAGATATAACAGATCTGTATCCTCTTGGAAGGAACCAGAATTGCCCAGGAAAATTGGAACTGCGGAGTACTTTCAAGAAAAGATCTCTATTGACAAAAGGTAAAAACTTGAAGGGAACTAATATAGCAATATCGCTTGATCTTACAGATTTAGAGAGGCAAAAAAATAAAATATTGAGAAAACATTTATAGATTGAGAGGGCCAAATCAACGTCGGATAGAGTATATATCGGGGGTAGCGAACTGTTTGTAGGGGGGAGGACATACACGGCGGAGCAATTAGAAACAAGTGGGGAGAACGTATCGAGCATAAACTTAATTGAAGAGCACAGGGGGGAGCATATTGATAGGAAGATAGTTCCGGATGAGGGGGGTATGTATTATCAGACCCAACAATCGAAACCAAATACAAGAACATTGAGAAAAAAGTAAAAATAAGAACAAAAAAACAAGAAAACTGATGAATAAGAATATATAAATAAATTAACATAATACTCAACGACCTTCTGATACATGTGCTTCTGAAATAATATTGATCCTCTTCTTCCCAATCTCCCTTTTTGGCTCTGAATTTTGGCATGTTTTGTGTTGTCTTCTTTAATTTGTAATTTGGAATTTGCTCAGCTGTGAAATGGATCCTTTCATAAGAGATCTTGATGATAGTTGGTATGACACCAAATTAATTCATAATTTATGTAATTTACGAGATTACGGTGTCCAAAATCATTTAACAATAATACACAGTAATATCCTCAGCATTGAAAAAAACATTGATGAGTTCAAAGTCTTCCTCCAAGGAAGCACTCAAAAAATTCACGTTATAATCTTGACTGAAACGTATCGAATAGAAACACCAGAGTTC
This sequence comes from Henosepilachna vigintioctopunctata, assembly GCA_030704895.1. Lineage (NCBI taxonomy): Eukaryota > Metazoa > Arthropoda > Insecta > Coleoptera > Coccinellidae > Henosepilachna > Henosepilachna vigintioctopunctata. Next base: position 134,952 of record JARQZJ010000087.1, on the reverse strand, counting down.
TGCAATATTGAAGGTTATAAATGCATTTACAATGAAGGAAATTTTAATAGAAATGATGGTGTGATTGCATACATCGTTGAAGGACTGGAGTTTCAGTACAGGGCAATATCCCTTGGGTTGGTTAATGCATTGGAAATAAACATAGGACTGGCAAACGAAACACTCAAGATCACTGGAATATACAGATCACCGAGTTCCTATGCTCAGGCTTATACTGATTCGCTTTTGAGTTATATTCAAAGTGTTGAGAAGCCGCTTTATCATGTTATCACTGGGGACATAAATCTGGACTTATTATCTAATGATATTCACGCAGAACAGTACAAAAACATAATGAGTTCTTACGGATATTTGTCGTACATAAATAAGTGCACTAGACCGGTTAGTGGATCATGTCTTGATCATTTCTTTGTTAAAAAAGGTGGGAATAAATTGCAGGAAAACGTGAGAGCTTTCATTACTGAGACTTTGATCACAGATCACTCGCCCATAATATTATGTTTATCGATGTGCAGACCATATGTTGAAATAAAATAAAAAATGAAGACATATATAAATTATGAAAAACTGAGGAGCGATCTTAGAGATGTAAACTGTTTCACTGATTCGTTCATCCATAAACTTACAGATACTATAACTAATAATACAACTACAGTGAATATAAGCAATAGGAAAGCAGGTAAAGAATCCTGGATAACCCGTTTCATTATCAAATCTATAAACAAAAAAAACGATATGTACAAAAAACTTCGTAGATCACCTGAAAATGAAGAAATCTTAAATGAATATTTACAACATAAAAAACTACTAAAGAAATTAATAATTGAAGCTAAAAAAAATCACTTTCAAAAATTCATACTAAATAACAAATCACAAAGCAAAAATTTATGGGATTATGTCAATAAACAATGTGGTAAATCAAAATTAAAAACGAAAATAGATAATATTGAAAGCGGGGATGGACATGTACTTAGTGATGGCCAGAGTGTGGCAGAAGAGTTTAGTAGATATTTTAGTGAACTAGGAAAGAAGTACGTCGAAAAAATTGAACATCCCTCAATTGAAAACACCCACAAAGAAAATTTTTCAAATGAAACGTTTTTACTATACCCGACTGATGAAAATGAAGTAAATCGAACTATCGAGGAATTAAAAAACCATAAAGCTGCGGGTTATGATTGCCTGAAGTCGGAGGTACTGAAAAGTGTTAAAGTTGAGATATGTGAACCAATTACGTATTTGATAAACTTATGTTTCACAACTGGTATCTTCCCGGAAACATTTGAGATTTGTGTGGTAAAACCCCTTTTTAAATCAGGAGATACAACTCTGATGGAAAATTATCGACCCATCTCGCTCGTATCGAACCTCGAAAAAATTGTAGAAAAAATAATAAAGCGACGAGTGATATCTTTCCTGGAGAGGAATGATATTATTTCAAAGAATCAATATGGATTCATCAAGGGTAAATCAACTGAAGATGCTATCGCTGAACTCACTAAAAATATTTATAACTGCATAGATGAGAAAAAGCCATCACTTGGTATTTTCTTGGATCTTGCAAAAGCATTCGACACGGTAAGTCATGCAATCTTGCTCAGAAAATTGTACGTATGTGGATTCAGAGGTAAATCTTATGATTTGTTCGAGAGCTACTTAAATAATAGAAAACAAGTAGTACACATTGACAACCATAAAAGCGAGTTGCGAGAAGTAACGTATGGGGTTCCACAGGGTACTGTTTTAGGACCAATTCTCTTCGTGATCTACATTAACGGACTCTTATCGATGGAAACAAAAGGTAATATAATTTGTTTCGCAGATGACACTGTGGTGCTATATAGCAATAACTCCTGGCAAATGCTTGAATCAGAAGTAGAAAAAGACTTTGTGAAAATTAAAACATGGCTTTCATACCATAAGCTAACTTTAAACATGCATAAGACGAAGTATATGCCATTCTCATCATATAGCAATAACATACCAGATATGGGCAATCTCAATATCCCTGATGGAAGCCAAATACCTGCTACAAAAAGTGTTAATTATTTGGGAATTATTTTAGATGAAAACATGAAATGGGACAAGCATATCGAACAACTGGTCAGAAAGATGAGAGGTTTGCTTCACAAGTTCAGACATATGAGAAACTACTTAAATATCCCACATTTAAAAATATTGTATTATGCACTAATACAATCCCAAATCAATTATGGTATTATAGGCTGGGGTGGTGCGTACCAACACCACATTAAAAAACTAGAAGTTTTGCAAAAATGGGTATTAAAAATTATTTATGGAAAACCACTCACCTTTTCTAGTGAAGAGCTGTATACCATATCCAGTGTCTTTCATATATCGCAATTATTTGCTCAACAGATTTTAATGCGTATATTCTGGGGAAAGTTGACATTGATATCTTCACGGCACATCTATGGAACTAGATATAAGATCGATAATTTCGTGAAACCAAGAGCAGAAAAAAGTTTAGGACAAAGAACTTTCACTTACTTGGCTCCCAGATTGTATGGCCTTGTTCCCCAGGAAATTAGAACAATTCGTTATTTGTATGCCTACAGAAAACACATCCAAGGGTGGATTTTCGATAGGGGAAGGAAGTTCTTCATGGAGTTGATGGATTGCTGACTGACATGGGGAAATCAGCAGTTAGAATGAATTATGAGGAATATGTATATTTGTGTGTATGTGAATATATATATATATATGTGTATGTGTGCAACTTCACCTTTGAATTTGTTCATTTTGGATGACCAATTGTGACGATTCTACCTGATCATGAGACTATTTACTCGATTGAGACGACACTACCTGATATGAGACAGTATCCACATATTTAGACTGAACACCTATTGCGACATTTCAAGATTGATAATTATTAGTGCTGAAATATATTAATAATAGTTCTAGATAACTTAGGCAAAGAATTTAATTCAATTTAGTTAAATATCGCGTACAGACTTCATTCAAGTCTCTGCGATTATGTTAATTCGCGAATGTTAGGATATGAATGATTTTGTTAATTTTGTTTGAATTTGTTTGATGCGAATAAACTTATATTATTATTATTATTATTATATATATATATATATATATATATATATATATATATATATATATATATATATATATATATATATATATATATATATATATATATATATATATATATATATATATATATATATATATATATATATATATATATATATATATATATATATATATATATATATATAACCTAAGAGGCAATAAATGAGCAGACTTTCGATTTTATCAAAGGCAATTGTTTATTTGGATAATTAATGTAAATTAAAAAAGCAAGTATGGTATTTTAATGATGGGCCATGTATTTTAGTGCATGGAAGCATATTGTGATAGACGTCATTTTTCGTTTTATTATCAGGTGCAAGAAAAAAAAAACGCAAATGAAAATATTTTGAAAGAATATAATGTAAAAGAAATGTAATATAAAGAAATAATGAATTTAATATTCGACTGCTTTATAATTATGTTCAATATATGTGTATTGAATGAAATTAGTGAAAACTTTTGTCATTGAAGTAAAAAAAGCTAAGCTTGGATTAGCCGGGACCGAACCCGAGCCGCCCGCGTGACAGTCGTGCATTCTACCACAGAACCACCGATGCTTACTATTTTGTGCTAAAAAAGTATGATTTCAACCAACTCATACAACCTTTCATAGTGACTGACGTTTCTTGTCAAGTTACACGGGAACGCTGCCGAACGGGACAAAAGTATCCTATGTCCGTCTCCTGGTTCTAAGCTACCTTCCCACCAATTTTAAGCCATATCGGTACAGCTGTTCTCGAGTTATAAGTGGAGTAACTAAAACGACTTTCTTTTATATATATAGATATACATATATATATATATATATATATATATATATATATATATATATATATATATATATATATAGATATTCGTGGGATAGCAGTTAGGTGGTGTCAAATAAGAAGACTCTTTTTATCCTTAACTCGAGCTTTCAAAACTATATTGTTCCTTCATTAGGAGTGCTACAACGTAATATTGCAATCAAAATGGTGAATCAAACAATAAAAAGGTTAACTTACGAAATTGAGGTTTATTCTAAAAGGTTGTTGCATAAAATAAACGAAATTTCTACCAGACCGCATGGTTTAGCTTCAATTGATAACCCATCGTGCAGGTTATGTCTGATTTTTACAAAACAATGACATTATTAAAATTTGTATAAATAATCAAAAGTTTTGTGACGTATAGCATCCCACTTGAAACTCACATCTTTTCTCAACAAATTGTGAAATGGTTCCAACACTATGATCATTTATATATCTATATATATAAAAATGAATTGCTGTGCGTTAGTCTCGCTAAAACTCGAAAACGGCTGAACGGATTTGTCTTATCTTAGTCTTGAAATGTTCGTGGAGTTCCAGGGAAGGTTTAAAAGGCGAGAAAAAATCGAATAATTGCCGGGAAAACTCTAAAAACAGCACTTTTCTATTTCCCATACAAACGTTTCTAAATAAAATGTGGAGTCAATTTGAACTTTACTACTATCCGATAAAGTTCATATTAAATTATTCGCGTGCGCTTTGGAGGATTTGGTGTCGCGTTCCGAAACTAAACAAAAGTAAATAGCGAACGTGACAGAATCGGATAGTCACAAAATGTAATAAATCATCAGTAGTGCTGATTTTTAATCAATTTTCAAATTTGCGTAACTTTACTTTAGCTAACTTCAGTTGTTACCGTATCAGACAATTTTTTTAAGTTTGATAAATCTTTAAGTTTGGTCACAACTTGAGTTTCAGAACGCAACCATAATATTTGACAACCACGGAGCTAACCTCAAAACACGGAAAAAAGTTTTCCTATTAACAAAATTGTGTTACTATCATGGTTGCGATATTTTATGAGTACATCTATGTTTGTAAGTGACGATTACCGCTACGTGCGCGAGAATTTTTTGCTTTTGTGATGCTTTGTGGTAGTGACATTCCAAGTAGTGTGCTCTTTTTTTGTTGATATTTTGGTGATAGTGACACTTTACTGTTAAGTGAGCGCTAATTTTCTTCACTTTAATTTATTATATTACGTTACGATGCCGAGGAGAAGACGACCTGACTTAGGTCGTCGCAGTCAGTCAAATGTACGAAGAGCTACCTCACGTGTTAACCGCACTGATGACCAGAGAGAGGCAGATCCAGAAAATAGTCGTATTGCTATGTCAGAATTGCGTTCTTTAGTGAGTGGCAATGAAGTAAATAGGCTCAGAATGCAACAAGTTCGTGCACATCAATCACAACAATAGCAAGCACGACATAATGAAATTGAGCAAATCCGCAGACGCAGTGCTTCTGTGATTCTTGAACGAGCTGCATTCCACTTTGATCAGGCAATTGATTATTGTGCCGACAAATCGGTAACAATTCACCTCGGAATTAAATATGTGTCCGCCGTCGTTCAGAAATCAAATTGAGAGAATAGTTTAAAATGAATAACCAGTTAGAATTTTTATATCTTTGTTACTACATATTTATTCTTAGGGGGTAAAAAATGAACTAAATTTTAGCTAACTACAGTTGTTTAATATCTATCAGATTATTTTCATATAAATTGATAAATCCTAAGGTTGTTCACAAATTTAAATTCTGAAAGCTACCATAATATTTGACATTTGACAACCAACTAATGTATCGATCTATCCTCTGTGACATAGAGTCTATGTCGATCGATACCTCATACAAAGAGTGCATCCTTCTATATTCGTGAGTGGCGATTACCGCTACGTGCGCGAGAACTTTCTTTACTTTGGTGATCTTTTGTGATAGTGACATTTCAAATTATGTGCTCTTTTTTTTGACCTTTCGTGATAGTGACAATTTACCTCTAAGTGCGCGAGATCTTTTCTCACTTATATTGATTACAATTTACAATGCCGAGGAGAAGACGACCTGACAGGTCGTGGCAGTCAATCAAATGTGCAAAGAGCTACCTAACGATATAATATATTATATAACATTCAGATTAAGTTTCACTGAGTGAAACTTAACATATTAACTAAACGAGTATGTTCTGGGCGGTTATCCCATTATTAAGAGTGATAACTTAATTTCTAAATCAATTTTGAAATGGACGAAATATCAAAATGCATCATTTCTATTTGGAAATTTCTGACTTCAAGTAGAAATTATGCCTTCTGACATTTCGAAATTATTTCAGAAATTGAGGAAGTTCTGATTTTATTTTGAAATAAATTGAAATCAGGAATTTACAATTAGAAATAATTCATATTGATTTTACGTTAATTCAAAAATTAAATCAGAAATTTAGGTATTATTCATCATAAGGGACTAGCCACCTGAAACTTACGTAGAGTTAATAGTATTTCAATTTCAATTTATTATTAATATACTGCAACTCAACGGCTGGATCGACTTGAGTGAATTTTTGTATATGCATTAATTCGTTTATCCTGATAGCTTGGAATGTCATGGCAGGACAACGTCTGTCGGGTCCGCTAGTTCATGATAAAAATTAATTTTTCCTAAAAATTGCCTTATGTTTTTCTTATTTTTAGATTGTGGAAATTCACGAATCGACTTTAACTTTAAGTTATCATTGCAAGGTTGAACTGAATTGTAACTTATAATATGTTCTAAATATTTAACAAATGGTTGCACAAAATGACATTTATTTAAACTTAGTTCGAAACCCTCCTGTTTCAATGCTTGCAATACTTTTCCTAATTGTTCTAAATGTTCTTCGAAAGTTTTTGAGAATACTATTATTTCATCAATATGATTTATGCAACGTTCGTTCAGACCATATCGACGTATTATATTCGATAACACACTTTGAAAAATAGCCGGTTGGCGTTACAGATGCCGTTTTATAACGATCTTTCTCGCGGACAGGGATTGTCAAGAAAGCCGAACTGATATCTAAAACTGAGTCAAATCTACAATTCCCTGCTTTTACTATGATATCCTCTAAGTAGTATGAACAAAGCGGATTCTGGCGCACTACCCCCTATAACTTGTCCATCCGCAGTAAGAGGGTGGTAAAAAAAATAGGTATTGTAAAGAGGGTAGTACTGAAAAAGTAGAGTGATGAAAGAACCTCATAGGTGAAAGAGAAGAGCGTGAAAAAAAAGATGAAGGAATCGGTAGTAAATGGGCCGTGGAGGTGAGAATGTGGACACGGGGGCGGGGGAGTGGCGGCGGGATGGGGGGATGTGGTAGTCTTAACGGGGGATGGTGTGATCGAAGACGTAAAAGTGTGGGGTGTACGTTGAAAAGGGGTATGCGGGTTCTGGCGCATGGAGTTCCCATGTTAAAATAATCAATTAGGCATAATTTTTGTGAAACTTTGATATGGGTTGAGGTGTAGTTTTCAGATTTTGACAGGTGAGAGTTGTGAGTATCGATAGATGATTGGCGTGTGGATTTGAATTCTGTGCGACCCCTGTGTCCGTGAAGAAGGGTAGTTTTGATAGTTCGTGATGGGGTAGAGATATAGTCGTAATTCGAGTTTGTACGTGTTCGTGAAGAATAGGGAGTGCGATGATGCTTTGATTTGATGAATCCAAAGGTGCGAAATAGGTATTTTTTACTATTGATGAGCAATTAGTAGTTTATTTTCACTCGTTATCATAATTAACGGGGAATGTGCTTATCGCTTCGTTATAGTAATTGGCGTTCATTATTCCGTTCGGAATATGATTTACGTTCGAATAAAGTAGATCGATACAAGTTAGCAGGGAAAAAAACATAGATAAAATAATGTTTTTATTAGGTACAAAATAGATAATAATACAATTTATCGGGAAAATTATAGATTTATGATTATTTTTTTATTAGGTATCGAAAAACTAGAGGAATAATTCTTTTTTATATTTTCTCCGGTATTGATATGTAGTACAATCACATCGACATAAGCCGAAGGATTCACACTTGACGCACGCTAGACCATCCACTTGATCGAATCCATCAACCATACATTTCAGAGGACAGCAGTATTTCAGACCGTCAATCTTGTAAGAACGTCTTTCCTCTTTAATCTTGAAACAGTCATCCTGATTCACTTTATTCAGACAGAAGAGAGTGAGTCCACAACTTCCACACTTTACGTGATCTTTCATGAATAAATATTTTCTATATGTATTTCCCCCAATGAATATAAACATCGCACTGCCACAGTGAATATAATGAAAGTCGACAAATTTATGATTATTTGAATATATCTCAGTATATTTTCCTCATCCATCTTTATACTTCAAGATCAAACATGAAACTGAGCAGTAGATGTGAAAAAAAAAAATATGATTTTCAAGGATTTATTGAATACAAATATATTTTTCTTATTTTTCTATTTTTACATTCAAATTTATCAAATCTTGATTTGTTCCGAAAAACTTTATCATCCCAAATTGATAACTCCCTGAACGCTTGAAATAGTTTCTTCTTGTTTTCATATTCTTCAATTTGCCGTTTGAGGAGCTGAAGTTCTCGCAAGTATTCATCTAGCGACATGTTCTTTCAATGAGGTATGAACTTGATCAGCCAATCGTAGAGATCTATACAATTCGATAAACTACACTTTTGTGACCCCCTACCAGTATGACTCATACAAATTGGAATCTTTCGTTCTAGATTAGGTACTGGAGGATTACAATCGGACAATTCGACATTAAGAACGAGCGGAAATGTTCCACCACCACCACCACCGATTTCATTGAATCTCCCAACTATGAAATTATACTTCTGACACCCCTTAACGTATACTATATTAACGTCAGTTAAATACTTGGTCAGAATGGAATTTATCTCTTCATAATTCACATATCCATCTGAATAGCGAAGACCATGATGATGCCTCTCCAAATAAGATACACTTTTTTTATCTCGTGTTGATAACGCTCTTGAGGTGGTTTAAAAATGAAATGCGCCGTTTTTGTTCCCGTGTAAATTCCAAGTTCTTTTGCCACAAACTCATCGGCGATCGTGAAACCTTGAATATCTAACGTTACAAATTTCATCTTGCTTGTTCAACCTCCCACTCTCATCTGAACTAAATTGATGTTGTTTTACGTACAGTTTCGCTGAGTGGGAGATATTTTAGAACGTTATCGTGAATTAAGATACAATATACTCGCGTGTTTTCGGGAAATCCTTTTCTCGCTTCAATTTCCAATTTTACATCAACAGTTGATGATTTAAAAGATTCATCCCGTTTTGAACAATCTATTACGAATACACTTCTTACTTTGAAATCTGCAAAACTCAAGAGGGGTGTTTTCTTCACATTCATATAGCTCGATCCAAATTCCACATAACTAGTGAATGGTTCAACAAAGTAATTGTTTTCAAAATTAACTTGCCATCTTTCTTCCGGATAATATTCACCATTCAACATAAGACGTATGTTGAATATATCAACATTATCGAAATAAGAGGGATCTTTCGATGCATTATCTCTTTTGTTTACATGAAAGCAACAAACGATATATCTGGGACAATCTATGCTAGAGCTTGTCTTCACATTCCACACCTCTTTTTTAGCTCCAGTTGATAGGCTAGGCAATTCGCTGATATCCCATCGACGAAATGGAAGTAAGATGGCTCTATCTGTCTTGAAAGCTTGAAGTAATTCCAATTTTAGAACATCGTTAGGAACTATATGTTTCACCTTCAATTCCACATTATCCACAGTTATTTCACCCTTGGTCGGATTTGTAGCCTCATCATCTGCTGGAGTTATCATAAAACAATTACTATCATTTCTGGCTCGAACAAGACGAATTGTTTGTTTTCCACAGATAGCTTGGGTATAATCGTTGAAATAATTCAAGAGATGCTTTAATGGCATTCGATATGTGAAGGAACCGTCCGCATTTGTCGTTGGATTATATGGATACGTCCATCCGGCAACTCCCAGCTCACGATGGCTATTTTTCTCATAACACAAGTATCCTCGAACTGTGCTCACCACTCCAGGATCCCTCACGCTGTCAACTTCTGTTCCACACAATTCGTAAGTTATCGAATCGAACAAATACGCTCCCCCGTTGTTCACAAAGCTTATACTACCTTTTCCGGTTTTTTTCGTCAGTTTTCCCTTGATGATGAGGGCCGCATCGTGCATCGAAAGCCAAACATCTGGTCTATTGATGACAATTTCAATTATATCATTATTTCCAAAGGATTTGATGAATGGTAGGTATGTTCGAGATTCAGCTTTCACGATGGACTGGTCAGTATTGAGCGGATGGTATAGATTGAACACTTGACTTGATAACATATCCGAGGGATTCTAAGAACAATTTGTTACAGTACGACAGTTCACCTCGTCGCTTTCCTATGGGAAGTTTTTCAGGCAATGGTCTTAATGCAATGGAAGTCTGATATTTATAGTTTCCGAAAACTAGGACCATCTTTTCAATTCCAATCGTATAATCAATTCTTCTCCTCTAAACTGAACCAGATTAAAGTCCTGATCGAGTACTTCCAACGTTATATTCGATATATGTCTTTTTGTTACTGGCAAAAATAATAAGTTTCTTGGAGTTTCATCGATGGCGTATCCAGAATCTGAGTTTACGGAAAATTCGTACAGCGTGTGTGACGGTCTATTGTTGTAGAAAGCTCCTTCGATAATATTACAGTCAACGTGAATCGTTCGAACTTTAACAATTCTCACAGGTAGATCCGATTCGTGGACGGTATCTGGTGTTAACACCTTCTTCGAGAATCCCAAGATTCTACCAACGCTATTATCCTTTGAGAAATCGATAGAATGTGTCTTGTGAAAAATTTCACACCTTATGGTATTGTTGTTTGGACGTAGAAAGAATAAACTACCGTCTTTATGTTTCGGAGCTATGCGCTTGGTGATATACTTTTCTAGGTCCTCAATTTCGTATGTACCGGTCGGAATCAACAACGTTTTTTCTGTAACCTTTTTGGACTCACTATCCTCTCCAACGTAGGTGAAAGTATTGTTCTGATCATCTATATTCGGAATCGTATTGTATCCATAAAATCCAATCAGAGCTAAAGCGTATTGAAAGTTGGGATCGAGTTCGATAGGATTGACGAGATCAATGGAAAGAACGGATGTGGTACCTTTCAAAGTGAAAGTCCACGACATGACTACCCATCATCTGCGTCAGTCATCAGCTGATATTTATACGGTTTTAGATGCGAGAAATTCCAGACAAAGTCGTCCACAATTTGAACTGATATAACTCTGATACTGATTTCTGTTGTAATGTATTTCACAGCGGAGATAGTTGACCAGTTCCTTCGGTGGTTTCAAATTTCCAAAACTATCGAAATATTCGGCTAGATTTCCCCGTTTCCAATAGGCTACCCAATGCGTTCCATCACCGCGAGAGCTATCCAAATTAATTATTCCACATTCATTCTTCCATGGGGGGTGAGGTGGTAGAGAATCCCGCATGAAAACACCCCTAAAATGTGGAATACGTAATATTTTTACGTAGCTCTCTATTTCGTAATCGAATAGTGCTCTATTAGGTAGCCTCACTGGGAGTTTTTTCGCTGTTTCTTCAGATAGAGTCCACAACCACTCTTGCACTTTCGCACATACAATCCATTTCCGATCGACTCCATAGCTTTGTTGTGCCGTTTATCTTCATCCAACTTTTTCGAGCATTCTTCGCATCGATAATTGTCTTCGCTACGGCGCTAGCTCCACCTGCAATTGAGCCTAAGGCAGACAAACCCGCAAAAATCGGGAGAAGAGGTATGATACCACCGGATTTTGCTTCGAATGGTATTATTCTAGGCACACGTATCCTTTTACGCCCTCCAGCTTTTTTGATAGCGAGTCGTGCTGCCCTCAGTGCAATTATCGATGATTTCCTCAAATTACCATAATCGATGGATTTATTCTTCAGATGTTTGGTAACAGGTTTCATTATCGACATTCTGAATGATTTCAATTTTCCACTACCCATCCCCAATTTCCGTTTCGCCCTCATAGCTCCACTAACAATCAACCCAGCTGATCTTTCTCCAAATTTCGCGTCTTTAGATTTGACTCTACTCCACGCTTTCGATGCCAACACCTCGTCTGCCTTATGACGATCCGACAGATTTTTACTCTTACTATAAGCAATATCGTGTTCTTTACAAGCTTCGTCTAATTTGTTTATTCCCGGATCACCCCTTCTCAAGCGTTCTTCTAATCTTGTTCCCGGACCACAGTATGAATAACCAGGTAAATGTAGTTCAAAGGGAAGTTTATCGATGAGTGAATTAACGAGACCACCACCACCCTTTGTAAAAGTAAGCATACTAATAACTCATTCATATGTATGGATCATATATATATATAAGATATTGAATCAAAAATACATAGCTAGTCATGTTACGCGTTAAGCAACACTTAAATGTATTACCTATTGAAAATTTGGATTTCTTCGAAGAAAAATCAGCGTTGAAGAAACATAGTTCATTATTTCCAAACAACTGTAGAATATTGTTCGTCGGACCGAGTGGGTGCGGTAAATCAAACGCTCTACTAACGCTGCTATTCAATCCCAATGGTCTACACTTTGAGAACGTATATATATTTTCGAAAAGCTTACATCAACCAAAATACGAATTACTGAGTCGAGTACTAGGAGAAATTCCCGAGCTTGGATATTTTTCGTTCAAGGCTAGCGATGAAATGGTTGACTTGCAAGATGCACGAAAAAACTCAGTGGTTATTTTCGATGATATTATAGGAGATAAGCAGGATAAAATTAAATCATATTATTCTATGGGTCGACACAAGTCGATCGATGTTGCGTTTCTATGTCAGACTTACGTGAAAATATCAAAACATCTGGTAAGAGATAATGCTAATATGATAGTTCTCTTCAAACAGGACGATGTTAATCTTAAACATGTGTTTGATGAACATGTGTCACCGGATATGACCTATGAGATATTCAAAGAACTCTGTTCTTTCTGCTGGAATAGAGACAAGTTTGGGTTTTTAACTATAGTTAAGGATTCTAATTTAGATGATGGCCGATATCGACAAGGTTTCGATAAATATATATACTCCTTCAATTAATAACATCTACTTCAGTTACACCATAGGAGATGTCCATTGAACTTCAACGTAAAAGGAAAATTCGTCAGCTTGTGAGAGATGTAAAAAAAATATATTGCTCTCAAATCTGGACGATCCGAAGAAGATGCCAGCATTCAACGTATCTTCGAACCGATAACAAAGCGTCTCGATCAGATTGGTAAAACTCGAAAGGAAACGGAAAAGAACGCTTCGAAACGCTGGAAAACGGAAACAGGAACAGAAACGAACGCTCTGAAACGGTGGGAAACGGAAACCAAAACAGGATTGAAATGGTCAGAAACGGAAGCAAAACGGTCAGAAACGGGAGCGAAACGGTCAGAAACGGGAGCGAAACGGTCGGAAACGGGAGCGAAACGCTGGAAAACGGAAACCGAAAACGATTCAATACAGAAATCTCCATTTCAACAACAAGATGAGTTCAATGTCCATGATAGGTTGTACACATCCCCATTCGTACAGACCCCACTGTTCGACAAGCCTAGGCCCTTATTCCAGTCCACTCCGACGGCATCATCATCATCAGAAGTGAGAACTGTACCATTAGAGGTGTTAGGAAAAACTGATGAGAAACCCTCTTCGGAAAATGAAGACTCTGTATTCATAGGGGAAAGAGAAGATTTGGATAAATCGCAACAATTATACGATCAGTTGAAAGATAGTGAGGTTATAAATGAATACTTCAGGCAATATCCTTCGAGGGTGGAACAGTATATTCGAGATGCTTGGGGTACTCCCACGTCTATCGATCAAGTATACGGACCAAAATATGATCCTGTAACATCCTCATGGACTCTAGGACAAGTATCGATTGATTTCGATATGAAAACGGGAGATGTCATTCTTGATGGAAAAGAACGTTTTTCCGGTACGAGAGGGCTATACGAATTGTTATTCAGTAAGGAACCGGAAAAATATACCACCAAGGATAGTGAAAATTATAGGAAAATTCTAAACATTTCGAATGTTCACCGAAGAGGTTTCAATCGTATTAAACCTGTCAAGAGTAACCAAGGTTTCAAGTATATGAATATTATTCGAACCCTATCTCAGAATCGACCATCCCAAAGTGGAACGGGAATTATGATGACCTACAATGATAAGCCGTTAGAATATATATATTGGGATGATGTGAATGAGCTAGTTGACCGACTACGTCTTCTGTATGGCTCCAAGGCTGCTGGTAACAATTCTAACGACAACGAAATCGAATCTATCGTAGAAGAATTACGTGAAGCGAACTATATTCACTAATGATGGCTCTAGATAAATTTGGACGTTCTTCGAATACGGAAGGTGTAAAAAGAAGACGCTTGGATAGATGTTGTGAACCCAGTTTACCCATTAACGAGGATGGTGACTATGATTTCTCGAATCGAAAACTTTCTAACGTTAAACTTCCCACTAAGAAAACGGACACTTCGACAAAGGGTTACGTTGACAATATTATGATTCCTATTAATCGTAAAGTGGTGAAGATAGAACAAAAATTAGGTTTTATTACTAACAATATTGAATCGTTTCACGGCAGATTCAAATCGTTTAAAGAGGAAGTGAAAATACAACAACGTAAAAAGAATGAACTCTTTCAATCCCATGAAAATCAACTGAAAAAACTGACAGGTCTCTTTGAAGACGTTCTAGAGATTAATGAGAAAATAGCACTTTTGGATACAGAGATGAAATCGCAGCTTCAAAATCTGAAAGTATCATTGCAAACAGACTTCACAACGTATGTGGGTAATAACTATTCAAGTCTCAGCGATTTTGTAAACGAAAATCTTGCTCAATTGGATTTGAAATTTCAAAGTCTGGAGCAAAAATTCAACGAAATATTTCCCAACGTAGTTAACTTAGAAACTAGTCCAACAACTGATCCAATTTGAGTAATCAAATTCTTCTGGAATATGCATTCTAAAGAGAAAATAAGAGTGGTGTGGGAGCTTCATCGTCCGGCTAGAAAGAACTTTCCTCGAAGACGAACCATCATCAGAGGATTATTCGATTTGTGGCAAGCCGATTTAGCACAAATGGATCTATTCGCTCGAGAAAATAGAAATCATAAATATATTCTGGTTGTAATTGATTGTTTCTCAAAGTTTATGTGGGCCCAAGCATTGAAAACAAAAAGTGCCACTGAGGTTACTAAGGCATTCTCAAACATCCTCCAGGAGTATGCTCCAAAAAATTTACAAACTGATCAGGGAACGGAATTTTTCAATAAGCCGTTCAAACGACTAATGGAAAATCATAACATAAATCATTACAACACGTTTACTGTGAAGAAAGCTGCCATTGTAGAACGTTCTATTAGGACTCTTAAGGAAAAATTATTCAAACATTTCAGTTTGAGTGGAACGTATCGATGGATTGACGATTTACAAAACATCGTTCATCAGTATAACACGACTAGACATCGAACTATTGGTATGAAACCCATTGACGTTACTAAGGCTAATGAAAAAGAGATATTGGACCGCGCCTATAACCACATTAAAATTGCCGGTATGAATAAATTCAACGTTGGTGATATGGTTAGAATCAGTAAAGCGAAACACATTTTCAAGAAAGGATATACTCCTAATTGGACGACGGAATTGTTCAAAATTGTTGAAGTAAAAATAACCAACCCTGTCACTTACCTTCTGGATGACGTGAGGGGAAATCCCATCAGAGGTGTCTTTTACGAGCATGAATTACAGAAAGCGAAATACTCTGACGTATATTTGGTGGAGAGGGTGTTGCGTCGTAAGGGGGATAAAGTATTTGTCCGCTGGTTGGGTCTAGATAAATCTCATGATTCATGGATAGATTCAAGTAATCGTTTGTAAATTGTTGAGTTCACAACAATGTCTACTCAAGATGATGATGATAATGATGGTGATGGTGGTGTTGATACTGAATTGAACAGAATTTTGAAAATGTATGACGATAAAGTGATGAATGAAACAAAATTCATACTGAGTGCAGACTTCACGTTGAACAAATTGATTATTTATTGCGGTCTAAGTCCAGCGAGAGATTTTTGCCCTTCAGTGAAACTAATACATTCCAATGAGGAAATATCTTTTGACTATAAAGAGTGGACCTCTCTGATGAACTTGATTCAAAACGTTGAACACCTTAACGAATCTGGAGCGGAAGTGAATTCAGTTGTGTGGGGTGAAAACAAACTCACAGTAATTTCAAAATATAATAAAGTACTTTACTTTAGCGAGCAAGATGTGGAAGATGTTTTGAAAATGAACTTTACAATTTCCCACAGACTCAATATGTTAGTATCTTTACATTTCAACGATTACTATACTCATTTCATGAAATGTATTAAAAAAAATATTTCTAGTGAAAACACCGGTTTTGATCTGATTTATTCATTCTGTAACTTAATGCCATGTTTAGAATCCTACTGTGTATTGGAATGTATATATCATGCAAAAGATAAAATATTAAGTGATCTAGATAGGTTGTGAGTTGAATAAAAATGATAATAAGTCATGAATATTTTTTTATTTCACAGAAATAGGTTAGAATGTACAATATAAATAAAAGTTTCTATATCTAATAACCATACAAATTCGTCATTTTTTTATGGAACATGTGGAGAATCAATGGATTTTTCCCTATATCATCAACACTGAATGAAGTACTGATCTCCCTCAGAGTAAGCATTTTCAAAGATTCAGGATTATTTGAAATCTTGATACAACGTGTATCGAATATATTTTGATTACCTTGTTTTATATTGATGTAATAGCCTGAATGTAAATGAAGTGATTTTTTTGATATGCGTGATGTGAACTGTTTATCGGTGAAACAAAAAATATTTACTAAAAATAAGTTAGAAAATTCCTCTATATTCATATCGACTAGGGTCACTTTCAGTCTATTGATTCTATTGGAAAGAATAAAAAATTTTGATGTATGAAACATAAAAAATTTTGATGTATGAAACATAAATTCAGCTGGAGAAGTGGGGCTCCAAATATTGAAATGTTCTCTTCTAAAATGATTTTCTAAATAAGAGAAATTCTCAATATCGAAAATATAAACTTCTATATCTCCATATTGTTCCATTTCTCCCGATAGCCCAGCAACAATTTGTCCAGAGAGCACCCACTTCTTAGATGGAATTAACATCAGTTCTTCGTATACAGCTGGGAAGTTGGTTTTGAATTTGTCCACTAAATCTTTGCGATGTTGTATGGTATCCAGTATAGCACCCTCAACCATTTTGCGGTACTGTGAAATCTTGAAATATCATAAATATTCATTAATTTTATGATGACCCCAGGGCAGTGTCTCATAACTATTTGGTAATATGAATCTTTTATCATCATTATTTCCTAAAGCCACCTTTTTTTGTTCTAAGGAATAAACCTGATGTGCAAAACTTCGAATAGTTCGCTGTGTTACAAATTTTACCTGATTATATTTCAAACAATTTAGATAGTCATCAAAAGTTATATGTTTTTTAACGACAGCCCTTTTAATACCCTTTGATTTTTTATGACAATCACGTTCAGATGCCAACTTGAAACTGTATAGTTTTGAGCGCAGACCAACGAAATGTGAAACTATTTTTCCATTGTTTTCATCTTTAACCATACCGATTACTTTCTTGTTTACTGGTGGTATTTTATAAATATTCGGTTGGGTATAGTCCCATGTGTCAAAATGAGAGTGGCAATCCCTACGGATAATTTCGTACGGATCTTGGTTTCGAATTTCGTAAATGTATCCATCTGTATCTATATATCTAAGACTAATGTTGGAAAAAGTTTTTAGCATGTAGTTGTAATGAAAATCGTATACGGGCACTTTCGAGAGCTCCAATACGGCTAGGCCAATATATAATGGTTTATTAAATACTATTGATGCTTTTTTCATTTCCACAGACATGAGTTCCTCATCGAAAATGGTTCGACTCTTAAATAAAGGACTCGCTATTAAATTTTTAGCATTGTACCACCCTCCCATTTTCTAACAATTCGAACAGTCTTGTGTTTTCTAACATTCTCCATGGTTTTTCCAAAGACGGCATTGTTCATTAGCTTGAAAAGATTTTTTTCAAATTCGTTTTTGGCTAAAGTCCGTAATTTTGTGTTTTTATCAATATACGATTTAAGCCATGGAGATTGCTGGAATTTCAAGACGCGATGAATTTTTTTCAGAATGAGTCCATTTCGTAACGCCTGTTTTAGATTCCGATAGTGAATAATATATTTCTCTTTTGTGTATAAAGTAGTTAGTAGTTTTTTTTGTTTTGATGATGGTGGTATACGCAATTCGGGACAGAAAGGAAGGTCGCTGTGATAATCGTGAAGATATTGAGGATACTCCAAGTCCACTTCTAGAAAATATCCGTAGGGTGCATCATCTGAAATGGAGAAAACATCGATATCTCCATCCACCCATTCGAAACCGTCATGGGGTAAAAACTGTGACATCGCTAGTCCATATAAATTATTAAAATCAAGATAAATGATGTATTTTGGTTCAATATTAGGATTAAAATTATCCATATATCTGTTGTTAGCTTCCGAATAACGACCTGAACATTGGGAAATACCTCCGCGTATTCCACGTTCCACAAATAACAACATATCTACATCTTTCAAAATTTGAAGTTTACAGTTGGTAAAATTTAACATACAATCAAAAGTATAACCAGGTAAAGTAAAGTAATGCGCTGGATCGAGAAGGTAAGTTTCATGACATTTGTTACGAAAGTTTTCGAATACATCAGCTAATAAAAGAATATCAGTTTTCAAATATAAATCCAAATAGTCTTGAATTGTATTACAATTGAAGGATTTCCACACCTCTTTAGCATGATCATACTCCTCATCGGATACATATTCATCATTCAATTTATTGTAAAACTTATCAATTGGGGGAGAGAATTTTCTCTTAATTTATCGATTGAGTTCAAATAATCGTAGGGGAAAACCCCTTTTTTAGTTAAAAGAAATATATGATTTTCATCTAAGTGTGAGTATTCATGACGTAGTATTTTAAATTCATGTTTAGGTAGGTAGGAAGATAATGTATCAAGTGAAGATCCTAGGAATCTAAAACTATCTATAAAACGAAATTTCACTTTCGTATTACTATAGGATTTTGTGAAACTGATGTATCGCTCCTTATTTAAGGGTAGAAGAGACAAGTCTCCTACCTTAGCTAAGGCCTTGATTATGAAATGACTATCATAGCCTGAGAGGTTGTGAAAAATAACTTGAACCACATAAGATTTCCTATAATTCAAATTGCACATATGATGCGCTTGACCCCGAACTCTTCCGGTAAAATGATCATGATCGATAACGATTTTATCGTTGGGTAGAAAACTTTCCCCGCAAATATTACAGTAAGATCCGTATTCAGACATTATTACTTCACCATCAATGGGTTTAATATCCTTCATTAATGAATCAATTTTAACCGCAATTTCATCAAGTTCCAGTGTGAACCAGTCGATACAATCCACCCCTGTATAACTTTTGTAATAGGATAGGGAGTCATTGTGAGAACATTTTAGGTAGTAGCCAGCACTTATAGGTAAATGTTCTTGATACTTTGTTGAATTTCCACATACTTTAGGATTTTCCATAGGTTTTAAATAAGATTCGAAGTCGGCATAAATAATGAAATTCTGTTTTTCTTTATACAAATGATTTTTGAAATAAACGTGTGACTTCTTTGGAAAACAAATACCACATTGATTATGCTTTTCACATTCAATATAATGAGTATCTAGGTTCATCTGAGTTTGAAAATAATTGAGGCAACGATCACAAATGAACTTTCTACGTTTATTTCGACTCAACTGTTTTGATACTAATCTCGATAAATCTTTTATTAATACAAAATGATACTGAATTTCTTCCTCCTGATCTTTATCATCTGAAGGTGACAGATCATCCGTTGGAAAATAAACATTTTGTATTAGTAAAAGATTAAAATGACGATCTGGTATTTTTGTGTTACATAATCGTGCTGGTACTACCTTAAAATCATTACGATGATTCATTTCTAACGTGAATACATTAATAGATAATTGGTTTTTTTGTTCAAACTTTGGTATATCTCTCATTTTAATGGGAAACTCTATATCATCAAACTTGAATATCGAACTCGGATGTGGATATGATGTGGTCCTGTCGGAACTTTTATTCACGGAAAACATTGAGGCAGATATGCTCCACATTAAACAATAATTATCATTGAAATTTTTTACGTTAATACAAGCTTTTTTCCGAGCTATTTTCTCGGGAAGTGGAATATATGAAGAAGCAGATGGTGAAAAATCATACTTGTTGACATTTATTTCCAGATAGTTTATTGAATGAAGAGCATAACCGCTATCCCGTTCTTGAAAATGTTCTAATTTTTTGAAAATTTTCGTAAGCACATGATCGTTGAACCAAACGCGTAGGTCTGTACTCAAATCTATCTGTTCATTTCTCGTAGAAAAATATTTTAAATCGTATACTTCCTCCTCACCACTCTTCTTCACAAATTCCCCACAAAATATCGCATTACATTTGATAGTTCTAATAGTTCTCAAAATATTACGAATTCGTCTCTTGAATAGAAAAAAGCATCATCAAAAAACATATTTAAATCTTTATGGGTCAAGTTTATAATTACACCCGTTCTAACCCTCGATTTGAAAGCGCTCTTCAATTCGCTCCAAGTAACACGTTTACTTCTAACATTTATTTTTTTACTACTACTTGCTCGGGAAGCAATAATCGAAATTAACTTTCTTCTACAAAAATGTAAATTCGTAATACTAGCCTGAAGTTTATTCATTGAAGCTTGAACAAGATTTTTGCGAAGAATTATTTCATTTAAGAGTCGTATTTGTTTTTGAATTAGTTTTAACCATTGGATTTGAGTTTCACTGGATTTCATGAAAGATAATAGACTAATAGCTTTACGAAATAATGTATCAGAATCATTCAGTATTACCTCCATGTTCTTCAAATCTCCACTATCTCGAACTTGGTTGAGGGTGAGAAGTGGCCAATCTCCTGAATCCCTAGAGATCTAAACCCGTATTTGGCGGGAGTGAAGTTGGCTATGAGTGACCGGAAAACTTCCGTTACTCTTCTTGGTAAAGACCTTGAAATCCTCCGTTTCCACTAGTATTGACTCCCCATAATGACCATTTATAATTTTCAACTTGAGAATGGGATAAACAACACCTATTGGCAGATCCTTCAATTTTTCTAATGGTTTAGCATCCACCTTAGAACATACAGCGTTAATTTCCTGAAGATTCATGTTTTCTATAAGAAATTAAGTTTGAAAATATTCATGAATAAAAAAATTAGTTTCTTACCTGAACTTTGGAAAGTGTAATTGATAACCAATTAGTTCAACTCAAAATTTCTAACTGACTATCGCAACTCAATTATCATCGAATATATATCCTAGGGAATATATATATATTTTTTTTTTTTCGTTTAATTGTATAGTTGAGCTGATAAGTTAAATATGCTCCTCCTAATGAGTTTATTAGCTGATTTTTTCTTGGAAAGTATGGATTGTTGAAGATAATCAAACATATATTGTTCGTTTAATTGGATCGTTAAGCTGATAAAATTTGTCATTAATATAATTTGATCAATTAGATATGCTCATCCTCTGTTACAATGTTTTTCGATAAAATATTTTTTAGTAGGAGCTGAAGTTGGTGTAAAATTCCAATATTTTGACAGGGAATATCGATAATTGTTTCCAAATTATTCTCGTGGATGCTTATTACTTTTCCTAAGAATTCATCAAACTCATATACTTTTTTATTCTTGAAGAAGTAAATTTTCCCATTTGTATATCTGAATACGTGATCTATTCTCTGAGGAATTCCAGGAAACACATCATCGATCAGTTTAATAGATTTATACCTGCCTGCACATTCATCATATTCCACACATAAATTGTTATTGAAGATTATATAAGTTTTCCCAGTATATGTATTCACAACACCTTGTATGATGATATTTTTTGGAAGCCCCATGTTTTCAATTGGCTGTTCATATTGAACTTTGAAATTTGTAGAATCAATCAAGTAATATTTAGTTTTGTGAAATAATATTATTTCACCAGAAGGACGTTGATATATATGACCACCATCATGAAAATTCAGTTCGGGGATACCTATGTAATCTTTCAACCTCATGGGTGGTTCAATACGTTTTTTATTTAGTGATATCACCCAAACCCAATCCTTGTAGAATAAATATAAATGATTGTTCACCACGAGAATCCTATCGATGTTGTTATTTACAGAGCATAAATTAGGGGGATTTAAGCTGATAACATCAGTAGTAGTAGTAGTAGTAGTTGGCGTTCTCATTGTTGGTGAATTCAACACCTTCTTATTTCTTACGTTGAATCGTTTAGGTTTACCATATAGAGATTGTATGGCATAAATATCATCCTGTTCCAACTCTAATTTACTTCTAGAATCATTGTAAAAGGAGTACATGACGGAAGGATTGGCGCTCGAGTGGAATAATCCTAAACTGTGACCAATTTCATGAAGAAGAGTCTGATATAACGATGTATATCCATAGGGTATTGACTTATTCGTTATATTTCGATCCCATCTCTCATCTATATCTAAATGAATTTCGTAACAAGGCTCCGCACCCTCATTTACACCGTCAGGATAATGAGAGTGTCCCAATACCAACCCTCTACCATCAAAATCATATGGACACTTGGATATTCCCATACATCTCTTACTATATTTATGATACCTTCTACCGTACGAAATTAAAATATTCGGTGAAGTTTCATTACGATAAAATGATAAATTAGTATGTCGAGCCCATTCTTCGAAACATTTTTGCGCCACTTTCTGATCTAACCATGATCCCAATAAAAATTTCCATCTTATTTTATTGTGTTTCCATTTTACTCTATCTCTATAGATCGTGAATTTTTCAGGGTGATCCTGAACTCCACATCTCGGTTTCTTCATCAACTGGATTGTTTCATTATTTAAAATACCATCACCGGTAATATCGTAAAAATCTTGAAACTTCAAAATGGCCTGGCTTAGGATATCATCTTTATAATTTTTTTCTTGTAAAGATGTAATAGTATAATTTTCTGAAAGGTATCCATATTGCTTCAAATATTTCGCTGCTGACAGTAAATCGAATTCGTGATTCTCATCATTCACATCTTCAATTTCTTCTTCATAATCTAATTGAGTCAAACTAAGTGCTCCACCCAACACACACAAACATATAATAATCCTCATTGCACGAATGATTGATATTCAATAATTGAATTATAACTGATTTCAACTATTTATACTCAATTTGAAGTTTAACATTCAATTTTGCACACAAAAAAATCTCTCTCTCTCTCTATTTTATTCGAACACCCTGTAAGTCATATTTCGAGCGGTTGTACCTAATAAAAAATTATTTTATCTATGTTTTTTTCCCTGCACGGAATAATGAACGCCAATTACTATAACGAAGCGATAAGCACATTCCCCGTTAATTATGATAACGAGTGAAAATAAACTACTAATTGCTCATCAATAGTAAAAAATACCTATTTCGCACCTTTGGATTCATCAAATCAAAGCATCATCGCACTCCACTATTCTTCACGAACACGTACAAACTCGAATTACGACTATATCTCTACCCCATCACGAACTATCAAAACTACCCTTCTTCACGGACACAGGGGTCGCACAGAATTCAAATCCACACGCCAATCATCTATCGATACTCACAACTCTCACCTGTCAAAATCTGAAAACTACACCTCAACCCATATCAAAGTTTCACAAAAATTATGCCTAATTGATTATTTTAACATGGGAACTCCATGCGCCAGAACCCGCATACCCCTTTTCAACGTACACCCCACACTTTTACGTCTTCGATCACACCATCCCCCGTTAAGACTACAACATCCCCCCATCCCGCCGCCACTCCCCGCCCCCGTGTCCACATTCTCACCTCCACGGCCCATTTACTACCGATTCCTTCATCTTTTTTTTCACGCTCTTCTCTTTCACCTATGAGGTTCTTTCATCACTCTACTTCTTCAGTACTACCCTCTTTACAATACCTACCTATTTTTTTTACCACCCTCTTACTGCGGATGGACAAGTTATAGGGGGTAGTGCGCCAGAATCCGCTTTGTTCATACTACTCCTCTATTCTAGGAAATGGTTGGGACCCTGGTACCAAAATTGAATTTAAATCTCTAAAATCGATTACTAAGCGGGTACGTTCCTTATCTTCTTTTTTATAAGCTAAAATTACAGGGGCCGCATAAGGAGAAGAAGATTCTTCTATTCAACCATTAGCTAATGACTGAATAACCTGCTTTTCAATTTCTTGTTGATCAGGTAATGAATCTATACGGCTTTTTTGACATAAACTTATTTTCCGTCATTTTATATGTGCTTCATAATCCTTAACTTATCCTACATCGAACTTATTATTAGCAAAGGCCTGGTCATGAAGTTTAATCATTTCCAAAATTTTTATTTTCTCATTTTCGTTCAAATGTTTTAGACTTTTTTCTTCTATCTCTTTTATGCATCTTCAAAATTTATATTCAATTTTATAACTTTATAACACGAGTCATTTATAGAATTGTTTTCTGGAGATACTTATTTCTTATCTAACTGAGAAATTAATTCCTTTTGTTTGAAATTTGTTACACTTTCAATCTTGATATTTGCAGGATTTCTCTGTAAAATATTTAATTTATCATCTCGAATTCTTTAATAACATCTAATCCTAGCAAAATATCGTAATAAAAATCGTGTGTGTGTGTGTGTGTGTGTGTGTATATGGCATATATACAGTGATGTATACAACTGAGTCCAGTTTTATAAATTTTTGATGATGACTTTGTGATAGAAACATATAGCGATTCATCAGGTATCCTGTTTTACAATTTCTTCAATATGAATTTTTCATTTTGCAGATTCTCATAATGTCGGCTACAATGGATGTCGATCATTTTTCCTCATATTTCAATCATTGTAAAGCAGTTTATCTAGAAGGTAGAACATATCCAGTTAATATATACTATACACTTAAGCCATATGATGATTATCAAACAGCTTGTGTGGCAACATTCTTCAAAATTCACAGAGAAGCACCACCTAAGTGAGTTAATCAATTCGATGTTCTAAGTAAACTGAATTGTTTTATGTTTGAATTGATAATATTATTGTATGAATTGTTTTAGTTTTGATGTGTTAATTTTTTTGACTGGCCAAGAAGAAATTGAAGCTGTTGCACATCAAATAAGAACAATGTCAAAAGATCCAGAAGTAGAGGGTCCTCCCATGAAAATATTCACACTGTATGCTGCTCAGCCTTCAGCACAGCAGTTGAATGTGTTTCAGCCTGCTCCAGAAGGAAATCGAAAGGTTATCATAAGTACAAATATTGCAGAAACAAGTGTTACTATTACTGGCATAAGATATGTTATAGATGGTGGTATGGTGAAAGTAAGGTAATAGTATTGTAGCTTGTGCGAGTAGATCAATAATAAAAATATAGATCATAATGCGGGTAGATCAATAATAAAAATATAGATCATAATGTGGGTAGATCAATAATAAAAATATAGATCCATCTAACCGTCCAAATCGCCTATGTAGCAAAATCATTGAAAATATAGATTCACCTTAATCGTCTATGTAGCCCCAACAATTATAGAGAATATGTAATATGTATTCAATTTGAAGGTTAAACTGTAAGAAACTTTTGCGGTTGTACTATATTATTCTATGCGTGGAAATATTAAACGACACTTGTATTTAGAATATATATTCATGATTATTTACAAGGAACCAACTATTGGACACGTGGTTGTTGTTACTCGATGGAAGTGAGAGTGACAGATTGTTGAACATAGAAATGATAGTCAGAGAAGAGCTCTGAGAGAAGAGAGAGATTGTCTAAGGTCTGCACTGATTTTTCTAAAGGTCTTGATTTATATCCTTTGCCTCTTCATCTTCTTTTTTTGCCTCTTTTCAACGATGGCATTTGTGATTTTTTCTTCCCATATTATGATTTTGGGTTTTTTAGCATTTCCTTCTTTTGCTCTCTTAAAGACTTTTCTCTTCTGTCATTCTCTTCCATTGGGAGATAGAGATGTTCTATCACCTGATGTTCTGGGCGCAATCTCTGTTGTTCTTATAAGATTATCAGTGGCGACGCGTGACTTTTTCTAAAGTGTTACCAAAACCATATTTGAAAAATCTTATTTAAAGAAAAGTTTTCGCTTATTTTAGGTATTATATTCAAAAATATGACTATGATTATGACTAATCCAAGTGTGTACAATAAAATAAAACAAATCACTTTTCTCAAACAATATATGAAACAAACAATAAAAAAAGTAAATATTCCATCCTACTACAAAAAGAACACAAATGAACAAAGTAGAACAGCATATTTTGAAAATTATTGTTTATATTTTAAGTCAATTCGGCGATTTTCTTCATTTACAAAAATGTTAATAACAGAATCGTGGAAAGTGGGTCTGATCATTAGTCCATTTAAAAAGCTTTTCTCGATGGAAATTAAGGAAAATGACGACATTCGATCTTGCAATTGAGTATCTCTTAGGCATGTCTTAATCCGCTTCATTGCTGAAAAACTTCTTTCAGCGGATGCACTTGTAGCCGGAATTGTTAAAAATAAGTTTGCCAATTTAAAAGCTCCGGAAACGCATTATCAAGCTCGGAAGACTTCAAAAACTGATAAAATTTTTGCAAATTTTTCTGAACATAATCTGGATCATTATAAAGAACTGTCAATTCTGTTTTAAACTTTACTGTGTCAAATATTTGTCCATGTAGGTTTACAAGTTGATGAAAGGCGCTATCTGTAAATTTTTTAAATTGTCAAAATCATTTAATGCTAGACATTCTAGATGCTTCAAGTCAGAGAATTTGTTTTTAAGTTGAATAATCATGGAGTCGAAAATTTAAAAAAAAATGCGTCGATAAGACGTCTCTTCATCATTGTTAATATTTGTAATTCGCTGCTTCTTATTGGGTTTGGGTACATGATTATTTGCAAAGTTTTCTTGCTTTGACCACAGGCTTTCAAAATTATTCCGCTCTAATTGTAAAAATTTTAGAAATTCATTAACTTTTCTCGTGCAAAATCCAATGTCATACTTTTTTTTTGTAAAATATCAAACAAAATTTCTGATTTTGGTAGAATAATCTGAAATATGTAAAAAAAAAATTAAAATCAAATTCTTGCAATGTAATGTAAAAGCCTTTCGAACAAATTCGTGTCTCTCCATCCCATGTTATAGCGGTAGTATGCATCTCTTCAAGTAGTTCGATAAGCTCTGAACGTATACAAGAAACAACCTCAACGAGTCTACCAGCATAGACCCACCTAGTTGCTGCTACTTTAGGTACACGTTTTTTTACTAATTTATCCAAAGCACCAGCTCTTTTGGACGATTTTTAGAAAAATGCAGCAAACCCTCATAGTGTTTGATAAAATATTTAACACTCTTCAATATGTTTCACTGATTGCTGTAAAACTAAATTGAGTCTATGGGCATAACAATGAACAAAAATTACATCTTTGTACTTGTCTTTAACCATTTTTTGTAGGACTTTGTGATTACTGCCACACCATCGTAAGTCTGTGCAATTAGTTTATTTATAAACTTGAAATCATTTAACACACTGAACAGAATTACGATAACGGTCCCGATGAACGTGCTTCACTAACATCAACAAATTTCAAAAATCTTTCACAAACATCACCGTCGGAGAAAACATATCTGAATACGACTGAAAGTTGCGATTGATTTGAAACATCGGTGCTTTCATCCAATCTAAACTACTCGTAACATCTACAAAACTTACTTCGGCAATTTCTGATTTAATTTCATCAATCATAAATGTAGATATAGCTTCAATAATATCGTTTTGTATGTCACTTGAAACTCCCGAAAAAACAGTTGATGTT
Organism: Henosepilachna vigintioctopunctata; assembly: GCA_030704895.1. NCBI lineage: Eukaryota > Metazoa > Arthropoda > Insecta > Coleoptera > Coccinellidae > Henosepilachna > Henosepilachna vigintioctopunctata. The sequence goes on along the minus strand of JARQZJ010000087.1, from coordinate 106,807 downwards.
TCTAGATGTTGACTAAATTTTTGATCTTTTTTGGCAATTAATATTAACAATTCCCTGCAATTGCTCCTATTCTCAGAGTCTTCCCCTTCAAAATGACCCCGAAACGGCAATTCCTGTTTGGCCAAATAACATACTGCATCTGTAAGTGCCGTATGTTACAATATATCCATTATACAATATCCAGTATACAATTTATACTGTATAAACAATTTATCTATTTTTTTAATAATTTCATTATATTCAGCAATATTTGCCTTAAAAGCTTGGTTGACAACTTTCGATTCTTATTTTGCCAAACTGGATCAAGTTGGCTTCACATCTCACCTGTAACGAAGAAATTTCATGTCTCCTCTTCAGAACTCTGAAATTATTTAAAGCGTGGACTCCACTGCTGGTCCACCCATTTTTTTCTGTTGAAAACAGAAAACATGGCCAACAATACAGTTATTTTTCTTACTTCCACATAACCAAGAGTTCTCACTACACCAATTAAATTTGAATTTTCGAACTTCTTTTTTTGATACCTTTTCAAAAAACATTTAAAATAGGTGTTGGTCTTCCATTTTCAATTATCTCCTTTTTTTCTTCAAAAGTATACAAGGAGAATGACTTTTCATGTAGTTGTTCGATTATTCATCCATCTTTAATTTTATTATTATTTAGATGGATATATTATAGTATAAATTTAACTATTACATACAGCTGATGGTAAAAAAAGTAAAATATTTGAAAGTAGTCATAAAATACTTATTGTCATTTTTACTGTTACCAATGGTAACATGGACGCTTTGACACTGAAGATTATTCTTATGAGCTTTCTTTCTTCTCTATTTTATCATCTCTGTGAGTTTTTTGATATTCAGTTCTTCATACAGATTCTGGTTGGGTAAATATCTTGGTGCTCCTACGGCTCTATTCTATTAGAGTACTATTATTATTATAGTACTATTATTCTATTATAGTACTATTATTCGCATACTATTCTATTATGAGTACCTTGGAGTCTCTCAATTCATGCGTTGTCCATTTCCCAGATTTTCCCTCCATCTGGTATAATGATCGTTTTTATTATCTTAATTTTGTTTTCGTCTGACATCCTGCTCCCTTATTTGTTCAAAAGGGGGTAGAGGTAGGCATGCATCTGTCTTAGAGAGAGAGATACATGCATGCACAACGTCTCGATAGTCCCCACGGTTTGACATAACTTTCACAAAACTTGGGATGTTTAACAAACTCTTATGTTCCTCTGCATTCTGATGTTGACTTGAAAACATATAAACTTTATTTTCCCCAAATATTTTAATATTTTTCACATTGATTTGTGGTGCACCTCTCTTCACTGAGTCACATGTTGATGAAATTTCGATACGAACCATATTGTATCAAATTAGTTGACAAAAATTGATTTCTAAGATTGTTTGATTTAGAATAAATCAAACGATTGATTTATTCTAAAAGAAATATAACTTTTGTTAACAATATTCATTAACATTATAAAGTTTAACTTACCTAAAAGAAAAATCAATTTAATGTCCTTATATCGTATACAATCTTAACACTATCTATTTCTATTATTTTACATATACATCTTATCTATATCTCTCTTAGTTTGAAAAGGGTATAAGGAAGTATATATATATATATATATATATATATATATATATATATATATATATATATATATATATATATATATATATATATATATATATATGGTATATTGGTCCGGGAATAAATCCGTTGATTTGTTGGATGCCTGTTGGAAACTGGCAAGGTTTCGTCAAGGTTCTTGACATCGATGCTTCAAATTTTATATTATAATAATTATTATATAATATATATATATATATATATATATATATATATATATATATATATATATATATATATATATATATAATATAGTTTATAAATCTAGCCATAAATCTATAAATAATATTAATAATCCATAAATATAGCAACTGAATTGAATGTTCAGAGCTAAAGCTTATATTTCTCTGTTTAATATGATCAATAAGTGTATTTATTAGAATAATACTGATTATTATAGGTGTTTTGTATAAATACTTGACAGAATATTGTGATGAAACATGCAATGTTCAACATTAAGTCAGCATCAATATACTACAAAATGGGATTGAATTCTTGCTTACTTATCGGTGAAACATGATTAAATAAAAATTTAACTCGAACTCTTGCCTTAATGTTTAAAAAAATTCGAAACTTCACAGTTAGTTATTCCAAAAATCCAGTTGGGAGTTAGATCTTCACTTTAATAAAAATAATTTCATCTCAATTCAGTATCAGTAATTTAGGAATGAAATATCAAAAAACAATACTTGGATCATGAAGATAAAGTGATATCAGACCATACTGGCTGAATTGAAAATTCAATACAGTAGTTAAGAAAAGATAATTCAAGAGAATGGTAATTGTATATTCTAAGAAATGAGAACAAAAAAACTTCAATTCATATGATGAAGCATTTGGTATTTTCTTAAAAAGTATTTCACTTAAATAAGCAGATATGACATGAGTAAAAGTTGAAAATGCTTTCCATAAAACATCATAAAATTCAGTGAAATATGTTATCTTAGGTGAAATATTTATTTTCTATTGATGTATATTATAGTTATTCGTTTAGAAAATGGAATACAGACAAGTATAAAACTCACAATAGCATTTACACATTGAAAAATAAACAAATGATAATGCATATATAACTAACACTTCATACATTGCATATATAATTAATCTCTAATTAAATAAATGATGAATCATATCGTTCAGGTGAAAACAATTTGATTTTTGAAGCAATGAATCGACGAAAGGCCATAAAACGCGAATCTCCAAAATGGGCCATTTCACTTTGAATGGCAGACCTACAATATAACGACCATTGTCGTTGCATTGACCTCTAGTGGTTGTGTGTGTGAAATAGTTCTCACAGAATACATCATCCAAAGATATACTGTTCACAGAAGGAACTTCCTCGATGTTCCGGAATTTACATAAAATAGAGTTAAGTGTATCACCTTCAAACTGATTTATTTTTGCAATGAAAGAAAAGATTTAACTTGTGGAGTAACAGGAATGTTTATTTTTACCCATTATTGTCCAACCAAATATGGTGTTCAATGCAAACGGTTCATCAAACTTTCCGGTGATTCAACCATCTCGCAAAATATAAGGAAAAATGTCATTCCCCAATAGAATATCTATTGGACCCGTTTTGAAATATTCAGGATCTGCGAGCATCAAATTTAAAAATTGGTTCAATGGATGTTTTGCTGTAATCGAAACAGTAGACATTTGATCATAAATTTCATAGACAATGTATATTTATATCAAATAAAATTTGAAATAACTATAAACTTAATTTCAAAATAGAATTTATATCTAATAAAATAGTAGGATCAAGACGAGATGATATTTTGCAACGAATTGCAGACTTAGCGGATGAAGAACACGTTTTATCGAAACCTTGTATCGCGACAGATATATTTTCTTTCTTACAATGAAGTTTAGAAGCAACTTCTTTTGATATAAAAGTAACTTGTGAACCGGAATCGAATATTCCACGAATTTTGTTTGCCTTTCCAAGAGTGTCATATATATTCAACTGCACGGTAGACATCAAAAAAACATTAGTTAGATACGACGTAACATTTGTAGCAAGTCCATTGAAAGATATTTCAGGTTCCGTTGAAGTTGAAGGTACAGTTACATTGGTTGTTAGACGTGAATGACTATGATGACTCTTTTACAAACTCGACTTCGCTTAATTGAAGAACAATTTTTCAAGTGATTAGATTTGGACATACAATTCATACAAGCATTAAATTTCTTAAAAAGTGCAAAACGCTCATTAGGTTGTTTCTTATTCAAATCAGGACATTGATAAACAACATGTTCTTCATTGCAAATATAACATTTTTTCGATGATTTATGTTCTTTATTAGAATTAGTACAAACCAAAAGAGATGCTGACTGAAAATGTGATTCAGATATCATCTTCGAGTGAACAATTTTCTCAACTTTATGCGAAGATTTAGTACAAAGCGAAGTAGCTTCAATAGCTGAGCAATGTTGAACTAAAATATTTCTAACTTCAGATCATATGTAGGAATGTCATTGGAGGCATATTAATTAATTAATTCGAAAAGCTCTTTTGTTTCCAAATCAAGTCTGTCCAATAACATGTTCATGAGTATAAATATCCACCAATTTGAAAACCCATATTTTTCAAAGCAGACAAATTCTTGCGAAATATATCGAGCAAATTTCGTAAAGATTGGTTAAATTTTATTGTACAAGACGTTTATTCTCGTAGCGATTTCTCAAAGAGTTATAAGCGATTCTATAGTTTGTATCTAACAACGGAACACAAGTTACCAATGACAGAGGCGGTCCTTCTAAAATTGAAAGCAAATAATTGAATTTTTCGAATTTGAATTCTCATGTATTAGTGAATCAAAGGAGGCTATGAAATCAGGAAATTTTCTGATATTTCCATCAGAATGTTGAAGATCTATTCTAGGTAATTTGACATTAATATTAGAAGAATTCAAATCTAAAACGGAGATAGATTGAGCAATACTTTTTCTGAATATATACAACTGAATTTCTATATATATATATATATATATATATATATATATATATATATATATATATATATATATATATATATATATATATATATATATATATATATATATATATATATAGTAAATACTGAGACTCTTAATCGAAATATCGAAATATTTCAAATAAAACTCTCAAGGAGCTGTCTACACAAATGTTGTCAACGAGAACGAACCCATCACTTTCGAGAGTGAATATTAAGAGCGTTTCGAAAAATTCATCGATCTTGTTGAATGATAATAGGATACAATTGTTTCATCATTATTATGAATCATCAGTCCATATTTAATCTATCAATCAAGAATCGATGACTTTCGAAACGAACATAGGTCCTATACCAAATTAAGAGAAGTTCTAGAGAGTGAAATACTCACGTAGGCTCCCTCTATCGGCGAAAGGACGTATAAACACTCCCTAGCGTTCAAGATTCCTATTCATGACAACAAGAGGGCGAGTGGAAGGCTTTGTAGATATTTCATTCGAACACAACAGAAAATTGTCTGAAATGTGTACGAATGATCCCATGCCTAATCGCTCCAGATCACGCCCAGGCGGGCAAAAGTGTAGCTAGTTCAAAGATTCACAGGTAATTCAATACTAGTAAATACTGAGACTCTTAATCGAAATATCGAAATATTTCCAATAAAACTCTCAGGGAGCTGTCTACAGAATTAATTAATTTGGTATAGGACCTATGTTCGTTTTGAAAGTCAGCGATTCTTGATTGATAGATTAAATATGGACTGATGATTCATAATAATGATGAAACAATTGTCTCCTATTATCATTCAACAAGATCGATGAATTTTTCGAAACGCTCTTAATATTCACTCTCGAAAGTGATGGGTTCGTTCTCATTGACAACATTTGTGTAGACAGCTCCCTGAGAGTCCTATTTGAAATATTTCGATATTTCGATTAAGAGTCTCAGTATTTACTAGTATTGAATTACCTGTGAATCTTTGAACTATATATATATATATATATATATATATATATATATATATATATATATATATATATATATATATATATATATATATATATATATATATATATACATCTGGGTAACAAACTAACACATTAATATAATAATAAGCAAAGGAGGAAGTATTGCATCAAGCCAGGTAGTCGAATAGAAACTTGGTAGATATGAATTGAAGTTACATCTCAAAAGTGTAAGACCTCGGTAGCTTAGCGGTCCAAAGCAGCGGGGCGTAAACGTGAAGACCTGGGTTCGAATCCCAGTCTAGTTCGAAAACTTTTGAAAAATGTAATTTCAATTCTCCAATTTTTAGATTTGTACTGCTGAAGAAGGGGGGAAAAACCTCTGAATCATTCAGAAAAATAAATAATATTTATAACAGTCATAATCATACCCAGTCTAACCAATAACTAATTTGAATTTCTATACAATACTATTTTCCTCAGGAAGATCAAAAATTTCGTAATACATAGTTTCTATGACGTTCGCTTTCCCATCAAATTCTAAATAAGTATTTTCTTCCTCTTGGAGAAGAATGTTTGCATTATGTTGAACGGAAACTGATGAAATTACAATATTATGTTGTTTTTCAAAATTATCTTTCCAGCGTTCTAATCCTCGATATTTAACCTTGAAGTTAAAGAAATTTTCAGGACGGTCTCCTATGTCTTGTGAGAATATATGCAAAGCATTTACTGATCAAATGGCCATCTGTCGAAGAGCGCGAGTGCGCAATAGCTTTTCCTCCTCACCAGGCAATTCAAATACTTTTTATGTATGAGTATCCAGGCATTTCGAATACTTTTTATGAATAAGTATCAAATAAATGACTGTAAATATATATTTCAATTCAAATATGCGAAATCGATAAACGATGGTGAGAGAAGAATATTTATACAGAACCGAATTATCTTTGTAAATAATATAATTCACATCGAAATATTGAATATATATATATATATATATATATATATATATATATATATATATATATATATATATATATATATATATATATATATATATCATTTTGAAAGTTTTTCACATATATTTATCATTGTCAAAAGTTTTGACAAAGTTGTAATATAACAACGAAAAGTCAACAAAAATAAACTTTTTCATATCAAAAAAGCCTGTTATTGCTAAAAACTTTCAAAATAAAATATCTTAAACAGACAATAAATCAATTTGATATATATATATTTATATATATATATATATATATATATATATATATATATATATATATATATATATATATATATATATATATATATATATATGTTTGAACGTAGAGATTCACGGATGGAAAAATATAATAGTATATATATATATATATATATACCTGCGTTTCGGTTATCTACAATTGTATAAAAAAAATTGTGAAATTATACGATAAACAGATGTCTATTGAAGGCCGCAATGAAAAGAGATACCAAATTCGAGAATAATACTTCTAATCTTCAACAATTAAGAATTCGAAATTAATGAATTCAAATTTTGAGATAATCGAAAAGCCTTCAGGATCGACCGAAAATCCAAAATCCGGCCGAAGGTCGAAAAATGTTGCATTGCGGACGGTATTGGAATTATAGGGAGCGCTAGTACATAATTCACAATTGAGAAACTGGAAGTATGAATATGTAATATCGACGAGAACGAAAATGAAAGGAATGAATATACGAAAAATATCAATAAAATGAATCACCTATTTACTCACCACGAAAGGGAATCGTCAACAAGGAAAACGATGGAGGTAAATAAAATACAGCAATACATCCAGCGAATAACGAATAGTAGACAGCAAAAAATGCGTCTACACTCGCACGAGTTCAGTACGCGAATTGCATCCATCTCTATCTCTCGGAAGGTCGGAGGAAAGCAAAAAAGTGAAGAATATTGGACGGATTGAAAAAGGATGGAAAAAAATACTAGATAATAAATAAATGATTCCAAAGAACCAAAACCGAAAACCGACAAATTTGATATCTCTGTTCTTTTTAAGTAAATAAATAAAAATTCTTAAATAAGTAAATATATTAATAGTAAAAAATATACAATATGACGACGAAACAAAGATAGAGGTGTTCACATTGGCTATAACCTGTATGAATATGTGAAATACATACCTAATTAACTATAAGGGACATCTATAATTATTTCTCAATTAGCAAACATTTTCATATTTGAAATATTTCATAATTATATAATGGTAATTACAGTCAACTTAATTCTTTGAACAGCATTGTACAACTTATTCATGTTGTAATTAATATATCAAAAAATAAATATGAATATAGTGAATTTAAATGATATTTCTACTTGATCTGATTATTACTGAATATTAACTTAGGACAAAATATAACACTTTCATCTTTAACTGTAACAATGTAACGATGAATAAATGAAAAAACTTTGATCAAAGCAGCTTATTGTTGAACGATATTTTCAACATTTTCAAAAGTTTTTGTGTCTAATTACTTCATTAGAAAAAACCAGAGGCAGGCTATCATTAATAATGAAATGCCTTGTGAAATCAGATGCGACTACAAGAGACATCTAGAATATCACGAAATACAAATTCTGAATTAGCCAAAATTTGGATATTCAAAATAGGTAGTTTATACTCACGGAAAAAAATTTTTCAGTCAAAATCTAATTTTCAAAACATTTTTATGTTAGGTACTTGACGTCGATATGACGACCGTTAATTTCTTAAGAAACAACAGCGTTTCTTTTAACTTGGATTATAGTATTTCTCACATTTTTAAACAATCATATTAAATTCATGTCTCGATTTACACGAAGCTGCTTCAATTGAGCACTCGATCCTGGGCAGTTTGGTATACTCTGGGTATTTTTAAGTTTATTGTTTGATTAAAATTTGTTGACCAGTGAATCATTTTCTCTTATCATTCATAAGTACATTTTCATCATGATAGATTACATGAAATCTGATATTACCATCTTTTTCATCACCTGAAATCATTTCATACATTCATATTTTTAATTATATTGTAATATCTATTTAACATATTAAGTTACCAAATTATCCATTTTTTATCATTTATATTTTTTTATCGTTTATATTCTTTCAAATATTATGAATTAAACTATTGATAAAAATGATCAAAGAAATACTATTCGTATTTACCTTGTTGTATACCTTCTATCCTCTTATAAGGAATGGCATTCCATTCTTATACACATACTATCCTGTTCTTTTTTATATTGTAACATCTATTTAAAATATCAAGTTTAATATAAATTCAAATTAAATATAGTTGAAATAAATGAACATTACATACTTAACTAAATACAAGAGATGTCATTAACTGTGTTCGTTTTGAACAGTGATTAACAAAAATATAGATTACCACATTTTTAAAGAAATTGAAGTACATCAACATATTATTAAATAGAATCAACTATATCTACAAAACTGTATGTATGTTTAAAATCGTACATAATAAAATAAAACGCAAAAAATATGACTTTTTGGAAACAACCAATTTAGCAGCTTAACTTAAGCATCACCTTGAGAAAATTTGAACTTCAATTATTCCTATATCATTATAAAGATTGCATGAAATTTTACAATATCATATAATATATATATATATATATATATATATATATATATATATATATATATATATATATATATATATATATATATATATATATATATATATATATATATATATATATATATATATATATATATATATATATATATATTAGAAATTCAGATGAATTATATACTCTAGTTAGTTATTTTCTAGGTCATTTCATCCATCAACGGGTCTAGAAATGCTGAAAGTGCAGAGAATATCTCAAGAACAGGCCTGGCAACGAACTGGAAGGGCTGGTCGTGAATCAGAAGGATCATGTTACCGCATATACACCAGTTCTCAATTTGAACTGTTGTCTAAGGCTGCTAAACCAGAAATACAACGCGTTAATCTCAATTCAGTTGTTCTACAATTACTCTCTCTAGGAGTACAACCCCAGCACTTCGACTTCATGAACAAACCGCCAAAAGACGCCATTGAAGATGCTTTAGAACAGATGAAATGGTTAGGTGCTATACATGATATTGCGGATGCCAAATTGACAGAGGCGGGCAGACTAATGTCAAAATTTCCATTGGATCCCAGGTAAACAATACCCATTTATAAAGTTAAACTTAATCGACAATATAAAATTTTTCAATATATCGAAGTCTATAAACATAAATTATCAAAAATTTCTGTTGTATTGTGTGTTCTGGTTTGTCACGGTTTTTGAGCTAAAGCTGGATATTGAATATGTATTTTAAAATTATTGCAGGTTCAGATCCACTGTCAGAGATTTAACAGTGGGGAGTGGTTTAGGTCTAACTGGTCATTGAGAAGATTGTATTTATCGCATTTTTGGAGTTTATTAATTTTCACGGCTGCCAGGTAGTTCATTTTCATACCCTTTTCACAGTAATGGAGAATATTAGGTTTGAAACAGCGTGTGATCTTATGTCCTGTCGACTATAAATGTTCCCGAAAAACAGATTGTCCGTTTAAGTGTTTTTTTAGCCTAGTTTCAAAACATCTTCCAGTCTGGCGAACATATGACGACATTTTCCACAGTCTAATCTATAAATTTCAGGCTTCTTCATTGGGTCGGACTTGGACAATTTGTTATTGTAGATCATTCAATCCAATCTGCTGTGACTTGAAAAAGCTATATTCAGATTATTATTTTTGAAGAACTTAACTTTTTGAAAAGGGGAATCTTGCCAGACACATTGAGAATCTGCTGTAGGCGCGAGCGCGAGGTAACAGCTTTTCAAGCGGGCCCGAGTGAAAAAACACTTGAGGCATGTTCCCCACTCTTGTCAGCCAGTAGCTTGGTCCAATCTACGGATTCTAGAGTTTTACTTAGGTTAATTGTTCTCTCTGCAGTTTCATATCTTATTTTCAGTTTGGTGTTGGGAGTTGATCGATTAACGCTTTCAGATGGAAATTCGATTAACTATCCATAATGGTCGCTCATATGAAGATGTCAATCACATTCTAAATGAATCAAAAATTTGTTTTCTATAAAGTTATGATGAGGTTATGATTAGTTGAGGTTTCAATTCAATTCAAATTCATAACTGAAATTGGAATTATAATTTCAATTGAAGTTATGATTAGTGGTGATTAATGAGAACCAACTAATTTTGTAAACTAACAGGTTCAGCAAGATTATACTGAGTGCTCAAAAATACGGTTGTATGGAAGAAGCACTGATCATTGTAGCCTTTCTAAGTGGGGAATCTGTCCTTCTAAATCCGTCTAACAGAAAAGAACAAGCTAAAAACGTAAGGCAGAAATTCTATTCTGGTTACGGCGACCATGTCACCCTACTGAATATATACAGAGAATTTTCTGAAGTGGGTCAGAGCAAAAGAAGAGTTTGGTGTCATCAGCATTTTATCAATATGAGGAATATCATCAATATACAGAAGATAAGAGCACAACTAGAAGAAATTTGTAATAGTTTTAACATTCCAAGCTCATCATGTGGAAGTCAAATGGATATTTTGAGGAAATGCCTTCTTTCTGGATTATTCATGAATGTCGCAGAAGTGAGAAAAGATCGACAGTATGTTACTGTAAGTAGCAATTTTTACACTTCATATAGCAAATTATAGAAGGATATTTTTTCTATATTATATATAGAAATTATAGCAAATTATTAGAATTTCTTTTCTTACATTTGCATACAATATCCACATATTCAGTAAATGAATATATATATATATATATATATATATATATATATATATATATATATATATATATATATATATATATATATATAACTAAAAGATTTCTGGAAGTTCTAGGGCATAAATTTGAACATTTACAATAATAAGTTATTGAATGCGTGTTAACAACTGGTATTTTTCTATGTACTGTAGTTTTTACGAATCCATAGATCTTGAAGTTTTTTATAATCCTTTTAGCAGATTTTGGAGTAAATTTGTAAACTCTCGATATATCGTCGCAAATGTATCACACGTCCCCGAAATTACTTTATCACATTCTCCATAAATCATAAATGAATTATTGAATAATCTTCATTTGTAAAATTTAATCGTCCCGGCGATAATATTGAAGTAGAAATTTTGTTTGGCACGTACCGTGTTATTTTCAGTAACCGTTAGGCCATGGTATGTGGAGTTTCAAACGTGTGGCATCGATATATATATATATATATATATATATATATATATATATATATATATATATATATATATATATATATATATATATATATATATATATATATATTATTATTATTATTATTATTATTATTATTTCGATTGTTTCCCATGAGGAGAGCGACTGAACTTGAATTCGCAATCATTAGGAATTTTGCTTCATCTTTTTTGCCTCCCAAAAACGCTTCATCCTCTCTGAATGCTCTTTCTTCCGTTCATCTGTCCACTTTAATCCAGGTTGACGATTTGATTTTTGCTCAAATTTTACATGTGCGATTTTATAGCGACTTTCAGTGCGATCTTCGAGATTTTTTATATTGATCTGTTGTAGATCCTTTTGGACCTATTTTAGCCACTCTGTTCCGCATTTACTATTCTTAATTATATTGAGTAGTTTCTTCGGTATTCTGGACTGTTTCATTCTGTAGACATGTGCATAGAACTTTGCTCGTCGTTTTCTGATTTCTTCCGTTATCGTATTTGTCTTTAGATACAGTTCATTTTGAGGTATTTTCATCCAAATACCGTTTCTATTGATTGGCCCGTAAATCTTTCTAAGAATTTTTCGTTCTTGTTTTTCTATTTCTCTAATTCTTGAATGGCCGCCAATAACCATTGTTTCAGCTGCGTAGATTGCTTCTGGAAGAATCGTTGTGTTATAATGCCTCAATTTGGCGCCTCTCGAAATGCACTTTTTGTTATAGTGAGCCCATGTTAGTTTGTAGGCCCTTTGGAGCTTGGTTATTCTCGATTCGGTTTAATCCTGAGGACTGTATAACTTCCCCGAAGTATTTAAAATGGCCTACTTGCAGAATTTCACCATGTTTTGTCATAAGAGAAGATTTATTTTTTGGTTTTCTTTCCATGTATTTGGTTTTATCATAAGACCTTTGTAACCCGGTTTTCTGCGCAATTTCACGTAGTTTTTCCACGGCGCTAATGGCTTCAGTTCTGTTGTCTGTGATGATAGCAATATCGTCTGCAAAGGCGATACATTTGAAATTTATTCTATTTTCTCTTTTGATACCCACTTGTATGCCCTTCACGTGAAGTTCCCATTCCCTAATGATATTTTCTAATACAATATTGAAAAGAATTGGCGAAAGTCCGCCCCCCTGCCGCACACCGGTTTTGATTTGAAAGGGATCTGATATTTCGCCCATAAATTTTACCTTGGAAGTTGTACCTGTAAGTGTCTGTTCTATAATTGATCGATTCCAAATTCTTTCATGATTTCGAAAAGGGTTTCGCGGTCTATCGAATCATATGCTTTCTTGAAGTCAATGAATGTGATCACTGTATTTCTACATTTCCTCATCTGTAAAATCGTTTTCAAAGTCCAGATCTGTTCAGCACATGATCAGCCTTTTCTGAATCCAGCTTGGTATTGCCCAATTAGTGGATCCGCTTGTTGTTCTACTCTGTTTAGGAGTGCTTTAGAAAGTATTTTGTACTCAACCGGGAGTAAGGAAATTCCCCTGTAATTATTGATATCCGTTTTGTCCCCCTTTTTGTGCAATGGATGTATCAACGCGCATTTCCAATCCTCTGGTATCTGTTCCGTTCTCCAGATTTCTGATATTAAATGATGAAGTTTTTTGGTCAAAGTAGTATCGTTCAGTTTCCAGAGTTCCGCAATAATCCCATCTTCTCCTGCTGCTTTGTTGTTTTTGAGTTGCTTGATAATTGCCGTAATCTCTTCCATATCAGGGGCTTGCGAGTCTGGATGCGTAAACCCCGAAAAGTCGAACTCAAGTTTTTCTTGGGGTGGATTGCAGTTGAGAAGGGTGCTGAAATATTCGGCAAACATTTTGCAGTTATTTTTTGTGTTAGTTTCCAACACGCCATCGGATTTTTTGAAGCAAAGAATGGGCGCTTGGTATCCTCGCAAGTTTTCTCTGAAAGTTTTTGTAAAAATCTCTAGTATTATTATTGGTGAAATCCTTCTGTATTTCGTGACACCCATTATTATCATATCTCCGTTTTTCTCTTCTTATTCCTTTGGAGGCCTGTTTTTGAGTTGTAAGGAAATTCTCCCAGTTTTCCTCATTTTTATGGCCGTTAAATTTTTTCCATGCATTTATCCTCTTGTCGACTGCTTGGTCGCAGATTAAGTTCCACCAGCGGTGTTTCCTGGTGCGAGGAGGTTGCCCTAGTGTGATGGCTTTCTGAATATTCTTTGTAAGGATTTCCCAATTCGTCGATTCTTCCTGATTGATTTGTGCAATGATTGCATCCTTGCGAAGTTTCAGATATTCGGGATCGGACCTAACTTTTCTGGGTGTAAATTTTTTATTTCTATTGGGTTGAAATTTTGTTTTTATTTGGAGGAGATAGTGATCCGAATCAAAGACGCCTTTACAAGTTCTGACATTCAAAATTTCCTTTACGTTCTTCTTGGAAATTGCGACATGATCAATTTGATATTCACCCTGCTTGAGACTGGGCGATCTCCAAGTAGTTAGCTTATGTGCAGGTTTTTGAAATTGAGTACTCATGATTTTGAGTTCGAAGTTCCTACAGAACGCGATTAACCTTTAACCGTTCTTGTTGGTACGTTTGTGTTTAGTATGGGGACGCGTAGTATCTCTGATTTTCCTTTCCTTACCTAGCTGTGCGTTAAAATCTCCTTGCAAGGTTTTCACGTGGTGTTTTGGTATTTTATTGGTTGTTTCTTCCAATGTTTCCCAAAAATCTTATACGCTTTCTGGAACGGTTTTGTTGTGGTGATTAATGGGAGCGTGCACGTTGATTGAAGTATAAACTTTATTAGCTGATTTAATAGAAAGCAACGAGACTCTCTTGTTGGGCGATGTGAAATTTATAACCGAGTCTAGTATGGAATTTTGTATCGCGAATCCGTTACCTAAAAGCGGTAATTTGCCCATTACTTTCACGGCAGGTTTCCCCTTGTAGATTCTGAAACTGTCGGTGTCCAAATGATTCTCGTCCACGAATTGTGTTTCTTGGAGAGCAGTGATTTTGAGATTGAACTTTCTCATGGTGTTGGTGAGCTGCTTCAGTTTACCTGTTTTATCGTGTGTATTAACGTGAATTGTACCGATGTGATGTTTTTGTTTGATCTTGAGATTATGGAAGGTTTTTGAGAAGCTCCAATTCTTCTCCGCACTTTCACGGCAGGTTTCCCCTTTTAGATTCTGAAACTGTCGGTGTCGAAATGATTCTCGTCCATGAATCGTGTTTCTTGGAGAGCGGTGATTTTGAGATTGAACTTTCTCATGGTGTTGGTGAGCTGCTTCAGTTTACCTGTTTTATCGAGTGTATTAACGTGAATTGTTGCGATGTGATGTTTTTGTTTGATCTTGAGATTATGGAAGGTTTTTGAGAAGCTCCAATTCTTCTCCGCATGGTGTCCCTGATCCCCCAAAATCCGATGATCAGGTGAAGCCAGTCTTTCGACTGGTGCCTGGGATAGTGATACTTTGATCTTGTTTTCCATCATGCTTTCAAGCTGAACAGAGCTTAGTGGTGGTCTCAGTTGAGATCACAGGGTGAACGACTCGATTTTTGAGTTCGAGAAGATTGAACTACAGCCGCCTCAACTAGAGAAACAGACGCTGACCACTGGCCGTCAGATACTGAACAGACGCCAATGGATTTGTTTAGTTAGTTTTTGGTCCGCCCTGTGTATCAGTGTCTCCTATATCTAGGAGACTTCCCCTATCCGCCACCTGGGTAGGCGCCCGATGGGGTACTAACAACCCCACTTGTCTTTAACTTGTTTTTAATCTGACACATTTTGAATAGAAATCAAGGTTAACTGTAGCATGTTTTCTGAAAATTTTATCCAGTCAGCTTCCTTATTGTCAAATAAGGTAGAGCATTTACGAAAAATTAACTCCGAAGACTCTAAAGATATATCTACCCTGATTACGAGATGGTCCGAACCTAAAGATTCACTCTCGACATGCCAATTGAACAAAGGGAACAAATATCTTGAAGTTGTAGTTAAATCTACCGCAGATATATTTTGATGAGGGTAATTTATCCTGGTTGGAGAACCATCATTTAGAAGGAAAAAGTTATTATTTTCTATGGCATTCAGTAACTTCACCCCAAAGATACTACTGTGAGAAGATCCCCATAATGTATGATGTAAGTTAAAATCACCACCAATAAGGAATGAATGATCTATGGCCCTGAAGAATGTGTTCCATTCTTCCTCATCTATTCTACCATTGGGTGGAATATAAATTGAATAAATGGATAATTTTTTATTTGACGTAACATTAATAGATACGGCAACGGCTATTCCAAGTATTGGAGGGAAATCAATATCTTCAAAGGACATTTTATTAGGAATCAAAATTGTTACGCCGCCATCGTCTCTATCTTTATTTACTAAATTATAACCTGAAAAGTGGACCGTTTGATTAACTTTCAACCAAGTTTCACTAATTATACAAATATCTATATTATTATCAAAAATATAATATTCAGAACTTCCCTTGTTAGACATAAGTGATCTTGAATTCCATTGCATACATTTGAGTTTACACTCCATCGAGAAATTCTTTCAATTTTCTTGAAATTAAATTTTTCCAGTTTGAGTTTCTAAAAAGGAAATGTCAATATTTTCTTTATGAATTAAAATTGTGAAAGTTGTTTTGCTTTATTGAGTAGAATGGTCACATCTTCTTGAGAGTTCTCTTGTTTAATGTAGAAATGTTTGAATTTGATCCGATGCTGATTTAATTATATATGAACTTTTTGAGCTCTGCTTCGTTTCCGATAACGTATCTATTTTGTAAGATTTCATTTAAGGATTCCATTATGAAACTTACAAAATTATTAGAATTCTAATTATGCCAAACTTTTTCTGAGTCGTCTATAATATTGTTATTAATACATGTACCTCTAAATTAGATGTATTAGGGAACGATATGATGTCATTATGAGCTTTTCTAAGTTCTTCACTTATATTGGGTTCATAGTGAGTAATTCTTCGTTTTCTTGTAGTGGTAAAAGTAGAAGAGCAAGTTTTCTCCGAATTTGATCTAACTGCTGATGCGTAACTATTACTTTCTTTTGTAAGAGCTTCTTTATACGATATATTTTCAAAGGCCATATTTTTTTAAATTCGTTTTTGTTTCAAGAATTCTGAACAATTAATATTATCCGTGCTTAAATGGTTGCCTGAACAATGGATACATTTAGGGTTTACTTTCTCACAATTCTGAACACCATGTTCACCACCGCATTTCTTACACCTGTGTTTACTTCTGCATTGTTCCGATACATGCCTAAACCTCAAACACTGAAAACATTGAATTACTCTTTGAGCATATGGTTCTACCGAGCATTTATATCTGTAAATTGAAATTTTATCTGGTAATTCTTGGCCCTTAAATGTAATTGAGATCATTTGACTTCTAAAACTTTGAAATTATTATTGGAAAGAGTTCAAATTTATGTAAAATCCGTTCTAAACTCATGGAATGTAGGGATCCAATATTATCGTTCTTACTCTTACAATGTAAATTTTAAAGGGACCTGTATCTGTTAAATCGTATGATTTAATTAGTGATTTTTTTCTGGTTTCCTGAGTACTTTCTATGTTACTATTAGTCGAACTCTGAGACTGCAAATTCGGGTCTTGAGATAAAATAGATTCTTGTGTGATTTGTGGAGCATTATTTTGCGTAGAGAGAGCCAATTTAGATTGAGATAAAATTTTATCAAATATTACTTTCGTTTTTTCGATATCGAAGTCGTTGTTTTCAATATCTTTATCGTTAATTAAATTCAAATATTGAATAAGAAGAGTAGTTAATTCATTTTGTGAGATAGATTTATGGTACTCATCCATATTTGTTCCTCCTGGGTACGGCGGATTATCGCTATCAATTGCATTCCATTCCATTATTATAATTTCTGTTTTCTCGCACTTAAGATCACTTGTTTAGAAATCAAAACACAGCTGTTTTACACCCGTTTGTCTCGAAATCTCAACATGTACTGAAGGTTTTGATATTTTAGCAATGTTTGTACTCAATTTTGAAATATATGGTAGGGAAATGTAATTATTTTCGGTAGATTTACTTTTTTTTAGTGTAAGGTATTATATAATTTATGAATTCTGTTTTCATGATTTTTTTGATCAAATTTAATTTTTATTTTTTAATGAGAAGTAATTATTTTTTATGAGAAGAGTACGAACTTCTTTAAGTGTTTCATATCCTTAACATGATGATGATTAGTGATCTATCTATAAAATTAATTATTATTCCTTTTTTCTGGGAATAGTGATGATTACTCATATAATTTATTGTTCGTTGCGAACTTACTTTTTTCTGAGCCATCTTGTAAAAATTTTGTTATCTTTTATTATTTATTTATATATATTTTTTATTATTTTTTATTGTTATATCCAAAAAATTTCAATTTTTCATCTTTTTCTTCTACAAGTGTGAATTGTAATTTATATTAACAATTATTGAAAAGTTCTAGCATATTATTGATATGATCTTCATCTGCTATTATTAAACAATCATCAACATATCTTCCATATAATAAAATATTTTCTTCTAAATTTTTCATTACATCTTCTAAAAATTCCATGACGAAAAAAAAATTAAATTGAATAAAATTCCATAGTTATATATATATATATATATATATATATATATATATATATATATATATATATATATATATAGTTCAAAGATTCACAGGTAATTCAATACTAGTAAATACTGAGACTCTTAATCTTCTCGATATTTCGATTAAGAGTCTCAGTATTTACTACTATATATATATATATATATATATATATATATATATATATATATATATATATATATATATATATATATATATATAGAAAGAAATTATTGAGGTTTTTGGTTCTCTAAATTATTTATTAGAAACCTTCAGCACATTACGTTTCGGTCCATTTTTTTGGGCCTTTTTGAAATTAAGTTCGATCAATATATTGTCATCAACACGCAACAAAAACAATTTTTATTACTATAATATGAAACAATATTCAAATGAAGAAAGGTTTCCAAAAATTATTACCCTATTGATAAAGAATTATGTTAATTTTCACTCGATGCGATGTTTTTCACATTCGGACAAAGACTTTGCTGTATTGTTTTTGTTTGCGTGTTGATGACAATATATTGATGAAACTTATTTTGAAAAAGGCCCAAAAAATGGACCGAAACGTAATGCGCTGAAAATTTTAAAAAAATAATTTTGAGAACCAAAAAACCCAATAATTTCTCACACATGTATATATATATATATATATATATATATATATATATATATATATATACATACATATATACATATATTTAAGAAAATGAACACTAGAACATTCATTCGAAAAATTCAAATTGATCAAGAGAATGTTATAGTAGAGCTAGATATGTGAACGTGTACGATGTGATGTCTCCACTATCCTTCAAGGCATAAATGTTAGAGAAATATTGAAATCGATGCCACACCTGATGGAAGCGAGACATATATGTTTCGTTCTGCAAGGAACTCGTCAGTTCATATTTTTATATGTAAATTTGGAATCGAAATTACTTTTTGCGATTACGAACACAAAAGTTTTCATCCTCGATTGGGATACGAATCCAGGTCTCTCAGGTTTACGCCCTGTTCTATCAACTAAGCTACCGAGGTCTACACTTCGCGATGCAATTTCGACTGCATCGAATTACTCTTTTTTGTTCACAAGCTAGTCTTCCTACGTGCGTGGTTAACGCGAATACTATTACTTCACGTTAATCTCATGTTCAATAACGAAAATTGAAAATACATCTGGGAGGATGGGAAAGTGTTTAATCACTTTCGTTCAGTTTGAAAGACGACAACCCTAGCGTCGACCCGTTTTAAAGTCGCCAACCCGCCTTGCAAGCGGGGCATTTTATTGCCAAATACCGTCTATGGATATGTCAAGCTTAAAACACAAAATACCCCAGATGGGTAGAGCTGGTGGAACCAGTTCAGAATCCCACACTCATAATTCAGTCTGCCTCATGGATTCTGGGGCAGGCAAAAACTTGATTTGCAGTCCGCTTTCGAAAAAAGGAGAAACACACACAACTCCACATCTGCACGTACATCTGTCGAACGCTTTCAAGCCCAGCAAAACTTCTAGAGTTGGAAAACGAACTCAGTACCATCAAATGGGATACCGTTGCCTCTCTGAGTTGAGAAGAAAGGGCGACGGTCTGATCGAGTTCAAGAGTGGCCACATGTTCTTCTACCGAGGAACTGATACCGGAAGAACCAGTGGTACAGGTTCCATTGTTAATCGACGAATGAAACATCTTATCACCAGCTACAAGAGCATCTCATATAGAGTCTCCAAAATCGAGATGACCTTATCACGGCGATACAAGCTCATGATTCTTCAGGTGTATGCCCCAAACGATTCCTACATTGACGATCAGGTCGAGCTGTTCTACGAATAGGTACAACATCTTTATGAAAGCTGCGACTCATACTTCAAAACGGTTATTAGGCTTCAATGCTCAAGTTGGAGTAAAACAATCCGGAGAGCGGTGGGTTGGAGGTTTCGGATATGGCATGCGAAATGATCGAGGAAGTAGAATGGTTGAGTTTGCGGAGGCTTGTTCTCTTGTTGCGGCGAATAGCATGGTTCAGAAGAAGCCATCCCAGAAATGGTCTTGGCATGGCCTGACAACATAGAAGAGGAACTTGATACATACCAAGAGCGCATCAATGAACTGAACATCGCGAGCAAGGAAATAAACACCGCAAAAACAAAGATGATGATGAACCCTTTCTGCGCCAGAGAGCAAATGGAGGTGGACGAAACCCCATTGAAAAAAGCAGTGTCTTTCTTATATCTGGGACAGATTGTCGCGGGAGACGGGGATATTACACCGGAGATCATACAAAGAACCGGAACAGCTTGGGGTACAGTTGGTCGACTGAAACTCATCTTCAAATCATATATTCCATTATCCCGAAAGAGCAGAGTGTTTGACAAATGCGTATTACCATCGATGACGTACGCCAGCGAAACTTGGACCCTGAAGTCTGTTCACATCCAGAAGCTTCGAACAACCCAGCGGAGTATGGGAAGATACATGATGGGCCTAACCATACGAGATGCTGGAATAAGCTGCAACTGGATAAGAGGTCAAACAAAGGTGAAGGATGTCGTGGAATGTATAAAAAGTTCGAAGTGGAAATGGACAGGCCATCTAGCGGAACAAGAGATGAGCGTTGGTCAGCTGTGGTTGGTAATTGGGGGCCCAGAGACAGGGTAAGACCAAGAAAGCGCCCTCACTATTGATGGGATAAGGAGCTTGTCGATTGGCTGGGCGATGCCTAGAAGAGCGAGACTGCCGTTAGGGAATCTTGGCAAAGACAGGGTAAGGCCTTCGTTCTGCAGTGGAAGGACATAGTCTTGGACGCTCGGATTGTCGTCTTTGAGACTTGCAGGCGAAACTGGTTGAACACCTAACCCATCGTCCTAGATGTACCAATTTTTCCTTAAGGAACAATGATAAATATAGTACAGAAATTACTCGATGATACTTGGTGTAGGTATCGACCCCTGCAGAGCACCACGCAGTCACGCGTTCCTCGGACGGACACCCATCAACAAGTACTCTTACACTTCTGCCCATAAATAAAACATCAACCAATAATAATAAGTACCACGCAAGCAGAGATTGAAAAACTTCTTAACCGCAATATTTGAACACATAAGGTCGAATGTCTTACTTTGGTCCAAAAATATCACAACTATCTTTCCTTCCTCTAATTTTCATGAATTATGTTGAACATTTCGATAGTTGCATTTGCCGTTGACCTGCCACGACGAAAACCATACTCCAAAGATGAAATGAGGTTATTGGATTAAAGAAAATCAACGAGCTGAGTATAATAAACATACTCTAGCAGCTTAGAAATTCCAGCGAGAACTGAAATCTGTCAATAACTGTCGGGCAAAGTCCCATTTCCCTTCTTGAAAACTACAAGCCTGCTGGAAGTACTACAGTCTGATTCAAAATATTAGGGAAAATTCCTTTGTTTAATGATTTATTTATTATATTAACAAAATGACTGAAGATATTGACATACAAAAGATTGAGATATACATGCTTTCATATCATCTATTATACGTAGATAATTCGAATAAAACAAAATAGTTTTTTTTTATTTTTACTATAATTTAGTTAAACATAACAATATTGTTACGCCAATACAATGGCTTCATCCGATGTAGATGATAAACAGATCATCATCTACATCTGATGAAGCCACTTTGTTGGCGAAACAATATTGTTATGTTTAACTAAATTGTAGTGAAAATCAAAAAACTTAGCTTTCTTCAAATTGTGTGTTTAGATTTTCATCAAGTATCGGCCCAATCGATTAATGATTATTATACGTAGCATGGACGGCTCACTGACGGGTTTCAAGAGCATAGATCTACATAAAAAATCACATGTTGTGGGTGGAAGAATCATGTTAGATCCGAAATAATCACACCGCAGTGAACCTCCCACAGATACACAATATTTCACAGGTCTATCAGCAACTTTCAGACTCCCAGTTTTCAGGCTCCCCTTCAGTTCAGATTTATGAAAACTGAATTCAATTTAAACCAGTGCTTTCCAACCTTTACGCTACTACGCCTCCCCGAAAGGAAACATTTTGTTGTATTTTATTATTATTTTAATATACATGTATAATATACATGAACATATACATACATATGCATTATATATGTATATATGATAGAATAGTAAACACGTTTTAAATAGTTAATTTATAACAAGAAAATTAGAAAACTTTTATTTACTTACAATAGGTACGTATGTATAATAAACAAGATTTTGATTTCTTATGCGAATGTTAAACATCTAGGACATCAAAAGTTAATGAGAGGATTGTTGCTGTTTATTGGTACAAAGTTTATCAAACCTTGGTGCTAGTGTGGACAGTGCTACTCGTAACTCCATTTCTACTACTAATCTGCTTCGATATTTGGTTTTCATTGCTGCCATTGCCGAAAATCCTGTTTCACACAAATAACTTGTTACGAACGGTAGAAGCACTAGCATTGTTCTGTCATACAAAATTTTATACTCTTCACTAAGATTCATCCAAAACTGAATTATTGTTTCGTTTCGAAACTTTGTTTTAGTGTGCTATCGCATGACAATTCTATCAATTTTTCTGTTTCGATGGTTGTCAGCCCGAATTCGTCATCTGTATTGTCTAATATAAATGTATTCTGAACCCACAACAACTTTGAGGAATCAAGATCTTTGAAATAATTTAGAAAATGCAGCTGTAACTATTCAAGTGTTCAATAAAAAGATTTTTGCTTGCTTCAAAATTGGCTGTGGCCCAAAAATATTTCAAAATTGAAAGCATATTCAGCTCATTCTTTTTTAAATTTGATTTCCATAATATCAACTTTTTAATGAATGCGTTAACATTATCATTTTGAACAAGTGGGTGCATTTGTGGTCCCTGCATTGTTTTATTCAAACTGCTCAATTTTCCAAAAATTTCCACCATATAAGTTATTTTAACAATAAAATTTTTATTGTTCCACAAATGTGCTTCTTCATGTTGATTATCTTCTAGAAAAGTTGCTATTTCTTCTTTAAGTTCAAACACTCTCTTTATCATTTTTGCTCGAGATAGACAGCGAAATTCACAATAATGTAGAAGTATAATCAGCTTCCATATCTACACACAGCTTTGCAAGTAGCCTAGCTCTCAAGGGAGTGTTCTTAGTATAATTTATAATTTTTATAGCTTTTGTAAATTTTTATAACTTTTGTAAAAATGTCATTAAGTTCCTCACTCATATTTTTTGCCAATAGAGCTGCTCTGTGAAGCATGCAGTGTGTCCAAATAACATTTGGTGTTTTCTTCTTAATAAATGCTTGGAGACTTGTTTTGTGTCCGGACATTGGGTGAGCTCCGTCAGTGCACAATCCAATGCTATTGTTCCACGTGAGATAGTTTGTTTAAAATAACTGTCAATTATACTAAAAATTTTAATGGATGTGGCTATTCCAGGAATTGGTTTGCAAAATAAGATATCTTCTAATATATTATTTTCAGCAATATATCGAACATAAGCGATTAAATGGGCATCTTTAGTTAAATCAGTTGCTTCATCAACTTGAATTGCGAATTTTGTAGTACGCAGTTGAGAAAATAATTGATGGCAAAGATCTTCAGGTATGTCATTAATTCATCTTCCGACTGTGTTATCAGCAAGTGGAATTTTTTCCAACTGCTTTGCATATGATTCGCCAAACATTATTCGAACTATATCAATAGCGGCTGGTGAAATTAAATTTTCTCCTTTTGTATGTGGTTTCTTACATTTTGCAATTCGGTAAGAAACTTGATACGAAGCCAATAATACATTTGATGAAACAGAAAGTATTTTTTTGAACGTTTGCCTCTGATTATTCAACTCGTCCAATTTTCTTTGAAAAAATTTTATGGGCTTATCTACGTTTTCAAAATGTAGAGTTTCCGGGTGCCGTTTTAATTTGGCTGGTGTCATACTATCTGAAGCTAAAACTTTGGAACACAACAAACACATTGGTTTTTCTAAGTCACCTCTAATAACACTAGTGAAACCTAATGGTAAATACGAAGAATTATTTTGTCTTTTCTTGGAAGTTCTATCTCTTTGATCTTTTTTGTTTTTATTTGCACTTGCTTCAACATCAGTACCCTTACTACGGTTGGCTTTTCTCTTGTTACTGAATAAAAATTTATCCATTGGTCTGAAAAAAATTAATTGATATAAATTACTGATGAAAAATACAATTTCGATTTCATTCAGATATACTTACAATTAATTTCAAAAAGAAATCACGTCAAGATAATAAATTACAAAAATATTCTCTCTAGTTGAAAGTTATGACAGTTAAGACATCAAAAGCGGGGGACTTGAAACGTACTGAATAAAAATGTAAAGTGGCGCTTGGATTGGGCATGATTGCCCAAACGTATTACTACAACTTTCTCGAACATATTCGAAATATAGACAAGGTTAATAAATTGGTTGTGTATCACTTATAGTGGCCCCATTTTTGCCGAGAAGTCATCTTTAACTTATATATATATATATATATATATATATATATATATATATATATATATATATATATATATATATATATATATATATATATATATATATATATATATATATATATATATATATATATATATATATATATATATATATATATATATATAGAGACTAGTATGATCCGGTCAACACTGTTTTGCCATATAAATTATTCTTAGGGAATATCTAGTGTAAAAAAAATTACTATCTCATTTTTAGTGTGTAGGTATGGATGTGCTGAAAGCGTCATCGAGCGCTGTGAACAATGAGGGATACAAAGTTAACAAAACACTAAATATTAATTTTTTAATTCATTATAATTTATTCTTTAAAATTATATATATATATATATATATATATATATATATATATATATATATATATATATATATATATATATATATATTATTTCTATCATTGATTAATTACCAAAGTTACACTAAAAACTAATATCAATTTGTTAATGCTATAGCGTGAACAATACTTTCTTGTTAGCCCATCTTCAGATAACACAAACAAACTGGAAGGTGCACCCACTCAAGAGCATGTCACATTGAGCACATGTCGCATGTTATCTTTGTCCGTGTGAAAAACATAATGTGCTCAAATCTTTTTTTTTGCCATTTCCAACAGTTTCGATATAATTCAAAAAATTATGGATTTCATAAAAAATGTATAATAATAATTTATAATTACAACACAGTAACCGTTGTTGCCGTGAGCTAGGTACACTTATTGAGTTTTTTTGAGGTTTTGTGAGTCATTTAATTAACTGATTATAGTGCGACCTATACTAAAAATTGATAATTTCATTATTTATTGATAAAAATATAAATTAGTAATTATAGTCCAGCAAATTAATAATAAATTTCAATTGTCAAAAACACTACCACAAAAAAGAAATATGCCGAAACAAAACGATATGCGAGATATGTGCAGGGGAACACAAT
The DNA here is from genome assembly GCA_030704895.1 of Henosepilachna vigintioctopunctata. NCBI lineage: Eukaryota > Metazoa > Arthropoda > Insecta > Coleoptera > Coccinellidae > Henosepilachna > Henosepilachna vigintioctopunctata. The sequence continues at coordinate 80,846 of JARQZJ010000087.1, read as the reverse complement.
AGTAAGACATGTACCAGCAATATGAAGAGGTGTATCAATTGTGTAGAAGCTAATACGAAGTATAATCTCAATTATGAAACAGATCATTATGCAAGTAGTAGAAACTGTACATCGCACGAATATTTAATGAACATTGAAAGAAGTAAAAAATAAATTACGAAAGCATCAATGCCCCTAAAACACAGGGAATTGATATTCTGAAAGAATTAAATGTAGTTGATAAGAAACCGAACCAGGAATCTGTGGATGGCAGTTCACTGAAGGTGAAGATAGATTTGGAAAAAAAACTATTAAATATAATACATTTGAATATTCGCAGCATTAACAAAAATTTCGATCAATTGTTGGTTTATCTTCAAGCATATGATATGTTTTTTTGCGATGTTTGTGTACTGAGTGAGGTGTGGCGCATTTCTGATCTCGGGATGTACAACATACCAGGATATAATTTGTTTTACAATGACGGGGATTTCAATCAAAATGATGGTGTTATTATATTCACAAAAAGGAGTATTGAAGTTGGGGATGTTAAAAACATTAAATTTCCGGGGTCGGGCGTCACATATAGTAAAATTTTCATATCTATAAATGGAATTAGATATGGCATTGTTTGTATTTATAGACCACCTTCTACGAATGTTTCATTATTTTTAGATGATTTGGAAGAGCATTTACTACAAGATGTTGAAAATGATATTGAACTCTTCGTAGGTGACATAAATATAAATATTTTACCTCAAAATATGGACGTGACTGCAATCAGATATCTATATCACTTATGATGGCCAATGGATATGAATCACTTATAAATGGTCCTACACGCATAACAGATTATCATAACTCATGTTTGGATCACATCTTTCTGAAGAAAAAACGAATGACGGCGGTTTACAATTCGGACATTATAAACTGCGATATAACAGATCATTTACCCATCATGGTAAATTTCCTCTCAAGCTCTCCTAACAAACTTACAAATAATGATCAACGACATACAAAGGCTGTATATAATATAGATTATATTAAATCACTTGATTTATTTGACAAGCAAGACTGGAACACTGTTTTAAGTGCAGATGATGCGGATTTGGCTGTGGGGAACTCCATGTCAATTATAAATTCAATTTTGGATTCAGTCACAGAAGGAAAGACCATAAAATATTGTAAAACTAGTAAAATCAAACCATGGATTACTTCTGGTATAATCTGATCTATTAAACATAGAGATAAAATGAAGAAGCAGCTTGGTTTTAACTCGAGTAATGAGAATTGTGAAAAATACAGAAACTATAGAAATAGTCTAAATTCATTAATAAATAAATATAAGTACAAATACTACAACTCTAAGATTGAAAATAATAAAAACGACCAAAAAAAAAATTTATAAAGTAGTGAATGAACTTTCAGGCAAAACCAATTCAGAAAAAAATGATAATTTCAAAATAAAAAACAACGATCTACATTCAATAATACTAAGGACATGGCAGAATATTGCAATAACTATTTTGTGAATAATGGTCTCAACTTAGCAAAAAAAATTATTACGCCTAGACATAATTTCCGGATGCAGTTTACTTCAAATACTTCAATGTTTATAAGACCTGTTGATGAAAATGAAATTATCGAAAGAATAAACTCTCTAAAAAGCAACATCTCCAAAGGAATTAATGATATTGATCCAAGAATTATAAAACAGTATCATTTGTATTTACTCAAACCTCTTGCACTTATTATAAATTTAATTTTCGAATATGGTCACGTACCTAGCCAATTCAAGGTTTCTGTCGTGACGCCGGTCTATAAAGTGGGAAACAGATCCTTCATAGAAAATTATCGCCCTATTAGTGTGATAAACAATTTTGCCAAAATATTCGAAAAATGTCTAAAAGACAGACTGATGAAGTTTTTGGAAAAAAACAAAATTCTGTCGAAAAGGCAATTTGGATTTGTGAGGGGCCGTAGCTCAACAGATGCAATATTAGAATTAACAAAGATGGTGGCCCAGAACCTAGATGATGGTAAAAAATGTCTCGCAGTTTTCCTTGATCTAGCTCGAGCATTCGATACAATTTCACATGACTCGTTATTAGAAATTTTGAGGGCCTATGGTATCAGAGGCGTTGTATTGAAAAACTTTGAAAGTTACATGGTGGAGAGGCAACAAATCTTCAAAATTGGTGATGTCTTGAGTGAACCTTTAGAACTGAAAATAGAATACCTCAGGGCACCGTTATGGGTCCAATCATCTTCCTTATATATAAACTCCTTAACAAACTTGGTTGTTGATGGGGGTTCCCTAATCTCATATGCAGACGATACTGCGGTAGTTTTTGTGGCAGACTCTTGGTCACGAGTAAAAGAACTAGCAGAGAAAGGACTAACCCAAGTAAAAAATTGGGTGGACTCCAATCGGCTAACACTCAATGTGGATAAGACGCATTAGGTGGCGTTTTCTGTTACTTCTGCCAATCGTCCTAGTTTTGACAGCATTTCAGTCGAATCGACGGTAATTAAAGAAGTCACATCCACTAAATATTTAGGTGTTACAATAGACGAGAACCTAAAATGGGACTAACACGTAGAACGCTTAGTAACCAGTATCAGGAAACTTATTCCTAGATTTTACATATTGCGAGAAATTTTAGGTAAAAAAACTCTTATTGACTATTTATAAATCTCTTTGTAGAATCATTAATTGGTTATGCATTAGTGGTATGGGGTGGATTATATCATAACCTTCTTCACTCCCTTAGCGTTACGCAGAACTTTATTCATAAAGTTATATACAAAAAAAAAGAAAAGATACCCAACGAAGTTCCTATACTGTCAAGAGGTTTTCGATGTGCGTTCTCTCTACATACTACATACTTGTATATACATGAATAATATGGAAGACAGGAAAAATTATATAGAACATAATTATACTACGAGAGGAGTTGCAAACATGCATGAGAAGATTCCTAGTAAAAAGAAAAATATTAGCCTTCGATCTTTTGAATACTTGGCAGCAACGTGCTATAATAACATATCATTAGAAATTAGGTAGATCAAGAATAAGAAAAAGTTCAGTAAATGTTGTCGATGCTTTATACATCAGAATTTAGATAAGTTTGAATTTATTACGACTTGATTGGTTTTTGTGAAATTTTTTTTGCGTTGAGGGGAAGAGAGAGGAAATTCCATGCATCCTTGTTATTTAGCTTGAATCTATAAATATACTAACGTGTAGAATAAAAATAATTAGATTTGTCGAATGTAATGTACACATTAGGGTGGAGCGAAAAATTTTTTTTTGCATTTCCAACTTCTAAGAGTAAAAAGTTTATGCCTTTTAAGCTCAAACATATACCTGTAAAATATTATTTGATAAAAATAAATATAACTACCTCCGAAAGGTTATTGAACTTTTACTAAATTCAGAATTTATGCAGGAGTTAGTGATTTATTTTTTCTATAACATCTTGATCTTTCTTTCTGTATAAGTATAATAATTAATTGGAAATATACTGTATTTTAACAATAAAAAATAAAAAGCAGGTACTGTAAGTACGAACAAGGAGTGCGAGGGGGTGCAAACCGGACAATTCGCGCGTGGACCGCGCGGGGCAGTGCACTATTGTCTTTCGAGGTGAACTGTGGCTCGCGCGCAATTAAAACATAACCTAAAACATTGTTTTTGTTAAATATGGAAAAAACTCGTAGTGCTTTTAAATGCCCACTATTTGGTGAATGTTGTGAGTTAAAGAAAAATGTTCTACCTACCTACGAAGATGTTGTGAAACATTACGAATGAACGAATGGGCAAGCGGCATCTTTACCAACAGTGACTAGTACCAGAATTATACAAATGTTAAAAACTTACCACGAGAAGCGAAAAAATCTTCTTAAGTCGATGAAAAAGAATTCCAAGCAAACTTTAGAAAATTTTATGAAAAATAAAAAGTTACTTTTTGATATATCAGCTTGTAAATGCAAAGATTTTAACTGTTGCACGTGTCCAAGAGGAAAGAAGGTGCCTAAACGTGAACAAGCTTTTTCAATTGACCAAAGAACGGTAAAATGATAATTGGCAGAGTTGATGTTACTGTAAGTAAAAAAAATCTAATGAATCAGGAAAGGAAGCTAAAACAACAATATCACTCTGTTGGTCCGGCGATTTCAAGTACGTCCTCTGTTAATTTAGATACCAGCACCTCTTCTCTTCCTTCCGAAACGGATGAGCTACTGAAAAACGATGCCTGCGCTGAGAAAATTGAATCCGTTTTTCCTCTAAAGAAAAAGAAAAAAGTGTCTAAAAAACTAATAATTAAAATTAATTATTAGTTTTGACAAAGTTGTAATATAACAACGAAACGTTAACAAAAATAAACTTTTTCATATCAAAAAAATCCTGTTATTGCTAAAAATATTCAAAATTAAATATCTTAAACAGGCAATAAATCAATTTCAAGAAATATATATATATATATATATATATATATATATATATATATATATATATATATATATATATATATATATATATATATATATATATATATATATAATCCCTGTTGCCCTTGGTCACGCGAGAACGGCTGGACCGATTTCACACTTTTTTTTGTTGTATTTGTTATTGTTAGGGGAAAAATTTTAAAAATTGGGTGTAAAATAAAATTTAAAAAAAATTATTAATAATATCTCAACCAATTTGTCATTAATAATACAAGTAAGAAATAATTATTAATTCTCAAAAAGAGGATGTAATAAAACTGAATATCTTATCACACATCACGGTTATTTCAAAGCTATCACGACTAATATTAAAACATAAATTTAACATAAAATTTTGGTAAGTTTGAATATACTAACTTACACGTTACTCACATAGCACGTGGTATATTTGATTGAAAATGAGATAACATAATTTTCTTCAATTTTCTGTTTCGTTTTTAAAAAAAGCATATGATGTACAAACTCAAGTCGCAGAACTCGCAACGCAGCAAGTCGAAGATATAAAAGAGCAAGTCAAAGTGACGAGCAACGCGAAGCTCGGAATGAAGTTGAACGGAATCGATGGAATCGAAATCAACAAAATGAAAAGGTTGAGTTTAACTCCTATAGACATGCATTCAATTATAACGTTGAAATAGATTACAGTTCAAAGCAAATCGTTTCTATTGGACCAATGAACGTTGTGTATCAATACCGCAAGGCAAAGTTTAATCGTTATTGATAAGAAAATATTACCAATAATGCGACGAAATATTGCGCGAAGAGTCAAATGAAAGAGGCGCTATTGGAACAGCCACCAGAGCATGAACCCTGCCTCCACACGGGATAAATATTGAAAACAAGATAGTGTAGCACGAATAGTAGAACATGTCTTTCCGGCTTTTTGAAAAATATTTACAAAAAAATAAATGGGCGTACAATGTTCGCCGGGTCAGCTAGTATATATATATATATATATATATATATATATATATATATATATATATATATATATATATATATATATATATATATATATATATATGTATATAAAACTACTGGGGATACGCATTGCATACAATATGTGATGCCTCTCAATCGAATAGGGTACTGAATTCTCTTATATTATTCTAAATTCGTCTTTTTTTATCAATTAGGTCCTTAAATATATATTACTTTTGTGAATAGTATTTTGATATATTTTCTTTGAGTTATGTTTACATTGTCTGCAGTTCTACAAAGTGGTGTAGTTCTTGAATAGTGAATTACGCTGCTTTGTATACAATGATATATAATTTCATTTTTCTTATATAATCCTTCTCTTTTTGCAGTTTCACAAAAGGCAGACCGTGTCAATTCATCCTTGCTCAGTATTACATAGTCAACTACCCCATTTAGTCCTTTTTACTGAAGTTGTTCAGACAACTAAATGCTATCTACGTGGACTTTCAGTGATTGAAATTGGATGGTTACATGAAGTGGCTCCAGATTACTCCAAACAAATGCAAATATTGACTAATCAGCTATGAATAAAAAGTTTGTTGTTCATTGAAAAAATTTTTCTATATAAAAATGTATATTCATTGCTCTGATGTAGAATAAGATCACCGAAAGAGTAAGAATATCGAAATATTTCGAATGAAACTCTCTACACAAATGTTGTCAACGAGAACGAACCTATCACTTTCGAGAGTGAATATTAAGTGCGATGTAGAATCATCGAACTTGTTGAATGATAATAGGAAACAATTGTTTCATCATTACCATGAATCATCAGTCCTTATTTCATCAATCAATCAAGAATCGATGACTCTCAAAACACCCACAGGTCCTATATCTGAATGAGGGAAACATCACTTTGTGAACATTCACGTGAGCTCCCTCTATTGAAGAAAATAGTACAAACTCTCTCCAGCATTCTAGATTCTTACTCATGACAACATTAGTTTAAGTACGTAGTGGCTTTGTAGACATTTCATTCGAACACAACAGAACTTGCCTTACAATGGTCCCATGCCCAATCCCTCGGGATCACTCCCCGGCGGTGAGAAAGATAGCTAGTTTCAGGATTCACGAATCACTAATTCTAGTGGATACTCCGACTCGTAATCGAAATATCTCAAATGAAATTCTCGAGGAGATGTCTACACAAATGTTGTCAACCAGAATGAACCAATCAATTTCGAGTGTGAATATTACAAAGCGAACTCAATATTTACTCTCGAAAATGATAGGTTCGTTCTCGTTGACAACATTTATGTAGATAGCGCTGAGATTTATATTTGAAATATTTCGATTAAGAGTCTCAGTATATACTGGTATGAATGATTTGTGAAACTTGAAACTAACTATATATATATATATATATATATATATATATATATATATATATATATATATATATATATATATATATATATATATATATATATATATATATATATATATATATATATATATATATATAAATAATATTTCTTTAATTTTGAATTTTGCCGCGCTTACTACATTACCAATGACATTGACAACTGACAAGCGCTAGAGTCTGTGGCATCCTTGGTCTGAGGTCTATGGTCAGTTGAGAGGTTATAAATAAAATATCATTGTAAAAGAGATTTATTGTGATAGATTTGTTAATTAAAATAGATAAATAAGAATAATTGGTGGAAGAATAGACTTTAGTTGTCGTTTCTTCGTTTTCAGGTAAAGTTGCAATAATAGTGTAGTTAAATATGTTATCGTATTTGTAAGAAACTAACGAAATAAAACTTCGTTTTCAGAAGCAACGCATGAGTTTATTTTTCAACCTAAAATTGAAGGATAGTTGTTATAAAACGACAATTTTGTTTGTTGAAATACCAAGAAAGCAGAAACGATGGAACAACTACGCTTCGAATTTGCATTATTACCGACGAGTGATGGGAAATCAAACATATATTGTGTAACGTCAATAACAACAAAGGAACAAAAAATGTTTGCTATACCAGAAGAAATACAGTCGGTTGGCCTTCACAAGGAAATGATAAAGACCTCTGCATATAATAAAGTAAAAAATAGTTTAAAGAAAAGATACCAGACACGAAAAGTTTGGATTAAAATGTCAGATGAACTGAGTAAAATCTATGTGGACGAAGATGGTAATTTACAATTCGGAGAGCAATATCTTGAAGAAATTGAACAAAAAGTAACATCTGGAGGACAAGTAACTGATACACAGTCATTGGAAAAATTATTTTCGAAACTAATTGAAAGCACACAAGAAATAAAAAAACAAAATTTAAAATATATTGCAGAGAAGTTTGTGATTGACAAATTTACAAGTAAAAACTCGAACGCAAGTCAATGGATTGAAATGTTTGAAAAGGAGTGTGCTCGTTTTACCATTACAGAAGATGGGAAAAAAATTGAGATCCTCCGACTATTCATGGACAAAAGCTGTGTTGATTGGTACAGTTCAATGATCATCAAATTGACCCTAGATTCAGAATGGAAGGGAAAGTTTTGTGACACATTTGTCAACCAAGACTGGAATCAAGTGAGTTATGCACTGTCATTTAAACATCGGGAAGGTTCATTAGTGGACTATGCCATAAAAAAGGAGAAACTTATATTGGATATGAGGAGAACAATAGACACAGGTACACTAGTGGATCTTATTGCGGCAGGATTGCCAGCGTCTGAACTAGAGAAGATAAATAGAGAAGAGATGAAGGATACAGTTGACTTATTCAATGAGGTGAGAAAGTATGAACAGTTGGTAAAAAATATAGAAATGGACCCTAATTAGAAAATATGACAATCAGAAGATAAATACCAGAATTGAAGAGCGGACTCCATGCAAAACGTGTGAAAAATTGAATAAAGGCGTCCGCTATCATCCGGAATCTGCATGCTGGTTCAAGCTTAAGGAGGATGACGGGTTGAATAGAAAATTTATCAGACATGTACATAACTCAGTGATTGAGGCAGAGTTAAATGAAACGGAACAAAAAAACTAATAGTGACACCATTAATTAAGATCAAACTACTATTAAATAATGAAATGGAAATTGATGGAGTATATGACTCAGGTTCCAATGTTTCTCTCATCAATTCAAAATTACTAAAAATAAGATCAAAAAGAAATGGTCAAAACGAAGAGAATTTAGTAACAATAAATGGTGTTAAAAAGACAAGTGGTTCGACAAACCTAAAGATCAAGATTTTTGATATAGAAGAAAATGTAGATGTATATATATCAGCCGGTGTGAAGTTAGCAACGAAATCCCAGCAACGAATCGTACCTAAAGGTGTCACACGCCTCAAGATATGTATATAAGAACTTCGAAATCACAACTCGGTCATCAAGTATATATGTTGATGAAACTGAATTATTTCCTTTTTTTATATATTTCGAAAATGTCGATAGTGTGGTAGATTGTATAGTGTTTTGTACTTATTACTGTTGGTCCACAAAAATTTGATAGATGATTTTGTTTACATATTTGAAGCCCTTTCGATAGTATATGGCGACTTGAATGTCGCAGCCGCCGTTGCCGTCGGTCAATGAATTTTTTGAACTGAGTAAGTTCACAAAAATTTGATAAATGATTTTGACTACATATTTAATTCCCTTTCCATAATATATGGTCACTTCAATGTCGCAACCGTCATGGGCGTCCTATAGGGGTGATAGGGGCAAAAAAGTACTGTCTTTTTCGAACTAAGTTAGTTCACGAAAATTTGAAAGATGATTTTGTTTACTTATTTGAATCACTTTCGATACTACATGGTCACTTCAATGTCGCATCCGCCATTGGCGTCGTAAACGGGTGATAAGGGCAAAAAATTGCATTAAAATTGCTCTAATTTTTGAACTTGAGTTAGTTCACAAAAATTTGATGAATGATTTTGTTTACATATTTAAATCCCTTTCGATACTATATGGTCACTTCAATGTCGCAGCCGCCATTGGCGACGTAAACGGGTGATAAGGGCAAAAAATTGCATTAACATTGCTGTAATTTTTGAACTAAGTTAGTTCAAGAAAATTTGATGAACGATTTTGTTCACATATTTAAATCCATTTCGATACTACATGGTCACTTCAATGTCGCAGCCGCCATTGGCGTCGTAAACGGGTGATAAGGGCAAAAAATTTCATTAAAATTGCTGTAATTTTTAAACTAAGTTAGTTCAAGAAAATTTGATGAACGATTTTGTTCATATATTTAAATCCCTTTCGATACTACATGGTCACTTCAATGTCGCAGCCGCCATTGGCGTCGTAAACGGGTGATAAGGGCAAAAAATTGCATTGAAATTGCTGTAATTTTTAAACTAAGTTAGTTCAAGAAAATTTGATGAATGAATTTGACTACATATTTAATTCCCTTTACATAGTATATGGTCACTTCAATGTCGCAGCCGCCATTGGCGGCGTAAACGGGTGATAAAAGCAGAAAATTTCAGTAAAATTGCTGTAATTTTTGAACAAAGTTAGTTCAAGAAAATTTGATGAATGAATTTGACTACATATTTAATTCCCTTTCCATAGTATATGGTCACTTCAATGTCGCAGCCGCCATTGGCGTCGTAAACGGGTGATAAGGGCAAAAAATTGCATTAAAATTGCTGTAATTTTTAAACTAAGTTAGTTCAAGAAAATTTGATGAACGATTTTGTTCACATATTTAAATCCCTTTCGATACTACATGGTCACTTCATTGTCGCAGCCGCCATTGGCGTCGTAAACGGGTGATTAGGGCAAAAAATTGCATTAAAATTGCTGTAATTTTCAAACTAAGTTAGTTCAAAGAAATTTGATGAACGATTTTGTTCACATATTTAAATCCCTTTCGATACTACATGGTCACTTCAATGTCGCAGCCGCCATTGGCGTCGTAAACAGGTGATAAGGGCAAAAAATTGCATTTAAATTGCTGTAATTTTCAAACTAAGTTAGTTCAAAGAAATTTGATGAACGATTTTGTTCATATTTTAAATCCCTTTCGATACTACATGGTCACTTCAATGTCGCAGCCGCCATTGGCGTCGTAAACGGGTGATAAGGGCAAAAACTTGCATTAAAATTGCTGTAATTTTTAAACTAAGTTAGTTCAAGAAAATTTGATGAACGATTTTGTTCACATATTTAAATCCCTTTCGATACTACATGGTCACTTCAATGTCGCAGCCGCCATTGGCGTCGTAAACGGGTGATAAAAGCAAAAAATTTCAGTAAAATTGCTGTAATTATTAAACTAAGTTAGTTCAAGAAAATTTGATGAATGAATTTGACTACATATTTAATTCCCTTTCCATAGTATATGGTCACTTCAATGTCGCAGCCGCCATTGGCGTCGTAAACGGGCGATAAAAGCAAAAAATTTCAGTAAAATTGCTGTAATTTTTAAACTAAGTTAGTTCAAGAAAATTTGATGAACGATTTTGTTAACAAATTTGAATCCCTTTCGATACTACATGGTCACTTCAATGTCGCAGCCGCCATTGGCGTCGTAAACGGGTGATAAGGGCAAAAAATTGCATTAAAATTGCTGTAATTTTCAAACTAAGTGAGTTCAAAAAAATTTGATGAACGATTTTGTTCACATATTTACATCCTTTTCGATACTACATGGTCACTTCAATGTCGCAGCCGCCATTGGCGTCGTAAACGGGTGATAAGGGCAAAAAATTGCATTAAAATTGCTGTAATTTTCAAACTGTTAGTTCAAAAAAATTTCATGAACGATTTTGTTCACATATTTAAATCCCTTTCGATACTACATGGTCACTTCAATGTCGCAGCCGCCATTGGCGTCGTAAACGGGTCGTAAAATTGCTGTAATTTTTAAACTAAGTTAGTTCAAGAAAATTTGATGAATGAATTTGACTACATATTTGATTCTCTTTCCATAGTATATGGTCACTTCAATGTCGCAGCCGCCATTGGCGTCGTAAACGGGTGATAAAAGCAGAAAATTTCAGTAAAATTGCTGTAATTTTTAAACTAAGTTAGTTCAAGAAAATTTGATGAACGATTTTGTTCACATACTTAAATCCCTTTCGATACATGGTCACTTCAATGTCGCAGCCGCCATTGGCGTCGTGAACTGGTGATGAGGGCAAAAAATTGCATTAAAATTGCTGTAATTTTCAAACTAAGTTAGTTCAAGAAAATTTGATGAACGATTTTGTTCACATATTTAAATCCCTTTCGATACTACATGGTCACTTCAATGTCGCAGCCGCCATTGGCCTCGTAAACGGGTGATAAGGGCAAAAAATTGCATTAAAATTGCTGTAATTTTTAAACTAAGTTAGTGCAAAAAAATTTGATGAACGATTTTGTTCATCAAAATTTCATCAAATTTTTGTGTACTAACTTAGTTTAAAAATTACACCAATTTTAATGCAATTTTTTGCCCTTATCACCCGTTTACGACGCCAATGGCGGCTGCGACATTGAAGTGACCATGTAGTATCGAAAGGGATTTAAATATGTGAACAAAATCGTTCATCAAATTTTCTTGAACTAACTTAGTTCAAAAATTACAGCAATTTTAATGCAATTTTTTGCCCTTATCAACCGTTTACGACGCCAATGGCGGCTGCGACATTGAAGTGACCATGTAGTATCGAAAGGGAATTAAATATGTGAACGAAATCGTTCATCAAATTTTCTTGAACTAACTCAGTTCAAAAATTACAGCAATTTTAATGCAATTTTTTGCCCTTATCACCCGTTTACGACGCCAATGGCGGTTGCGACATTGAACTGACCATGTAGTATCTAAAGGGATTTAAATATGTGAACAAAATCGTCCATCAAATTTTTTTAACTAACTTAGTTTGAAAATTACAGCAATTTTAATGCAATTTTTTGCACTTATCGCCCGTTTACGACGCCAATGGCGGCTGCGACATTGAAGTGACCATCTAGTATCGAAAGGGATTTAAATATGTGAACGAAATCGTTCATCAAATTTTCTTGAACTAACTTAGTTCAAAAATTACAGCAATTTTAATGCAATTTTTTGCCCTTATCACCCGTTTACGACGCCAATGGCGGCTGCGACATTGAAGTGACCATATACTATGGAAAGGGAATTAAATATGTAGTCAAATTCATTCATCAAATTTTCTTGAACTAACTTAGTTTAAAAATTACAGCAATTTTAATGCAATTTTTTGCCCTTATCACCCGTTTACGACGCCAATGGCGGCTGCGACATTGAAGTGACCATGTAGTATCGAAAGGGATTTAAATATGTGAACAAGATCGTTCATCAAATTGTTTTGAACTAACTTAGTTTGAAAAAACAGCAATTTTAATGCAATTTTTTGCCCTTATCACCCGTTTACGACGCCAATGGCGGCTGCGACATTGAAGTGACCATCTAGTATCGAAAGGGATTTAAATATGTGAACGAAATCGTTCATCAAATTTTCTTGAACTAACTTAGTTCAAAAATTACAGCACTTTTAATGCAATTTTTTGCCCTTATCACCCGTTTACGACGCCAATGGCGGCTGCGACATTGAAGTGACCATATACTATGGAAAGGGAATTAAATATGTAGTCAAATTCATTCATCAAATTTTCTTGAACTAACTTAGTTTAAAAATTACAGCAATTTTACTGAAATTTTTTGCTTTTATCACCCGTTTACGACGCCAATGGCGGCTGCGACATTGAAGTGACCATGTAGTATCGAAAGGGATTTAAATATGTGAACAAAATCGTTCATCAAATTTTCTTGAACTAACTTAGTTTAAAAATTACAGCAATTTTAATGCAATTTTTTGCCCTTATCACCCGTTTACGACGCCAATGGCGGCTGCGACATTGAAGTGACCATGTAGTATCGAAAGGGATTCAAATATGTGAACAAGATCGTTCATCAAATTTTTTTGAACTAACTTAGTTTGAAAAAACAGCAATTTTTATGCAATTTTTTGCCCTTATCATCCGTTTACGACGCCAATGGCGGCTGCGACATTGAAGTGACCATGTAGTATCGAAAGGGATTTAAATATGTGAACAAAATCGTTCATCAAATTTTCTTGAACTAACTCAGTTTAAAAATTACAGCAATTTTAATGCAATTTTTTGCCCTTATCACCCGTTTACGACGCCAATGGCGGTTGCGACATTGAAGTGACCATATACTATGGAAAGGGAATTAAATATGTAGTCAAATTCATTCATCAAATTTTCTTGAACTAACTTGGTTTAAAAATTACAGCAATTTTACTGAAATTTTTTGCTTTTATCACCCGTTTACGACGCCAATGGCGGCTGCGACATTGAAGTGACCATGTAGTATCGAAAGGGATTCAAATAAGTAAACAAAATCATCTTTCAAATTTTCTTGAACTAACTTAGTTTAAAAATTACAGCAATTTTAATGCAATTTTTTGCCCTTATCACCCGTTTACGACGCCAATGGCGGCTGCGACATTGAAGTGACCATGTAGTATCGAAAGGGATTTAAATATGTGAACAAAATCGTTCATCAAATTTTTTTGAACTAACTTAGTTTGAAAATTACAGCAATTTTAATGCAATTTTTTGCCCTTATCACCCGTTTACGACGCCAATGGCGGCTGCGACATTGAAGTTACCATGTAGTATCGAAAGGGATTTAAATATGTGAACGAAATCGTTCATCAAATTTTCTTGAACTAACTTAGTTCGAAAATTACATCAATTTTAATGCAATTTTTTGCCCTTATCACCCGTTTACGACGCCAATGGCGGCTGCGACATTGAAGTGACCATATACTATGGAACGGGAATTGAATATGTAGTCAAATTCATTCATCAAATTTTCTTGAACTAACTTAGTTTAAAAATTACAGCAATTTTACTGAAATTTTTTGCTTTTATCACCCGTTTACGACGCCAATGGCGGCTGCGACATTGAAGTGACCATGTAGTATCGAAAGGGATTTAAATATGTGAACAAAATCGTTCATCAAATTTTTTTCGAACTAACTTAGTTTGAAAATTACAGCAATTTTAATGCAATTTTTTGCCTTTATCACCCGTTTACGACGCCAATGGCGGCTGCGACATTGAAGTTACCGTGTAGTATCGAAAGGGATTTAAATATGTGAACAAAATCGTTCATCAAATTTTCTTGAACTAACTCAGTTTAAAAATTACAGCAATTTTAATGCAATTTTTTGCCCTTATCACCCGTTTACGACGCCAATGGCGGTTGCGACATTGAAGTGACCATGAAGTATCGAAAGGGATTCAAATATGTGAACAAAATCGTCCATCAAATTTTCTTTAACTAACTTAGTTTGAAAATCACAGCAATTTCAATGCAATTTTTTGCACTTATCACCCGTTTACGACGCCAATGGCGGCTGCGACATTGAAGTGACCATGTAGTATCGAAAGGGATTTAAATATGTGAACGAAATCGTTCATCAAATTTTCTTGAACTAACTTAGTTCAAAAATTACAGCAATTTTAATGCAATTTTTTGCCCTTATCACCCGTTTACGACGCCAATGGCGGCTGCGACATTGAAGTAACCATATACTATGGAAAGGGAATTAAATATGTAGTCAAATTCATTCATCAAATTTTCTCGAACTAACTTAGTTTAAAAATTACAGCAATTTTACTGAAATTTTTTGCTTTTATCAGCCGTTTACGACGCCAATGGCGGCTGCGACATTGAAGTGACCATGTAGTATCGAAAGGGATTTAAATATGTGAACAAAATCGTTCATCAAATTTTCTTGAACTAATTTAGTTCAAAAATTACAGCAATTTTAATGCAATTTTTTGCCCTTATCACCCGTTTACGACGCCAATGGCGGCTGCGACATTGAAGTGACCATGTAGTATCGAAAGGGATTTAAATATGTGAACAAAATCGTTCATCAAATTTTTTTGAACTAACTTAGTTTGAAAATTACAGCAATTTTAATGCAATTTTTTGCCCTTATCACCCGAACAAAATCGTTCATCAAATTTTCTAGAACTAACTTAGTTCAAAAATTACAGCAATTTTAATGCAATTTTTTGCCCTTATCACCCGTTTACGACGCCAATGGCGGCTGCGACATTGAAGTGACCATGTAGTATCGAAAGGGATTTAAATATATGAACAAAATCGTTCATCAAATTTTCTTGAACTAACTTAGTTCAAAAATTACAGCAATTTCAATGCAATTTTTTGCCCTTATCACCCGTTTACGACGCCAATGGCGGCTGCGACATTGAAGTGACCATGTAGTATCGAAAGGGATTTAAATATGTGAACAAAATCGTTCATCAAATTTTCTTGAACTAACTTAGTTTAAAAATTACAGCAATTTCACTGAAATTTTTTGCTTTTATCACCCGTTTACGACGCCAATGGCGGCTGCGACATTGAAGTGACCATATACTATGGAAAGGGAATTAAATATGTAGTCAAATTCATTCATCAAATTTTCTTGAACTAACTTAGTTTAAAAATTACAGCAATTTTACTGAAAGTTTTTGCTTTTATCACACGTTTACGACGCCAATGGCGGCTGCGACATTGAAGTGACCATGTAGTATCGAAAGGGATTCAAATAAGTAAACAAAATCATCTTTCAAATTTTAGTGGACTAACTTAGTTCGAAAAAGACAGTACTTTTTTGCCCCATCACCCCTATAGGACGCCCATGACGGTTGCGACATTGAAGTGACCATATACTATGGAAAGGGAATTAAATATGTAGTCAAAATCATTTATCAAATTTTTGTGAACTTACTCAGTTCAAAAAATTCATTGATCGACGGCAACGGCGGCTGCGACATTTAAGTCGCCATATACTATCGAAAGGGATTCAAATATGTAAACAAAATCATCTATCAAATTTTTGTGGACCAACAGTAATAAGTACAAAACACTATACAATCTACCACACTATCGACATTTTCGAAATATATAAAAAAAGGAAATAATTCAGTTTCATCAACATATATACTTGATGACCGTTGTGATTTCGAAGTTCTTATATACATATCTTGAGGCGTGTGACACCTTTAGGTACGATTCGTTGCTGGGATTTCGTTGCTAACTTCACACCGGTTATATATCATGGATGAACCAAATTTTGGATATGATTTCCTAATAGGACTGGATATAATAAAGAAATACAAGCTTGTACAAAACGAGAACTTAAAAATAAGTCAAAAACAATACTTACTACAAAACAATATAAGGTCAACTGGGGAAAAAGAGGAAGAGATAAATGAAGACAAAAACGAGGATACCAGATTAGGAAAAGTATATCAAATTAATTTCAATCAACATATCAAGGAAAAAGACTTTAAAATAAAAGTTGACCACTTAGATAAAAATAAAAGGAACAAAATAAATAAACTTATACAACAATATAAATCAGTATTTGCCAAAGACAAGTATAATGTTGGAACAGTTAAGGGATATGAAGCAAGAATAGATTTATTGATGGATAAATATTGTTGCAAAAGGCCATACAGATGCACAATGGAAGACAAAAAAGAGATTGCGGAACAGATTGCAAAATTATTGGATAATGAGCTTATAGAAGAGTCTTACAGTCCATTTGCAGCACCAGTAACTCTAGCATTTAAAAAGGAGGAAAATAAAAAATCAAGACTATGTATAGATTTCAGAGATTTAAATAAGATAGTAGTACCACAGGCACAACCCTTTCCATTAATTGAAGACCTGATGATAAGAACAAGAAATTGTAATTATTTCACAAGCCTAGACATAAATTCCGCATTTTGGTCAATACCGCTACGAATAGAAGATAGGAAAAAGACAGGCTTCGTCACACAAGGACACTTTCAGTGGACTTGTCTACCATTTGGTTTGAAGACATCTCCGGCGATATTCCAAAGAATATTGAGTAATATACTTAGAAAATATAAACTCACAGATTTTAGCTTAAACTATATAGATGACATTTTAATATTCTCCAAATCTTTTGATGAACACATATGTCACTTAAAACAGTTACTAGAAGCAATCCTAACAGAAGGATTTCGATTGAAATTTACAAAATGTACGTTTGCATCAGCATATGTCGAATATCTAGGACATATTATACAGAACAATTCCGTCAAACCAGTGAAGGACAACCTAGTTTCGATAAGGAATTTCCCAGTACCAAAGACTCAGAAAAATGTTCGACAGTTTTTGGGTAAAATAAATTTTTACCATGAATACATTCCAAGAAGTGCAATAATACTAGACCCACTTCATACTTTATTAAGAAAAGACCCGAAATTTCATTGGTCAGAAGAATGTCAAATAGCATTTGACAAAATTAAGAGCCTGTTATGTTCACAACCAATACTAGAGATTTTTGACCAAGATTTACCTATACATGTTTACACTGACGGATCGTTAGAAGGCGTTGGAGCAATTTTGAAGCAAGTACAACCAGATGGTGAAGAAAAACCAGTTGCATACTTATCAAAGAAACTAAATGCAGCGCAAAAGAAAAGAAAAGCTATTTATATTGAATGTTTGGCTATCAAAGAAGCTCTGAGATATTGGCAGTACTGGTTGATTGGCAAGTCATTTTCAGTTTACTCAGACCACAAACCATTAGAGAATATGAACCTAAAAGCAAGGACGGATGAAGAGTTAGGTGATTTGACTTATTACCTTTCACAATATGACTTCAAAATCAAATATTCTCCAGGAAAGGAAAATGTAGAAGCAGACAGTTTGAGTAGAAACCCTGTATTAGAACCAGAGGAAAATAAAGAACAACTGAAAATAGTGAACTTAATTACATTGGAACACATTATAATGGATCAGAATAAAAATAAAGATATACAAACCAACAAAGACAAAATAATACAAAAACACAATCTATATTACAAAAAAGTAAGGAACAAAAAAAAATAATGATAACAGAAAGATTCAGTATTAAACTTATACAACAAGTACATAAAGACCTGTGTCATATTGGAGTTGGACAAATGCTTAAGAGTATTAGTTCTCTGTATGTGACAAACAATTTAACGAAGAATATAAAAGAGGTTTGTAGAAACTGTGAAGTTTGCATAAAGAATAAAACAAGAGGACAGCACAAATATGGATTAATGTCACACTTAGGACCGGCGAGAAAACCTTTTGAAATAGTATCAATAGACACAATTGGTGGTTTTGGTGGATCAAGATCAACGAAGAAATATCTACATCTTTTAATCGATCACTTCACTAGATATGCATTTATTATTACATCTAAAACCCAGAGTGCACATGATTTTATAAAGCTGGTAAACAAGGTTACCGAACCAGATGAAATTGGGATACTCCTCACCGACCAGTACCCGGGTATAAACTCCACAGAATTTAAGAAATTTCTTAATGACAAACAAATAACAATAATATTTACAGCAGTTGATGCACCTCTTTCTAACGGTCTAAATGAAAGACTAAATCAAACACTTGTAAACAAGATAAGATGCAAAAGTTATGAAGATGAACAAAAAAGAGCATGGACAACAATTGCACATGAATGTGTAGAGATATACAATCAGACCAATCATTCGGTAACTGGCTTCTCACCAGCCTACTTGTTATATGGGACAGATGTTACAATCTTACCAAAGGAACTACGTCAAGAACGCGGAAAAAGTGTCTGGATGAGAGATAAAGAAACAGCGTTTAATAATACTTTGAAATCACATGACTATAACAAAATGCGTTATGATAAAAATAAAAAAGATAGAGAATTTAATGAAGGAGATATGGTTTATGTTGAAAACAGGAATAAGCTAAATAGAAAGAAACTAGATGAACTAAGAATAGGACCATATAAAATAATAAATAAAAGAACAAATACTATTTACGAGATTGATACAGGACATAGAAAAACGGAGTCAAATCTATTTCATGTTTCAAAATTTATTCCAGTACAGATAAAAGAAGAGGAAGAAACGGGTAATGAAGACATAAGAGAAGACATGGAAGAGACCTAGAGAAAATCCACGGGTGAATTTTCTTCCCCATGGGGGGAGATATAAAGAAATAATATTTCTTTGATTTTGAATCTTGCCGCGCTTACTACATTACCAATGACATTGACAACTGACAAGCGCTAGAGTCTGTGGCATCCTTGGTCAGAGGTCTATGGTCAGTTGAGAGGTTATAAAAAAAATAGCATTGTAAAAGAGATTTATTGTTATAGATTTGTTAATTAAAATAGATAAATAAAAATAATTGGTGGAAGAATAGACTTTAATTGTCGTTTCTTCGTTTTCAGGTTTATGTATATTACTTATTATATATATATATATATATATATATATATATATATATATATATATATATATATATATATATATAAATATATAAGTAATATACATATAATACATTGCAGGAAAACTTATACTTACATCATCAATAATTCCTGACGAAAACGTGTAGTTGATTGTGTTTGTGAGATCGCTTTCGCTTATTCATTGTATCGTAAGAAAAATCGTAAAAATGTAATGAAATTTTCAAAAGGTAACAACATTATCAGAAAAAGTATCACGAAATCTGCAAAATGCGAATAAATATGAAAAATGAATTAAATAAATGTGTTTGTTATTTGAAAGATCAAAAATAATATAAGCTTCATAAACAAATAACTAAAAATAAATGAATTGCTATTTAATAGTGTTGGCGTTTACTTGATGTAAATCCATTATAATTGAATATAAACTTAAATTCAAACACTTGAACTTATGATTTACACTTTAGTGACTACATAGCATGACGCGTTTCGTCGTTACAAACGACTTCTTCAGGTGCTTACAAAATAATTCTGTTTTATTCTGGGATTATTCTGTAAGCATCTGAAAAGTCGTTTGTAACGACGAAACGCGTCATGCTATGTAGTCAATAAAGTGTAAATCATAAGTTCAAGTGTTTGAATATAAAAGTTTATATTCAATATGAATTGCTATATAATAAATATATTTCTACAAAAAATGAAACCAAAATAGGTTGATAGCTGAAAAAAATGACTCAAATTGTTGAAAACTCTGAATATGAAGAATGAAGAACATGAATATATAGAAAAAAAATTTCTGAGTCCGAGAAGAACCAAGATGAAACATCAAATTCATAAAACGAAGAACTAGAAACATATTCGATGAACTCAAATATAACGAATAACTTAAATAATTATATTTCTGAAACCAAGAGTACCAAAATAATTAGCAGTTTACAACAAAATGCCTGAAAAAATAAAGAATTACAGTCTCTTTGTTTCAGTCAACGAAGAATTATTGTTGAAGTTAAATACTTCAGTTCACGTTTTCCTGAAATTGAACATGTTGCCAAATCCCGCGCCGAATGACGAATAAAACGGTCGTCAGAAAGTCGGTGAAACGAAAATGTATGGCCTTCGTAATGATGGTGGGATGTATATATATATATATATATATATATATATATATATATATATATATATATATATATATATATATATATATATATATATATATATAGTTATTATGTATTCAATGTAATTTGATAAATGTGAAAATATTTTATCTTCACAATTTTGATTCTATTTGAATTCATTCTCTCTCAGGGTGGAATCTCTCTTCATTTTCCTTATACCAGTATTCCTTCTATTCAATTCCTACAACATTTCTGTATAGTGATATATTTATATTCAATTTTTGAAAAAAATATCGCCGATGATTTGAATCACTTATACTTCAACTAGACATCACTAATTGAAGAGAAAACAATATTAAACAACCTCTTAGCTCCTTACAACTAAATTAAGCTTGATATAAAAATGTGAAATGGCCTTTCAAAGCAATTGATTATAGAATTTTTATTCGAGGTAACTCTTTCTTCGAGCTCTCTTCATTTTCCTTACACCAGTATTCCTTCTATTCAATTCCTACAACATTTCTGTATAGTGATATATTTCAATCCTTATATTGTGAAATTTTATTTCTACTTCCAAATTCTCCGAAACTCGGTGCCCCTTTCTCGACTGTTCTTTATTCATTTTCCTCTGGTTTTTTCCCAGAAATCTTTGATGTGACATTTTTTAAATTCGCGCATAAATTTGATTTCTATGATCCTTCATTCTATTTCATTTTATTATCGCCTATGGTATACTTCTGTCTCTAAGCTTCACAATTGAGTTTTGAGGACATTAACCATATCCTATCTCAATGTAACTGCCGTAAATTATACGATGATATATTAAAACTTAAAATTCCATCACCAATAATTTACCTCGATGTTTTATTCAATCATACACGTAGTGTAACCATTTGCAATTTTCCCTCATACTCTCAAATCACGATTTAGCATGCGCTTGTGGAGAATCCAGTGTCAGAACAGAGAGCCTAAGACAACGAAGAACTAGCAACGGAAAATTTATCTGAAAAATGAAAATATGTATATAATATCAAGAAATTATTGAATTAACACAGGATGTGTATCGAGTCGTCGAGATCTGCTTTAGTAGAGGCACATCCGTAGGCGAATGGAATTGGGCAAGAAGCGTAGTAGCTGGCCCATTGGATTTCCCATGGAAATCCTAATTGGAAGAAGAAGAACAATTGAGGTTATGATTTTTCAGTTAGAAACAATTCCATACTTGAATTATTTATACAATATTGATATGAAATTATATCATTTGGTAAGATGGAATATATTTGAAGGTTATTCTCTCGGAAATCTGTGTCATCTTAGAATTACAAAAAATTTCGTATCTCACTAATTTTGCTATGAAAAAGTCAAATCTAGATTAAAAAATGTTGGATTGTCAATAGTTTCCTAGAAAAAAATTTGTAAACTTTCCTAAGAAAAATGTCAATAATTTGCTGCCATATTAATTTATAATTGCGTTCAAAGCACTTCATTGCCAACCTAAGAAGCTATCAAATACTGCAAAAGTGTACATAATACACAATTCATATAACTTTTCACTGACTCAGGTGTAGTGTAAATGACATTAAAATTTTGCTCTAAGGCCAGAATTGTAATATTCTTCTTTAAATAATGGACTGTCGATTGAGAGGAATCCCGTGGAGAATTGTAGGATTACAATAGAAAAAACCTAAAAAATACGTTCTCAATAGAATACAAACCTTACCTAACCTATAAAATTACCATTTAAGAAATTGAATTATTAAAATAAAATGAATATAATATGGTAACAATAAAAATTATGTGAATAACGATAACTATAAGGTTAGGCTAGGTTATGTTTGAATAGGTTAGGTTTTCGATATGATCTTTTCAAAAGTCATTTCTTGCATTTTTTCTAAAATATATGCATTTTTTGTCAATTTGTGATGCCTTTAAATGCGCATATTTTTGGCTTTCTCGGTTGCATTTTTTCCGAGCTTTATTGATAACCGTCGAAGGCACGACCAGAGAACTATGGAGTGTTCTAGAAGGCATAGAAATGGATATATAAGCCAGCAGCTGACGCAATGGAATTGTAAAGTTAATGTGATTGTCTATGATTATATTAAGTGAGAATGTGGTTATTCAAAACAAGTGTTAAAAGTATTATGTTGTTGATCAATTATTTCAGGAAAATTGGCATTATTAGTTGAATAACCCATAAAATCGTTGAAGTATTAATTACACCTTCACTGTATTGACTAACTTCATGGGTTAGAATTACAGTACTTTGAATGAACTGTGAATCAATTTGGCGGCTTAATGTTGTCGTTTCGTTAGAAAACTTCACAAATTTTTCTCTAGAAAACTATTGTTTTTCTTACATTTTTGATTACAGAATTCTCTTTTACAAGTAAGTTCATATTTTTCAGATGAGAGTTCAAGAGTATTATCCCCTGTCGAAATGAAAAACACACCTTCCATTCATCCTACAGTCTTGATGTAGAAAATAAATGCATGTTGCCTCATATTCTTTTTTCGAAAATGCAAATTATTTCATAATAAAATGCATAATTTAAAACATACATTAACAGCAGTCAATAATTCAGCATGCAGTACTCCAGTTTCATCACGAGCGAATGAAGAATACACAACAACAGGTTGAAGTTTTCACATAATGTGAATGTTATTTGTTTATAAAGATATAGTGTTTGGTCACATTCAAAAAGTTCTTCAGCATTTTAAAAGGGAGTGATTCTATCACAGACTCTAATTAGAGAACAAAATGCAGAAGAATAACAACCCAGGTAGCAAGCTGACTCAAAATGACGTCTTATTAGGGTCAGTTTTCGGTCAATTTTGGTCAGTGACGTTATTTGACCACTGAATGACGTCTTTTTAACGTCAGATGACTGACGTTCATAGGATGACAGCAGATGACGTCAGCGCAACGTACTATCTTCGTCAATTTATGACCGTTAATTTTTTAAGAAACGACAAATATTCTTTTCACTTAGATAACAGTAGCTTTCACACATTTGAACAATAATATTCATCCATGCGTCAATTGTTAACACGAAAATTGTATTATAGTTAAGGTTATAAGTTGTCAATTGTTCTGTGGACTCATATTTATGTTCTGCGTCTGCGTTGTTTTGCATTCAACGTATTAAGATGGACGAGTTGTGTTTGTGTTATAATATGTTTTGAAATATCTGTTGAGAATTCGGGTGTGCATCGAAATGGTCTGGGGCTCGAAATGTGGCATCGATCTTCCAAGAAATTGACCTAGTAACTGAATGCAATAAACTCTGCGAAAAAAACAGATGTAATGTGCATAGTAATATAAACCAGATGTCAACGAAATACCACTTCGAATAGTGCTACATCTTTATGCATAAGAGTCAAATTCAAATCTTGAATAAATTCTCCTTTAAAAGAAAAAAGGTAAGTTAATTAGATACATGTAATGCAAAATTAGAAGAAATACTTAGAATATTCGCGTCATTTCAAGAATTCAAAGTAAACCAAAATAAACCTAACCTAACCCAACTTTATAGTTATCGATGTCGTGGTTATTCGAAACAATTATCATAAACTAGATACATGTTGCCTTAAGTTTTTATTTCGGAGATGCAAATTATTAACAATATTATTTTAAAGTGTGCTATAATTTTCAGAGGCATAGTGTCACGTTCTTCGAGAATAAATAATATAGAACATGCAATAAGAACAGCCAGTACTTCAACAGGCGATAATCCAGTGTCATCACGAGTGAATAATGAATATACAACAACAGGTAAAACTTCTCACATCATAATGTACCTAAATGTTATTTGTATATTAAGACAGTGTTAAGTTACATTTAAAAAAATTTCAGTTTTTTAAGTCGGAGTGATTCTATTACTGATATAAATTAGAGAACAAAAGGACATCTCTGAGTATCCTACCTGATCTTAATATTGGAATGAAGAAAAAGTTTGTATTTTTGAAAGTTATTCAAATGACATCAATGGAAAATTTTGTTTGTTATACTAGGTGAGTCATAACATATTTGGTTTGAAAGCTAAATTTTTAATTAATAATTTGTTTCAAATGAAATAAAACTAATCTTTAAAATATAATTTTTCAAATAAATGTTTAATGATAAAAATTGTTTTATTTGAATTATAGAACCCCTACAATATAGGCTCTGAAGAACGTCTTTACGACGTCTATTTTTCTCTACTTAGTGACGTCTTTTTAACGTAGTTTAATGACGTCTTTCGAACGGCTTAAAATGACGTCTTGAGGCTGTGACATTTCGACGTCATTGCATGGTCAGTGAGACGTCTCTGTCGACGTCTTTTCCGACATGTTGAAACCAATATATGACGTCATATTACCGTCAGTCTGCTACCTGGGAAAAGAGCGAATCTGAGTATTCAAACTGATATTCCTGTTGTAACTGGAACTCAAGAAAATTAGATTTTTATGAAAGATGTTCAGAGGAATACGAAAAATTGAGTTTATTTGTGAGTCACAAACTTGATCTTTATCTTAACCTTTATTGTAAACTCCATCTTGATCTTTATCTTCATTTTCATCTTAATCTTTACCTTAATAATCTTCATTCATCATCTCAATCTTCATGTTCATCTTTATCTTCATCTTGATCTTTGTCTTAATTTTCATCTTCATTTTTATCTTCATCTTCATCTTGATCTTGAACTTTATCTTTTTCTTCATCTTTATCATCTTCATGTTTATCTTCATCTTTATCCTCTTGTTAATTTTCATGTTCATCTTCATATTTATCATTATCTCTATCTTTGTCTTTATCTTTCTCGTCATCTTAATATTCATCTTCATGTTTATCTTTATGTTTATCTTCATCTTGATCTTGACCTTGATCTTCATCTTCACATTACCTTTTTCGTCTTCATCATTTTCATCCTCATCTTGATCTTCATGTTCATCTTCATCTTCAAGTTCATATTCATCTTGATCCTCATCTCCATCTTTATCTTTAATTATATCTTGATCATAACCTTGATCTTTATATTTATGATCTTCATTTTAATCATCTTCGTCTTGATCTGGATCTTCATATTCATCTTCACCTTATCCGTATTCTCATAGTCATCTTCATTTTCATTTCAATCTTCATCTTTAACTTCATCTTCATCTTGATCTTTATCTTCATCTTGATCTTTATCTTTATTTTGATCTTCATCTTTATCTTTATCTATTTCTTTATGTTTATCTCTATCTTAATATTCATCTTTGTCTTTATCTTCATCTCTATCTTTATTTTCGTCCTCATCTTCATCTTCATTTTGATATTTAACTTCATCTTCATGTTGATCTTTATCGTTATCTTGATCTTTGTCTATATCTTCATCGCCATCTTCATCGTCCACAATTCCATCTTGATCTTGATTTTCATGTTAATTTCCATCTTCAAGTTTATCTTGATCTTCATCTTTAAGTTCATCTTGATCTATATCTTCATCTTAATCTCCATCTTTATCTTTGTCATTTTCATCTCTATCTATATTTGTAATTTTATCATTAATTTTATATTCATTTTCATCTTTATCTATAACTTCATCTTCTTCTTGATCTTGAGGTTGATCTTGATCTTCATCTTCGTCTCTATCTTCATCCTCATTTTCATCTTTATCTCAAGCTTTATCTTCATCTTCATCCTTATCTCCATCTTCATATTCAAGTTCACATTCATATAATCTTCATCTCCATCTTAATCTCAATAGCTATCTCTATCTTCATCTTAATCTTAAACTTCACTTTAATTCTTATCTTGGTCTTCATCTTTATCTTTATGTTCATTTTCACCTTCAACTTCATCTTCATCCTTATCCTTATCTTCATCTTCATCTTGATCCTCATCTTCAGCTTTATCTATATCTTCATCTCTAACTTCATCTATATCTTCATGTTTATTTTCAGCTTCATATTTTACGTTATCTTCATCTTCATCATTATCTTCGTCTAAGTCTTCTTCGTCTTCATCTTAATCTTTATCTTTATCTTCATCTTGATAATGATATTCATCTTTATCTTTATCATAAAAATAATTTATGAGTTGGAGTCCAAAAACAATATTTTGGTAGAAAATAATTCATTATTTAGGTCCAAAATTGTATCACTAGAAGATCAAATTAAAGGAAAAGGGCATATAATGAAGCAACTGGACAAAGAACTTGTCACTATTGTAGATGATGAGAAGCTTATACCAGGTGCTGATACTCAAAGAAATTCCGGTGACTCCCCTATGTCCACATTATCCGTGTGTTCACCCGAAGCTCACCGGCAAACCAGTCTGGTTAAAGGAAAAGTTACAACTAACGATCTTCCTAAAAAAAAATGAAAAACAGAAATCATTCAAAAAGTTTACTCTGGCTGAGGTAAATCAGGCGGTTGAATCAGCACAAATTGTAGGAAATCTCAATGAATATTATGGATCTCCTCCCAAACTTGATAAAGCATTGGATTCTGAATGGAAGATTGTGAGAAAAAAAAGTAGCAAGCCTGGGAAAACTCTGGTTGTGGGACTTGATTCTGGAGCTGCTGACGTGGAGGGCTTAGACAAATTCAAAGCTTCCATTTTTCAAATCTCAAACCTGAAACAAATGTCGAAAGTCTACAGAATTTCCTGAAGAACAAATTTTCCAAGGTCAAATGTGAAAAATTAACCTCACGCTACCCAGATTTCTACGCATCGTTCAAGGTGCTTATACCCAGTTCTGAATATAGCAAAGCTCTCGATGCAACAAGTTGGCCAAATAAAGTAATCGTGAATCATTTTTTCCACAAAAAACCGAAACAAAATCGAGTGGACTGATTGTTCCTGCCGCCAATGAATGTTTGAGAATCATACAGCTGAATGCTCAATGTATCTCAAACAAACTCGATAATCTGGAGGTGTTACTTATGGAAACAAATACGGATATTCTGAGTGTGTCGGAACATTGGTGTAGTGCAGATAGTGTTAATTCCATGGTGATTGCGGGTTATGTTCGAGCTGATTGTTTTTGTCGTACCCACAGAAAACACGGTGGATCCATCTTGTACACCAAGCAAAACTCGAAGGTGAAAAACTTAATGGTTTCCAAATTCTCAGAAGAGATGCATGTTGAAATCTGTGGTGTTATTATTTCGGATCGAGGTATTCGATTTGGCATCCTCAGTGTTTATAGACCATGTTTAGGTAACTATGATCTTTTTTTTGATCGGCTATTTTGTGCATTACAGCATTGTTTCCAAACGGTAAATTATATTGTTTTATGTGGCGATTTGAACATTGATTATTCAAAAAATGACTGTAAATATTTCAAATTGTTCAGAGGTCGATTAGATTGTTTCGGATTGAACGTTACGTCCCAGTATGCTACTAGAGAATTCACCAATATAAATGGACATACCAGTATCTCTAAAGTAGACTATATCATTACAAATATTGATTCCGAAAATTACAAAGTTAGTGTTTTTGAACCGCATATCAGTGACCACAAATGCATTCTATTTGAGACAGTTCACAAACAAGCACGCAATGAAAAAGAAACAACTTACTCTTTCAGAAATGTTAGTCAGGAAAATATGAATAATTTTTTGTTTTCTTTATCTGAATGCAATTTTTCTGACCTGATTTATAATTTTGATGCTGATACATGTTTTGATTCATTCATTGATGTTATTCGATATCATTTTGAACAATGCTGTCCTATGCGTGAAGTATTTTCGGTAGATCGAGAGAAAAGATGGGTAACAACTGAGATATTTCAAAGTAAACGTAACCTATCTTAACTTCATCGACTACATAAAAATACCCGCTCGAAATGTGCCCTACAAAACTATAAAAATGCCAGAAATCAACACAATATTCTTATCAAAAATACGAAATATACGTTTTATAGTTCAGCTATTGATGGTTCATCGAACAGAAATAAAACAATTTGGAATATTGTTAACGATCTTTCTGGGAAAAGTGGCGCTAGGCGAAGTGATGTGACCTCAAACTTTGAGGGGGAGGTGTTTGACGATCCGAATCAGTTAGCTGATGTTTTCGCCGAACATTTTTCGACAATGGTTAGTACCAAATTAACATCTCGATATGGCAATAATCTATCTCGGATTTGCACATTATCACCCATGGTGAACACCAATTTTTACTTCTACCCTGTCACTAAAATTGAAGTTGAGGATACCATTAGAGCCTTAAAAAATAAAAAAAGCGTCGGTGTTGATTCCATATCAGCCAAAGTTTTGAAAGGAATTAGTGGAATTATTGGCGAGCACTTTGCATATCTTATAAATGTTTCCATCTCTACTGCAAAAATCCCCAATATCCTTAAGCAATCCATAGTAATTCCAGTATTTAAGAATGGAGCCGTGAGTGAAATTACTAATTATCGCCCAATATCCATTTTGAGCGTGTTTTCCAAGGTAATAGAGAAAATTGTTTTCGCCAGAATGATGAGTTATCTCAATAGATTCAAAATAATTGACTCCGCACAACATGGATTCAGAAGCGGCCACTCAACTCAGTCAGCTGCGGTTAAGTTTTTTGAATCCGTCTACGAGTGTTTGGATAAACACTTGTTTGTGGCGGGGTTATTTTTTGATTTAACTTCCGCATTTGATTAACTATCCTTTGAATTTTTACTCGATAAATGCAACAATTTAGGTTTCAGAGTTGTGTTTCTGAATTGGTTACGTAGTTATCTTGAAGAAAGAACAATGGTAGTGAAAATAGGCGAGAGTTATTCTCAGAGACATGACATTGCTCTTGGGGTGCCTCAAGGCTCTGTACTCGGACCTCTTCTATTCATATTGTTCATAAACGATCTGCCTGCGAAGTTGTCCCGGTTTTTGGTGACACTATTTGCCGATGATTCATCGGTGGTTGTTTCTGGCAGGACTCCTGAAGAACTTCTGGAGGCATGTGAATGCATTGTGAGGGAGTTTGTAAGTTGGTGTCAAATGAACAATCTGATGGTGAAAGTTGACAAAACTGTATGTGTTCAGTTTTGTCTGAAGGGCAATGGAATTAGTACCTTGGATGTTAAATATGGGGACAACACTATATCATCATCCCAATCAACAAAGTTTCTTGGAATATATGTAGACAGAAATTTGAGATGGACATCGCACATTGAGGTCTTATGTAAAAAATTGAGTAACTCATATTTTGCAATCTCTAGAATCAAGAACATCGTACCTAGAAACTGTGTTATGAATGTTTATTACAGTCTTGTATATAGTCATCTAAATTATAATATTCTGCTGTGGGGTTGCTCTACAGAAATAAATAGGGTGTTTATTACACATAAGCGAATACTTCGATTAATATTCAATATTCATCAGCGAACATCTTGTAAACCTATCTTCATTAATAATTACATACTTACCTTACCGTGTTTATATATTTATAGATGTTTGTTATATGTTAAAGAAAATGAAGATAGGTTTATTAAATTGAATAGTAATCATGAGTATTCAACAAGAAACAGGGATGTGCTACTTATTCCTAAGCATAAAACAGCTAAATTTGAGCACTCTCTCTATTGTCAGAGCATTAAAATTTTCAACCATTTACCATCGAATTTGAAAGTACTTAGAGCTCATTTGTTTAAGAGGAGAGTTAAATCTCTGCTCTTAACAAAGGCATACTATAGTGTGTCAGAGTACTTCGATGATTCGGATGTAGGCAATAATGTTTGAATCAATTTTTGTATCATCATCATTTTGATCATTTTGTATCATATATTTGTATATTTTTTTAACACTAATGTTCTTCACCATGTGAAATTTTCTCAAATGTTTAATATCTCTGAGGAAATTTTTATTTTCTTTTCTTTTCAATCAAAATTGTATTATTGTAAATATGAACTTAACCAAGATTTTTGTTTGAACCAATATTTTTGCTCGAGGGCTGAATGGAAGATCAGACTCCAATCTGAATTCGGTCCTTTTGAGAGCATTTCTCTTAGTTGTAATTATTTATCAATTGGAATGAATGTAATTTTACTATGTAAGGAATGTTTCTCAATAAAATTATATTATTATTATTATTATTATTATTATCTTCATCTTCATCTCGATAATGATATTCATCTTCATATTTATCTTTATCGTCATCTTCATCTTCATTTCGATCTTCATCTCTATCTCTTCAACTCATATCTAGCTTTATCATTATCTTCATCTTGATCTATATCTTCATCTTTATCTGTATCTTTATAGTTACCTTCATCTTGATCTCCATCTTCATCTTGATCTAGATCTTCATATTGATCTTCATCTTCATCTTTGTCTTTCTCTTTGTCTTCCTCTTAGTCTTGAGATCTACATCTTTATCTTCATCTTGATCCTGATCTTGATCTTCATCTTTATCTTCATGTTTGTCTTCGTCTTTGTCTATGTCTTCTGCTTCGTCTTAATCTTCATCTTTATCTTTATGACATATCATAACATAACATAACACAGCATGACATAACATATCATAATAAAACATAACCTAGCGTAACGTAACGTTACGTTACGTTATGTTATGTTATGTTATGTTACGTTAAGTTACGTCACGTTAGGTTACGTAACGTAAGGTAACGTAACGTAACGATACAGATGACATAATAACCTTCAAATGTATTCCATCTTACCAAAAGATCTAATTTTATATCAACATCGTATAAATAATTCAAGTATGTAATTGTTTCTAACTGAAAAATCATAGCCTCAATTGTTCTTCTTTTTCCAATTAGGATTTCCATGGGAAATCCAATGGGCCAGCTACTAGGCTTCTTGCCCAATTCCATTCGGCTACGGATGTGCCTCCATTAAAGCAGATCTCGACGACTCGATACACATCCTGTGTTAATTCAATAATTTCTTGATATTATATATTGTTTTTCATTTTTCTGATAAATTCTCCGTTGCTTGTTTTTCGTTGTATTAGCCTCTCTGTTCTGACACTGGATTCTCCCCAAGCGCATGCTAAAGCGTGATTTGAGAGTATGAGGGAAAATTACAAATAGTTACACTATCTGTATGATTGAATAAAACACCGAGGTAAATTATTGGTGATGAAATTTTGTGTTTTAATAGATAATCGTATAATTTACGGAAGTTGTTGTTATTTTTACATTGAGATAGGATATGGTTAAGATCCCCAACCTCAATTGTGAAGCTTAGAGATATAGACCGAAGTATACCATAGGCGATAATAAAATGAAATAGAATGAAGGATCATAGAAATCAAATTTATGCGCGAAATCAAAAAAATGTCACATCAGAGATTTCTGCGAAAAAACCAGAGGAAAATGAATAAAGAACAGTCGAGAAAGGGGCACCTAGTTTGGGAGAATTTGGAAGTAGAAATAAAATGCCACAATATAAGGATTGAAAAATATCACTATACAGAAATTTTGTAGGATATGAATAGAAGGAATACTGGAATACTGGCATAAGGAAAATGAAGAGAGCTCGAAGAAAGAGTTACCTCGAATGAAAATTCGTTAATCAATTGCATTCAAAGGCCATTTCACATTTTTATATCAAGTTTATTTTAGTTGAAAGGAGCTAAGAGGTTGTTTAATATTGTTTTCTCTTTAATTAATAATGATGTATTTGAAATATGTGTAATTCAAATCATCGGCGATATTTTTTTCAAAAATTGAATATAAATAGATTCCACCATGAGAGAGAATGAACTCAAATAGATTCAAAATTGTGAAGATAAAATATTTTCACATTCATTATATTACATTGAATCAATAATAATAACAATATATATATATATATATATATATATATATATATATATATATATATATATATATATATATATATATATATATATATATATATATATATATATATATATATATGTAAATGAAAATATATGAAATGGCGGGCGATAGCGAGGATAACGATTGTGAAGTTCGCGAGAATAATACAAGTTCAGAGAAAATATACTGCAATTATAAACATTGCAGAAGAGTAATTGTGGATAAAAAAGTGTCGTGCATCAAATGCAAACAAATTTACCATCCAGGCTGCTTTCCGAGAGCACGAACGCAGCAAAACGATCATGAGTGCGTACTGGAAGATACACTTTATGTGGAGGAAGAATCTCTTGAAGCAGAGGGTCTCCGCAAGGAAAATCAGCTATTAAAGCGAATAATCCAAGAAATGGAAGGTAGAAATATCGCATTAGAACTGAATGTAAAACTTTTATCCGAAAAACTTCAAACATTTGAGGTTAAGATTAGTGAATCAAAACATAAGATACACGCAGACGTAAGAAATGGTGCAAAGAGCAAGCAATCCTTAAAAATATCAAATGGACAATATGAAGTAGTTCCGTCTACTAGTATTCAAAGTAACCATACCACACAACTAGCGCCAATAGCGGCAACAAATGTTGACACAACCACGGATAAAAATACATCAGATATCAAAGCAATAACAAACGCTACTGAAGTTGTCAAAATACAAAATACGAAAGAGAAGAGCACATACGCCAACACAACGAAAAAAAATATAATTACCCGACAAATGGTGAGTGCCGCAATTGAAGAGCAGATACACAAGAATGCTCTAGATAATATAATTGACCTAACGGACGAAAATAAAGTTTTCAATATATGTAGTTCGAAGGAAAAAACCTAAACAGAAACCAATGATAGGGGAAGGGGTTAAAGAAAATACCAAGTATTTCTTTGAAGGCAGATATAAGAAACCAGAGGAAAAAAATTTGGATATTTATATCAAAAGTAAGAGATGATGTTGAGGCATCCATCGTACAAAAATTCATTCAGGAAAAAACCAAAGCACAACGTCACAAATTGCGGTCAAACACCTAGCCACAAAAACCCAATCAAAAAATAACAAATGTTTTCTCATAGTAGTAGAGAACCACTACAAAGACCAGGTTTACAACACAAAATTCTGGCCTACCGGGGTAGCTTTTAGTAGATTCAATTTCAAAATTGGACACCATTTTTTAAAGGACGGGATTTCCCAGCAATTAACTTAGAGGATGGTGTAAATCATGAAAAAATTAGAATTATGCATGTCAATATACAAGGAATTTCTAATAAACTGGAAGCACTTGATTCTCTTATCCACTCACTCAAAATTTACTTAGTATGCATAAGCGAACACTGGTTGACAACTCAGAATTATGAAATATATTCTTTAAAAGACTATAGACTTGCCACCTGTTTTGTAAGACGGATAAGATTGCGCGGGGGTGTAAGTATATATGTTAAGAAGAAAATAGTGTTTGAGACAATTACAGAAATAAATGAATTATCAACTGAAATGGTGAACGAAATGAGTGGAGTTTATCTACCAAATGAAAACTTAGTTCTGATTGTTTATTACAGGCCCGAACAAACGGAAAATTTCAATAGCTTCTGGCACCAAGTACTGCAACATATTCATCATAAATTTAATACCAAAGCAGATATCGTTATTGTTGGTGATTTTAACAGAGATTTTTTAACTGCAAGCTCTCAATCACTTGAAGTGGTTAACTACTTTTCTAAATATGGTCTGCAAAAAAAGATACATACATATACCCGACAACATTATAATGGTACAAGAGCTTGCATAAATAATATCTTCACTAATTTACTACATACTGAAGCATTTACATATAATCCAAATCTGTCTGACCACCTGGCACAAATTTGTGAATTCAAAACAAATAAGAAAATATTAGAAGAACCTGAATTTATCAGAAAATTGTCACAGCAAAATATTTGAAATTTTGAGTCAAGTCATGAATCTGAAAACTGGAGAAAGTTTTTGAAACTGTAGATGCCAATGATACGTTTGATCACTTTTTGGACATAATTGGTTCACACTCTAATAGCAATGTTCCAATAATATTGCAAAAGCCTGGAAATCAAGGCTATAAGAGTACTAAAATATTGACACAGATAAAAGAAACCCTTGATTTTATTAGAGAGGCATATTTTCAAACTAATGACGAAGAAATTCTAGAACAATATAAGAGATACAAAGGATTTTACCTGAAATATGCACAATGGTAAAGGAAAAATCAGAACCAGAAAAAAATTATGTCAGCATCAAATAAACAGAAAATGACATGGACATTAATCAATGAAGAAACAGGCAGAGGAAAAAATCACTCAAATAACCCACCACCTGCTGAAATGTTGAACAAATACTTCACAACTATTGCATCAACCATTATTGCAGATATACCAAATGTTGAAAGATCTGCTGGAAGCTATCTTAAAGAAAGGAAAAATTTCAAATCGTTATTTTTCAGACCGATAGTTGAAGAAGACATATTCAAATACATACGGAAAATAGCACCCAAATCCACGCAGGATATTTTCGAAATGAACACAAATGTAGTCAAGAGCATTATGGAGTTTATAGCAAGTCCACTGACAGATATTATAAATGCTTGTTTTGAACAAGGTATTTTTCCAAACATAATGAAAGTAGCAAAAATCGGTCCAATATTAAAAAAAGGGGACCCAAAAGATGTAAACAACTACAGACCTATAGCAATACTGCCCATTTTCTCAAAAATTTCAGAAATGGCCATAGCAGAGCAAATAACATCATTCTTGTCACATAAAAACTTATTGGCTGAAGAACAATTCGGATTTCAAACAAATAAATCCACCACAGCAGCAGCAAAAAAACTCAGCGACTACATCATTGAAAGTTATGAAGAGCGGAATATGGTGCTAGCTCGGTTTTACGACATTACAAAAGCATTCGATTGCATGTTCCATGACATATTCCTGATGAAAACTGAGCATTATGGAATCAAAGGAATAGCACTGTCATTAACTAAATCCTTTTTAACAGATGGCTATCAAGTTGTACAGAGCAAAAGGGACCAAAGCTGCATGCTGCCCCTGCAGCATGGAATACCGCAGGGCTCCATACTTACCGGTATTATATACGGGACCGTTATTTTTTGTTCTGTATATAAATGACTTGCCAGAAAATCTCAAATGCCACACTGTTCTGTATGCAAATGACACGACTCTAGCAATAAAACACAAGGAGTTGAGTGTTATAGAGAAGAATATGGAAGATATAGATAGAGAAGCTTCGAAGTAGTTCAATGCACTTAAATAGGAACAAAACTAAATCCCCAATATTTACGTCATCAAAACAAATCCAATCATCAACTGATACTGCAAATTTTCTAGGTTTTATCATGGACACAAGACTAACGTGGGCTGATCACTGTGAAAAACTAATTCATACTCTGCATAAAATGGTGTTTCCAATAAGACGCATAAAACAAATAATAAGTGTCGAATCAGCTCTGGAAGCGTATTTAGCACTTTTTCATTCAAGGATGACCTATGCCTTCGAAATATGGGGTGTCTCAGCTCATACCAACAAAATATTAAAAGCACAAAAAGAAGCTATAAGAGCATTAGAAGGCGTCAGCCCTGATACCCACTGCAGACCCCTGTTTTTGAAATACAAAATACGTACAGTGGTCTCTGAGCTGGCCATAAAATTAGTTATGGAGATAAAGCTCAACAGCTCAACACATCAAACCAGAGGTTATACGCAACCATATAACATCCGTTGCAAGGATAACTTGCAAATCGCGAAGAGAAGGCTGAATATTGGTGATAGATTGACTGTTGGGGTCAAGCTATACAATAAATTACCTGCTGAATGGAGTGCATTAACAACATCAGCTCTAAGAAAAACCTTAAGAGCATACCTCAAAGAAAATGTGACTTACCACCTTGAAGAAGTCCATTTTAATAGGTCAACAAATTGATAGACATTTATAAAGTACATCATAAATGCCATTAAAATTTAATAAGTGTATCTAATTGTACAAACACTTTGACCAGACTGTGATGCAGTTAAATGAAGTTTATGATTATTATATATATATATATATATATATATATATATATATATATATATATATATATATATATATATATAATGTCTATTCTATTAATTGGGTCAAAGGTTATATAGGTTGAATAATACCAGAATTGTTTCTTCGAAATCAACAAAGTATTTTATTAATTTATCTAACTTTAAATATAAATATAATTTTCAATCTTACCTGAAATCAACAATGAAACAACATTCAAAGTTATTATTCACGACAATTAAATATTTTATTCGTGCAGCCATTCATTCACATGTTATTTCGTTGCATTCATAAATTGATTGATTATTATCTACCTGCGCGTATCCGATATACAAGTGTAATCAATTTTCCTACTTATGGACGCGCGCAATTCAAATATTTAAGGAAATATTTCCTTACATCACCCCCCTAAGACGAGAAACAATTTTGTGTATATACAATATTTACAGGGTTAAGTACAATAAATCTTATTTTACTAGTACAGTTTCCGTATCTAAGGTCAATGATGGAGTGAGTTTACAGATGTGAAATATATTGGACTCTGATTTTTTATGTCCTATATCTACTTCATACATTGAATTGGATATCCTATTTAAAATTTTGTATGGTCCTATTCTTAATTTATCTAATTTATTTCTATTCATTGGGTTTCCATTCTTTACGTATACCTCTTCTCCAACCTTAAATTCGTGATGTTTTTTGTTTTTGTCATACAACTGTTTGTTGTAATCATGGTATTTCATGCTATTTTCTAATGCCGTTATTCTATCATTCTGTAGTAAGTTGTTATTTTTATTCGTTTTTAATTCTTTCGGTAATACTGATGTATCTTCACCGTTTAGTAAGTATTTTGGACTGAATCTTGTGACTGTGTGTTCTGTTTCATTGTACTTGTTTATGCAGTTATGTGCTACGGTTGTCCATGCATATTTATTTTTTTTTTCATTTATTGCACACCTTATCTTATTTACTAGAGTTTGATTCAGTCTTTCATTCAAACCATTTGAGAATGGTGCATTAAATCCTGTGAAAATTATGTTGATATTGTTTTTGTTTAAAAAAATCTTGAAATCTTTGGAGTTTATGCCTGGATATTGGTCTGCAAGAATTGTTTGGATGTTATGACTTTTTAATACCTTTTCAGTTAGTTTCATGAAGTCATTTGTATTTTGTGTCTTGGATGTTAGTATATAGGCAAATCTTGTAAAATGGTCTACTAGTAAATGTAGATATTTTTTTGTGGATCGTGATCCTCCGAATCCACCTATGGTATCTACAGAAACTATTTCAAACGGTTTCTTTGCGGGGCCTAGATGAGACATTAAACCTATTTTGGCTTGTCCTCTGGATTTATTTGCAGTGCAGATTTCACAATATTTACATGTATTAATTATATTCTCTAATATATTTGCTGCTGTATAATATGGCAATATTTTTTTTTTCATCTGGTTTATACCTATATGACAAAATTCTGTGTGTATTTTTTTTATTAGATGTTTACAAAACTCTTCGGATAGTAAAATTTTGTCTCTGTTTCTTGTTTTTTCGTAATATAAATTATTTTTGAAATTCAATTTATCCATATTATTTTTTATTGCTGTATTGTGGTCTTGGTCACTCAATATGTCTTCTAGTTTTATTAAGTTTACTATTTATTATTACTACATATTACTATGTAATACATATTACTATGTATTACTACTTTTAATGTGTCCTCTTCATCTTCTTCAGCATTTAAAACGGGGTTTCTGCTTAAGCAGTCTGCTTCTAAATTATTTTTGCCTGGGTGGTATATTATTTCAATATCAAATTGCGATAAATAATGAGTGAGATCTCCTAGTTCTTCGTCGGTTCTAGCCTTAATGTTCATGTTTTCTAGTGGCCTATGATCTGAGAAAATTTTGAAATGTTTGCCTATTAGCCAATGTTGCCAATATTTTACGGATTCTTTTATAGTTATACACTCCAAATATATTGCTTTTTTTCTTTTTTGTGATTCGCTTAATTTTTTGGAGAAGTATGCTACTGGTTTTTCTGTTTTTATATTTTCTTGTAATTATGGTTGTTTTAAAACAGCACCTATTCCTAGCAAACTAGCATCTGTATATATATGAATCGGCAGGTCTGGGTCAAAGATAGCTAATACCGGTTGTGTACAAAGAAAATTCTTCATGTAATCAAAAACTTTTTGACATTCTTCTGACCAAACGAATTCTTGTCCTTTTCTCAATAAGTTATGGAGTGGATCTAAGGTTATTGATATATTTGGTATGTACTGGTTATAATAATTAATTTTACCTAGGAATTGGCGAACATTTTTTAAATTTTTTGGTTCAGGAAAATTTCTTATCGATATCAAATTATCTTTTATTGGAGATATCGAGTTATGTTTTATTATATGGCCTAAATATTTCACTGAGTCAAGTGCAAATGTGCATTTGGAGAGTTTTAACCGGAATCCTTCTTTCATTATTGCTCCTAATAACTGTGATACATGGTCTATGTGTTCTTCAAAAGATTCTGAGAATATTAAAATGTCATCTATGTAGTTAACTGCAAAATCGGATAATTTATGTTTTCTTATTATGTTACTGAGGATTCTTTGGAAGATACTTGAAGATGTTTTTAATCCGAAGGGCAAACAAGTCCATTGAAAGTGGCCCTCTTGTGTTATGAATCCCGTTTTTTCTCTGTCTTCAATTCGTGAAGGAATTGACCAAAAAGCCGAGTTTATATCCAGTTTGGAGAAAAATTTGCAATTTCTTGTTTTTACTACCAAATCTTCTATTAATGGGAACGGTTGTGATTGTGGGACTACGATTTTGTTTAAGTCTCTAAAGTCTATACATAATCTTGACCTGTTATTCTCATCTTTTTTAAAAGCCAACGTTACAGGTGCTGCAAAAGGGCTATATGATTCTTCGATCAAGTTTTTTTCGAGTAAATGCGATATTTGTTTTTCTATTTCTTTTTTATCTTCGATTGTACACCGATAGGGTCTCTTACTGCAATATCTGTCTACCATGAGGTCTATTCTAGCTTCGTAATCTTTTACCGTGCCTATATCGTACTTAGCTTTCGCGAAAATATTTTTATATTTATCTATTAAGTTTCTTATGATATTTTCTTCATTATGATTCAAATGGTTTGTTGAAATATTGAAATTATTTTCATCTACATGTTCATTAAAGTTTACTTGATACTCATTCATTAACTCTATAGATTCGGAAACTTTTTGTTCTATCTCTAATTTTTCATTTTGTATCAGTTTGAATTTTTGTATACAATCTAGTCCTATTAGAAAGTCATACTTGAAATTTTCATTGTTGACTATGAACACATTTACATATTTTTCTATATTTAATATTTCAATTTTTATTTTTATCATACCCTCTGATTTATAAACACCATTAATTGTTCTCAAATTAGGCTGTCTCATAGAATTAAATTTAGATTTTAAATGAATAAGTTTACCATTTATAATTGATATATTTGAACCTGGATCATAGATCGCTGGTACTTCCAAAAAATCATTTATTCTAATTTTGAGTTCAATTAATGGTGGCACAATTAGTTTTTTGGATCATCGGGACTTAATTCTACGTCTAAAGTTAAGTTGTTTGCTTGTTTCCAATTGTTACCTTCTTTCTCTTGATCTCTAAACCAGCATTCAGACTCGGGATGAAATCTTGTTCCTTTTCCTCTATCCTTGCATATTTTACACTGTCTTTTTTCGGTTCCTTCCGTAACATTAGATTTACCCTTTCTTACTTGTGGATGCTTTTTATAAACTAAATGCTCTAATTTACTTACTTCATTGTGTAGGTCTTCAGTTTTCCTAATGTTTTCCCTATCGATTTTGTCTACTACATAATTTGGTAAACCCATGGCGATAAGATCAATAACTGTGTCACTATCCATTGTTTTCCTTACTTGCAATAGTAATTTTTCTTTTTTCATTGAG
Source organism: Henosepilachna vigintioctopunctata (assembly GCA_030704895.1). Taxonomy (NCBI): domain Eukaryota; kingdom Metazoa; phylum Arthropoda; class Insecta; order Coleoptera; family Coccinellidae; genus Henosepilachna; species Henosepilachna vigintioctopunctata. The sequence continues at coordinate 40,138 of JARQZJ010000087.1, read as the reverse complement.
TATTCCAACAATGAGCCTACTTGATATTTAAATGACATTGCATATCTTATTGGATACCAACCTTTACTAGAGAATGTGTTACAAAAACATTCTTTCCATTCTGCTGTAATAGTGAGTTTTAGTAATGTACAATCATACCAATCTGTACAAACTTTTTCCATGAATGATTTCAAAATCTCAATTTTTTTTTCACTTCTGGTAATATTGAAACGTTCACATTCTTTTTCAAAATTATCCCACCATTGCTCAGCATTCACATTTCGTCCATCAAATTTGTCAATAGCAAACTCATTAGCCAGTTTACCAGAATTTTGTTCAGTTTCTTTTTGACTCTTCTCTAGTATTTTTTCCAATAGTTTTACTAATGATTGTTCTGAAGCATTTGCAGTGTCATCACTGTCTTTTTCATCTATTTCTTCCAAGTATCCTTCGTTGAATTGAATATTATCATCTTCGTCACAGTAAGTATTTCTCAAGTCGTTGGTTAAATTGATCCATACTCTTCTCAGATGGCCTCTTTGCGAGCACGCATTTTTGACCCTTGTATATGCTGGAGTTTTCATTAATTCTTTATGATGTGATGCATTCATATGTTCCTTTGGAATTTTAACGTCCATCCGTTGTGGTTATTCTGGTTACACACAGTATATTTGATTTGCCATCTGCTGATGCTAGTACTTGAAAGGTAAACTGCAATTTTTCCATGGTGATTCACAACGAGAATGTTGTTTTATAATGTCTATTCTATTAATTGGGTCGAAGGTTATATAGGTTGAATAATACCAGAATTGTTTCTCTGAAATCAACAAAGTATTTTATTAATTTATCTAACTTTAAATATAAATATAATTTTCAATCTTACCTGAAATCAACAAAGAAACAACATTCAAAGTTATTATTCACGACAATTAAATATTTTATTCGTGCAGCCATTCATTCACATGTTATTTCGTTGCATTCACAAATTGATTGATTATTATCTACCTGCGCGTATCCGATATACAAGTGTAATCAATTTTCCTACTTATGGACGCGCGCAATTCAAATATTTAAGGAAATATTTCCTTACATATATATATATATATATATATATATATATATATATATATATATATATATATATATATATATATATATATATATATATATATATATATATATATATATATATATATATATATATATATATATATATATATATATATATATATATATATATATATATATATATATATATATATATATATGTTATTCTGTTTGTGATTATATTATCGGGAATGCGGTCTGTTTAAATTAGAAAACTCTTCACCTTTAATTCACAATACTTCGTCAGTCATTCACTGACTTCATCGGGAGAAACTACAAAAGACAATAAGAATCAATAGAGATATCCAAGAAAAATTTAAACAGAAATATCACTTACAAATAACATGGATTGTTTATAAAAACATTCAACAACTACAACACTGAACAAAGACGAGACATGTCTGCAGACAGCAACAAGACGAGACTGGGAGATCAAGATATATTCTTATCAGTCAACATAAAAATGTATGCTCATTTCAATCTATCGAAGATATTGGCATAAATATTACTCAGTTGACTAGTATCGGTTTCAAAATTTATGGCTGTTTTTCCTTCCAATTTTATATGTAACATCTCCAAAAACAACCTGTTTGCATATATATTTTCATGGTCAAGAATATCGACATTTTAGAAATCAAAGTTGTGTTCTGTTTCTTTGTGATGTTGTACCAAGGCGCATGAATTCTTGCCTATATTACAGTCACTTCTATGTTGACTCACCCTTGATTTGAGCTATTGTTGTGTCTGACCAATATATGTACTTTCCTTGGCATGCCTTACAAGAAATTCGGTAGACCACATTGTTATGGTACGTGTTTGGCGTTCGATCTTTCAGCCTGGTATATAATGTTGAGTATTTTATTACATTATATTTTACTATTTTGATCTTAGGAAATTCACGAAAACTTTTCATTAATTCGTGTGATAAGTGCTGTATGTACGGTAGTCTTTTATACATTATATCGAGTCGATTATCTTCAGCAGGTCGATCATGAGAGGAAGAACTGTATATTATTTTCCTCAATAAGTGATCCGGATATCCATTATTAAGGAATATACCAAAGAGTTTTTTAAGATTAGTATTTTTGTATAAAGGGTCACGAATATGTTAAATTTTGTTCTTCATCGCGATGACTGCATTAATCTTCTTGTTCATAGGGTGGTTAGAGTGGTAATTCAGGAAACGCCCGGATGATGAAGGTTTTTGATACCTGTCTAATATTATTTCATTTTCTGCCGTATTTATCAGCTTGGTATCAAGGTAAGGCAACACATTGTTGATTTCTACTTCGACGGTAAATTGAAGTGATGCATTGAAAGAATTGAAAACATCCAGCATTATTTTGATCGAATCTGATGGTATTGCACTTATCAGATCATCAACAAATTTAAAGATAAAAAGAGGCTTGAATGGAAGCAATTCTACAACATCGAAACATTTATCAAGTGATCTAGAACAATATCAGCTAGAATAGGACTAATTGGTGAACCCATTGGTGTTCCAAACGTCTCACTGTGAAGTTTGTTGTTGAAGCTAAAGTAGGTGTTATTGAAAATGAACTTTATGAGAAGCAAAAAATTTTTTTCAGATAAAGTGGTGAACTCTTGTATTAAATGCCACTTTTCATTCAGAATATTCAATATCAGTTCGAGAGGAATATTTGTAAATAAGGACACCATGTCCAGAGAAATAAGTATGTAGCCTTTTAGTAAAGTGACATCCCTAATTAAATTCACAAAATGAAAAGTATCCCTTAGATTATAATCAGACTGACCTTCAAAAGCTGACATGAGGATTTGTGTCATAGACTTGGAGATGTTACTGTTGGAATGTTTACAACATTGCTTCAACTTCAACCTTTAAACCTTTATTGAGATGTGTACAATAATTTGGACAATAGAATGATTCTGATATCATATTTGTAACGAGCAAGCAAATTTTTAAGTTGAGACTAGTATCTATTTAAGTATCTAGTTAATTTCAGTTGTAAAATCCATTTTAAATCATTAGGAGACAGTTTATTTTCATTGATAAAAACATTTACATGCATATATGAATATACTAAAATCTGATTAATAATTTGTATACTGTTTATTTGTGAACATTCAGTTACGTTGGATAGAAAAACTAGAGTGTAAAAAAATGCTGTTAGTTTCAAAAGTTTTTATATTCCACGATTTACATATTAAAATCTTTATTTATAATTGGATGTTAAATCAACAAAATTACAAATTGAATCTGAGTTTTCAAAGGCTTCATTCAATATCTCACAACGTTCCTTCAATGCTGGTTCTTTCAGCTGGATATTCTCTTTGAGAGTGTACTGTTTTTGATAAGTAGGGGTAAATAGAGAAAATACTTGGCACTGCATTTAAATTGAGTTTAACTTTATCCATCTAGCCTTCTGTTGATCAATCTAGCAAACGATGAATACCTTCTCTAGTAAGTGCTCCCTCTGGAAAATGTTTGGCACAAACTACAGAATATTTTGTGGGGGTCCATAATGCCCTAGAAATATTTTTTAGCCATTGATTCATTAGATTTCCATCATATGGAAAACGAAATACAGAAACTGGTGGTTCGCCGGCCTCGAGGTAACTTTTGTGTTCGACTTGCATCTAAGCACACAGCAATGACTTGGCATGTTAATTTTTGTGCTAATATCAAGAACAAGACCTATAAAAGATTTGTTCTAAATAACTACTAAATCTAACAAAGGGTAAGTAACTCTACTAATCACAAAAAAGGAACAATTCTAGCAAATAACGCTTTTGTTAATGTCTGAACTACTCAGTCAAAACATCAGTAATCGGTAGCTATTTACATACAAATTTCAAAGGTATTCCTTAGTCTGTAGCCTTAGATGCAGATATTTTGTATTGGTAACACGGATTATGTAAGCTCCTCTATGTCTCTAACTATACACAGTTGCAGTAACGCTCTCCATCTTGAATAAGTTAAGTTTAGAATAAATGTTGTATAAGTTAAGTGTTCCTTTTATTACCTCTAAAACGTACAAAGCTTCCAAAATAGAAGTTATATCTAACAGGTTATGGGCCCAGGCAAAGTACGTAGTGAATTTTAAAAGTTACTAAATAACTGAGAGTGAAATTCGGTCAGTAAAGTCGTGTTGAGTAAAACGTGCACGTGCAACAAGTCAAAATGGCGGTATCGTATTTCAACAACATTCCCAAACTCTTAGGACGCGAGAACTATGATGAATGGAGTTTCGCAATTGAAAACGTAGCTGTATTGGAAGGATTAACTAACTGTTTAAACGGAACAGAACAGGACACAGTGTTAGTGGCCAAAGCCAAGGCAAAAGTGATCCTTACAATTGATCCCTCCTTGTACATTCACGTGAAAGAAACAAGAAACGTGAAGGAAGTATGTGATAAATTAAGAAACCTTTACGAAGATTCGGGCTTCTCACGCAAAATAGGACTATTGAGAACCCTAATCAACTTGCGTCTAAACAACTGCAATTCAATGGAATCGTACATCAATCAGTTATTGAAACTTCTCAGAAATTAAGAAGAACAGGTTTCAAGATTGATGATGAATGGGTAGGATCGCTTCTTTTAGCTGGTCTTCCAGAAAAGTTTTCTCCAATGATAATGGCTATAGAAAACAGTGGTTTGGATATAACTACAGATTCTATCAAAACTAAACTGCTAGACATGCAGACAGATGGTAGTAGTAGCGGACCGTCAAATGGAGCATTCGTAGCTAAAGGAACTTTCCGGAAATATCCAAAAGAGGGTACCACAGGTAACAAGAAGTTCCAAAACAAAACAAATAAATATGACGTAATATGTTATGGTTGTAAAGAACGTGGTCATTTTGTAACAAAATGCCCAAACAGACAAAAACATAACCCTAAAAATTCGAAGTCTAAAACTTCAACTGTAGAAGACATGAATGCTTTTAATGCAATATTCATGAGTGGACAGTTCGATGATAGTGATATTTATGTAGATTCTGGAGCGAGTGTACATCTTACTGCTAGAAAGGATTGGTTACAGAACATCAAAACAGATGGAAAAGTAAAGGAAATAACAGTTGCTAATAAATCGAAAATGACAACTTCAATTTATGGTACTGTGTATATCAAAACAGTTATTGGGAAAGAAGAACATAGCATTAAGATTGATAATGTTTATTATTGCCCAGGTATAACAACCAATCTTTTGTCAGTAGGCCAAATTATCAAAAATGGCAATAAAGTGGAATTTACAGAAAATGGTTGTATCATCACCAATAAACTGGGAAAGGTAGTGGCTACTGCAGACTCTTTGGGTCATGTGTTCAAATTGAACTATGAGAAAGATACACTGCAAAGTTGTCCCAGTGCTTCTGTAAATCTAGCAGTTAATGATGAGACTTGGCATCGCAGGTTTGGACATATGAATTACAAAAACTTACAAATAATGAATGATAAAGATACTGTAGATGGTTTACAAATTAATGGAAAGGTATCGAAGAAATTTTGTGAAGTTTGCTGTGAAGGTAAACAAACCAAATTACCATTCTCTAACAAAGGCCATAGAGCAACTGCTTTCTTAGAAATAATACATGCAGACTTATGTGGACCAATGGAAATGTTATCACTAGGAAAAAGTAAGTACTTTCTACTTTTAGAAGATGATTACAGTCGTATGGTTTTTGTGTACTTCCTAAAAAGCAAAGATGAAGCTTTCCAACGATTTAAAGAATTCAAAATGTTAGTGGAAAATCAGAAGAATGAAAAACTAAAAATTTTGAGAACTGATGGTGGAGGTGAATTTTGTAGTATTGAATTTGAAAATTTCCTGAGATACTGTGGAATTATTCATCAGCAGACAAATCCCTTCACGCCACAACAAAATGGATTAAGTGAAAGAATGAATCGTTCTATAATTGAAAAAGTAGATGTTTGTTGTTTGATGCAGGCCTCGACAAATCTTTTTGGGCAGAAGCTGTTAACACAGCAGTATTTCTGATAAACAGGTCAGTAACATCATGTTTGGATAACAAAACACCTTATGAGGTTTGGCATAGTAGGAAACCAAATGTTGAAAAATTGAGAATTTTTGGTAGCAAAGCTATGGTCCATATACCTAAGGAGAAACGTCGAAAGTGGGACAAGAAAGCTACGAGCATGATATTTGTTGGCTATTCTGAAAACATAAAAGGCTTTCGTCTATATGATCCAACTACAAGAAAGATAGTAACCAGCAGAGATGTGACTATTGATGAGAGGCACCCTGAGGTTAAAGTGATCATCCAAGAACACAGTAATGAACTCTTCGAACATGAAGATTCAGTGGGGGATTCAAGCTCTGATGAAAGTAATCAAATCGATGCAGAGATAAATGACCAGTCAGATGCTGATTATATCCCTGAAGATGTCACACTTGATGTCGAACAAGTTAGACGATCAACTAGACAGCCTAAAACCAAAATATATCCTGATCATGTCACATATCTTTGTTCACCAGGTTATGTAGAGACAATCTTGGAAGATGTCCTTTAACTGTACCAGAAGCATTATCAAGTCCCGATGCAGAAAAGTGGAAAGTGGCCATGCTTAACGAGATGCATTCCTTTGAAGAAAATGATACGTGGGAGTTAGTGAAACCACCGAAAGAAGGAACTGTTGTTGAGTGCAAGTGGGTATATAAATTAAAGAGTGGAAATGACAATAGTGTAGTGTATCGTGCGAGGTTAGTGGCGAAAGGTTACACACAGAAAGAAAACGTTGACTATAAAGAAACTTTTGCTCCTGTAGTGAGACACTCTACGTTGAAACTCCTTCTGAGTTTATCAGTTAAATTAGATTTAGATATTACTCACTTAGATGTAACTACTGCTTTTCTCAATGGTTTTCTTGAAGAAACTGTATATATGAGACAGCCAGAAGGTTTTGTCAAAAAGGGTTTTGAAAACCATGTATTCAAATTGAAAAAAGCTATTTATGGCTTGAAGCAAGCTTCTAGAGCTTGGTACATGAGAGTAGATGAAATTTTATTGTCATTAGATTATTTAAAGTCTCAACATGAGCCATGTTTGTACTATAAAAGAAAAAAGGAGTCCATTACCATAATAGCTCTATATGTAGACGATTTTTTTGTTTTTTCAAATGATATCAATGAGTCTGTTAATTTGAAAAGTTGCTTAAAGTCAAAATTTAAGGTGAAAGATTTAGGACATGCTAAACAAATTTTAGGTGTAAAAATAACCAGAGACCAAGACAACAAATGTTTATATTTAGATCAAGAAAGTTACATTGATAGTCTACTGTCAAAATTTAAAATGACAGAATGTAAAGGGATGAAAACGCCCTTAGATACAAGTTTAGATTTCAATAAGGTTGATGAGAATATTTGTGATCCCAATATTCCATATCAGAACTTGATCGGAGGTCTCATGTACTTGGCTATTTTAACACGTCCAGATATTGCTTTCTCAGTTAGTTTCTTGAGTCAATACAATAACAAGTATACTAATGTACATTGGCAAAGTGCTAAGAGAATATTGAGATATTTGAAACAAACAAAGAAATTGAAATTGAAATATTTTAAGAATGATATCGATTTGCAGGGATTTGCTGATGCGGATTGGGCAAATGATAAAAATGACAGACGGTCTTATACCGGTTTTGTATTCAGATTATCTGGAGGTGCCATTTCATGGCAAAGCACAAAACAAAAGACAGTTGCTTTATCGAGTACTGAGGCAGAGTACATGGCCTTAAGTGAAGCAGCTAAGGAGGCAATATATTTGAAAAATCTGCTTTTTGAACTTTTTCATTTCAAAGACAAGATTGTTGTTTTCAATGACAATCAAGCTGCCCAGAAATTGTCTGCCAACCAATCCAATCACTGCAGAACTAAGCACATTGATGTGAGACATCATTTTATTAGAGATTGTGTAGATCAAAAACTGATTGATGTCCAATATATAAGCACCAATGAGATGGTTGCTGATATTCTAACTAAAGGTTTAACCAATGTCAAAAATTCTTATTTTTGCAGCAAATTAGGTTTAGTATATGTTTAAGCAATGTCTCAACAGTGGGGGTGTTGGAATGTTTACAACATTGCTTCAACCCTGCAGATATTTTGTATTGGTAACACGGATTATGTAAGCTCCTCTATGTCTCTAACTATACACAGTTGCAGTAACGCTCTCCATCTTGAATAAGTTAAGTTTAGAATAAATGTTGTATAAGTTAAGTGTTCCTTTTATTACCTCTAAAACGTACAAAGCTTCCAAAATAGAAGTTATATCTAACAGTTACATGTCAGAGAATTTATCGAACTAAAAACGGGTCTCAATGTTCTCTCAATGTTGTTCACCCATCCAGGTCGTTCTTCTGTTGGCCCATCAAAGAGGCCAACAGAATTGTTATAAAGAAGTTTTATTCATCACCCTTCTTGGAAAGCCGTTGTTCACAAACATTCCGAAGAGTTTTCTCAAATTATCGTGCACGAAAGCGGAATGGGATATATTAATCACTCTCTTTCTCTTTGCTAGTACTGTGTTGAATTTTTTACTTTTTGGGTGGTTAGAGAAAAAATTGATATATCTTCCGGATGATGAAATGAAGGTTTTTGAAACCTATTCAATATTACTGGGTTGTCATATTTCCTCATCACTAAAGTGTCAAGGAAAAGAACACTTCTATCGTTTTCTTTTTCCATTATGAATTGGATTCTTGGATTTATAGAATTGATTACTTTGAGAACATGTAGTTGTTGAGTTTTTGGGATCGCAAGAATTGAGTCATCATCATGATGTCGTCCTCAAGGAAATGCGGTGCAACTGACGCTCCTCTAAATGGAGTGAATAAATGTAGGTACTGCAGAAATGCAGTTGTGAAAAACATTGAGAAGTGCTCAAAATGTGTAAAAGCTTACCACCCAAGCTGTGCTGGTAAATTGAAGAAATGTTGTGATGAAGAAATTACATTATCTTCAGTGAATGACAGAAATAGTGGTGACATTACACCAGGTGTCGAGAAAATATTGAATGTTGTTCAAATAAGCAGTGAGTCCTCGAAACATGATTTATTATTGAAGATAATTTCTGAGCTCGAATCTAAAAATACTATTCTTATGGAAAATAATACTTTGCTAAAGTATAAAATCGTAATATTGGAACTAGGTATTAGTGATAAAAATTCCGGTATGGTACATTTTACTGAACAAAAAATTGAATCTGTAAATCATGTTATCGATTGCGATAAGAATAAGATTCTAGATGCGACGGTGAATCAGATCTATGGAATTAAACCTGTGTCAGCGTAGTCATATAGGAAAGCAGCATCTGGTAATGACGTGAAATTAAATAACGTTTCAGTTCGATGGAGTAGCGTTTCAGAACAAAAATAATTTTACTCTAATGCAACTTAATTCAGCCGTGCAAAAAGCTCAAAAAAGCATTTCAAAAGTTGAAAATCATTCCGACTCAGGAATAGAGAATAACCTCAAATAGAGAATAACATCAAATGATGCATGGGAATATGTAAATAGCACGAAGAAAAGAATACGCAAACCATTAACAATAGGATGTTTCATGGGTACGACCAAGGTCGTGGGTGTCGAAGGGTATTAAGCTCTTCACGTTGCAAATGTGAAACCAGGTACTACCGAGGATTTGCAGGCTTTTCTTGTGAATAAGTTTTCAGACGCTAAATGTGAAATACTGAGATCAAGATATCCTGACAGTAATTCGTCATTTAAGGTTCTCATTCCAAATAGTGAATATGAAAAAGCACTGAATGGGAAGAACTAACCTAATAAAGTGAGTGATGAACTGCCGGATGTATTGAGTGTCGCGGAGCTCTGGTGTTTTAGTGATGAAGTTTCAATGGCTACTCTGTCGGGGTATACACAGGCAACCCATTTCTGTCGTACAACCAGAATTCATGGAGGGACTGTGATATATGTAAAAAATGGCGTGAAATTCAAGAAATTATATTTCTTATCACTATGCACTATAACTATGTGCTATAATACTGACCCTCAATAAAATCTCGGTATATATAATGAGTGTATACAGATCACCTAGTGGTAGTTTTGAAGTTTTTTATATGAATTAACTTGTATACTTCAACGTTCTCTTAAGATTTCTGACTCTATTTTTATGTGTGGTGATCTGAATATCGATTATTTGAAAAGTGACTGTTCTTTTACGAAACTTTTTGTAGATCTGATGACATGTTTTAATCTGAATGTATCATCGATCCAACCAACAAGGATCTTCACCAGTAAAAACGGACATACTTCAACGTCCAAACTAGATTATAATCTGACAAATGTTGACTCGAAGTATTGTGAAACGCGAGTACTTGAGCCTCATATTAGTGACCATAGCGCAATTTCACTCGCTTTTCATTTGAATGAATCAATAAATTTTGTTCAGAATTCTGATCATAAGTTTTTCAGAGACTGCTCTGTGCATTGACTTGAGAATCTAGTAGAAATTATTTCAAGAAAAGATTTTAGTCGAATATATGATTCTTATAAAGTTGATTATTGTTTTCGTTGTTTCATTGATGTTATAGTAACTTCAATCGGAGAAAGTTGACCACTTAAACCTTATATTTCCACTGTAAGGAACAAGAGCTGGATAACATCCGAAATAATAGCAGCTATTAGTCAACAATTAAAGCAAATTCACTGGCTCAATGAAAATATGCAATTCTATGAGAGCCAAGAAAATTATAGCTTGAGTAAGGTTAAATATAGAGAACTGTTGAAGGAAACAAAATGAGGTTACAATGAAAAATTACTACACACATCCAAAAATGTAAACAAAACTGTGTGGAACATTGTGAATAAAGTGACTGGTAGACGGTACAAGTCAGTAAAAGAAATCACTCTCAGTATGGATGGGGAAAGTATTTCCCATCCAGCTAGACTGGTTTCTACTTTTGGATATTATTTTTATAAAATCAGTGGGAGAAGCCCCATTGAGCATTATGGTGACCAGCTATCACAAAGCTGTACATCCTCTAATATCCAAAACAATACTTTTTTTTTCATCCAGTGACTGGAGATGTAGTCAATTCAATTAAGTCATTGAAAAATAAGGGCTGTTCAGGTATTGACTTAGTAACATCCAAAATTTTGAAATCAATTGCGCAACCTATATCTGAACATTTTGCCCACAATAACCGTTTCTGTCCTAAATGGTAAGTTTCCTAGTATATTGAAAATGGCAACGATTATTCCGATTTTCAAGAAAAAAAGACCCAAAAATCATGAGCAATTATAGACCAAACTCTGTATTGAGTGTTTTTTCCAAAGTTTTGGAAAGGTCAATATTTAATCGTATCATCAAATTTCCAACAAAATTTAATATTATAATTGAATGCCAACATGGGTTTCGATCGGGTCGTTCAACACAAACTGCTGCACTCTTGTTTGTAGAATACATTCATAAATGTTTCGATGAAGGTTATTGCGTTGCAGGTTTGTTTTTCGACCTGTCTAGAGCATTTGATTGTTTGATGTTTAATTTTGTACTAAACAAGCTTTATAATCTGGGTCTTAGAGGTATAGTTTTAGAATGGTTACGTTCCTTCATAACGGATCGTTACATGGTGGTCAAAATTCAGGAGAATGGTCAGACAAATATAGTGTTAAGTTAGGGGAACCTCAGAGGTCTGTGCTGGGACCTCTACTGTTTTTAAAGCTTATAAACGATTTGCCGGAGTACGATGTGGGAGGTAGAATCACTATTTTTGCAGATGATACCTCTTTCGCCATTTCGGCAAATACGTCTTCTGACCTGTCTAGGAAATGTGCAAAATTAATGTCAGGTTTCACCAAATGGTGCCGTAAAAATGCTCTTATTTTGAATGTAAATAAGACTGAAAGTATCTTTTTCAATACACGTGCTAGTATGGGTGATAATCTGAGGTTTTAACATGATGGAATTACCATGGTGTCCAAAGATACCATCGAATTCTTGGGTAGCCAAATGGATAGTGAATTAAGATGGTGTAAGCATATTCTCACTATGTCAGAAACTTAATGAAGCCTGTTACGCTATAGGCAGTAACAGGCAGGATTAGGGATTCTTTGCCTATAAATGCTGTTGTAAATGTATATTATGGTTTATTTTATAGTCATATTGGCTAAAACATTTTGAATATAAACTTAAATTCAAACACTTGAATTTATGATTTACACTTTATTGACTACATAGCATGACGCGTTTCGTCGTTAAGAACGACTTCTTCAGATGCTTACAGAATAATAACAACATCTTGAAAAACACAAGTATAAATATCAGGGAATTTTGGGATTCTATGGTTTTGGTTTTACCTAAGATAATCTATTCTGAAAAATAATTTCTATTACCTGAAAAGCTTTAATAAGGGTGAATAGTTTAATTCCATCTGTTCATTGAGCAAATTTCCAGAATTTTTGATCTAATTGACTACTTCCCTCTATATTGTGTAAAATTTTGAAATTCGTATCGAAAGTATGGTTTTCTGTTAATAAATAGTTAGCATAATTCGAATTACTTTTATTATGGGTGAAGCTATATTTATGTTCCTGTATTCTAGTACCGAAATTTCTACTAGTATTACCCATATATATATATATACCGGGACATGTTCCACAATTCAATTGGTAAACACCTGATTTGTCTTCTCTTTTAATTTTGTTTTCATTGTTCTTAATGTGTCTCGATAAATTATTGTTCGTTTCAAATGAAATATTACAATTATGTTTACTTCAAAAGGTTTTGACTTTTTGACTGACGGTTCCAAAGTATGTTAAACTGTTATATTTACGATTTCTATCCGACTGATAAGGACATACTAATCGTAGAGCTTTCCGATAGAGTTTTTTGTCAATAATTTTCGTCACTAGTTCGCTTTCATAATTATTACTCACCGCAATCTGTTTAATGATATTCAGTTCTTTATTGAAATTTTCTTCTGATAAAGGTATATTGGTTAATCTGTCTGTGTATCATACTTTGAAACGCTGCTATTTTATGTGGATGTGGGTGGCATGAGGAGTTATGGATTATGGTAATATGGAAAAATCAAATTTATTATTTAATCTTGTGATAGTCGAGTCTAAAAAATTAATGAAGTTATCAGATTCTGTTTCGGTTGTAAATTTTATATTAGGATGAACCGCATTGATGAAATTCTCAAAATTTTTTAATGAACGATCTGTACCAGTAAAACAAGTGATTATATCATCTACATATCTATACCAGAATACAAAGTGTTTGAAATTCGGGTTGTTTTGAATACTATTTTCCAACTTATCCATAAATATCTCAGCTAAAGGAGGACTGAACGGATTTCCCATAATAAGACCACTCTTACTACTATAAATCTTATCATTGAACATAAAGTAATTTTGGCTCGAGCAAATTTCCAATAACATGATTATTTCAGATTGAACTATTATATTTACGTCATTTTTAATAAGCAAATCTTTAATTATTTCAATTGTATCGGAAGGTGGGATAGAGGGAAATAGGTTAACTACATCGAAGGAGATAAGTTTACAGTTACTAGGCAGTGTTACATTTCCAATTTTATTGACTTATTCATAGGAATTTTTGATGGAAAATTTTGGTTTGAAATTACAATACGATTTTTTAATATCTATGAGCACTTTTGAGATTTTAGTGGAAGGGGCTGAAGTGAAACTTACTACTGGCCGAATAGGGAGATTTTGTTTATGTAATTTGATAAGTGAATAGAGTTGCGGACACTGCGGGTTGGTAAGAGTTAGTCTATGTTTAGTGTAGTCATCTGTTAAAACATTAACCTCTTTTAACGTATTTTTCAATTCTAACTGGTATTTTTTCGTTGGACCTTTCTTCAATACGGAATAGTTTTGGGACTCTATAAAGGTGTTTGTTTCTGAAATATAATCAGATCTATTTATAGAAATAACTGTATTTCCTTTATCCGCTTTCGTGAAAATAATTTCATTATCCTGAGATTCCATTCTGATTGATTTTATTAATTTTGTCTCAACGTTTGAAAACTTCTTATTCTTGTTCGACTGATTCTTGATTAACTGTGCCGTTCGATATTTAATATTCTGATCGGTATGTTTCGTTTTAAGCGTTATTTCTGCCCCGATGCTAATTTGTTCTTAACACTTTTGAGACACGGGGGTTCTAATTTTATGTTTGAATCCTTTCGATAATAAAGTTTGTTCATCTTTCGTGAATTGTGTATCTGTACAATTAACAAATCTATCAAAAAACTTATGGTTAGAGAATTTCGTTTCAGGTCTGACGGAATAAGTTGTAAGTTTACTTTTAATAAGTACATCTAGTTTGCGCTTTTGTCTGTAAAATTTGCTATGAACGATACTGTTAACTCTAGATCTAGTATTAACTATCTAAACTCTCAGATTCTATATGATATAATCTGAATGATAATTACCTTGGATTACCTTGATATATACATTCGAAATATCTCTCTGATTGTACTGGATTTTGCAGTCTTCTTTGATCCACGCTTTCATTCCTTGAATGGCTCTCTACTTGCAGAACTACTGTTTTCTGCTGAAAAAGCTGTTTTCAGCTTCTTTTAAATATTTGATAGTGTTGGCGTTTACTTGATGTAAATCCATTATAATTGAATTAAACTTAAATTCAAACACTTGAATTTATGATTTAAACTTTATTGGCCACATAGCATGACGCGTTTCGTCGTTACAAACGACTTCTTCAGATGCTTACAGATAATAACAACATTTTGAAAAACACAGGTATAAATATCAGGAAATTTTGGGATTCTATGGTTTTGGTTTTAGCTGAGATAATCTATTCTGAAAAATAATTTCTATTACAAGTGTTTAACAAGTGTGAATTGTTCGATTCTTTCTGTTCATTGAGCAAATTTCCAGAAATTTTAATTCTGCAAGTAGAGGGACCATTCAAGGAATGAAAGCGTGGATCAAAGAAGACTGCAAAATCCAGTACAATCAGAGAGATATTTCAAATGTATATCTCAATGTAATCCATTTTGAATTATCATTTAGATTACATCATATAGAATTTGAGAGTTTTGATAGTAATACTGGATCTAGAGTTAACAGTATCGTTCATAGCAAATTTTCCAGGCAAAAGCGCAAACTAGATGTACTTATTAAAAGTAAACTTACAACACATTCCGTCATATCTGAAACGAAATTCTCTAACCATAAGTTTTTTGATAGATTTGTAAATTGTACAGATACACAATTTACGAAAGATGAACAAAGTTTATTATCGAAAGGATTCAAACATAATATAAGAACCCCCGTGTCTCAAAAGTGTGTGTAAGAATAAGAAGTTTTCAAACGTTGAGACTAAATTTACAAAATCAATCAGAATGAAATCTCAGGATAATGAAATTATTTTCACGAAAGCGGATAAAGGAAATACAGTTATTTCTATAAACAGATTTGATTATATTTCAAAAACAAACACCTTTATAGAGTCCCAAAACTATTCTGTATTGAAGAAAGATCCAACGAAAAAATACCAGTTAGAATTGAAAAATGCGTTAAAAGAAGTTAATGTTTTAATAGATGACTACACTAAACATAGACTAACTTTTACCAACCCGCAATGTCCGCAACTCTATTCACTTATCAAATTACATAAACAAAATCTCCCTATTCGGCCAGTAGTAAGTTTCACTTCAGCCCCTTCCACTAAAATCTCAAGAGTGCTCATAGATATTATAAAATCGTATTGGAATTTCAAACCAAAATTAGAAAAGGTAAAACTGCCTCGTAAGGGACCATCCATAAAGTACGTCACACGAATTTCATGATTTTTTGAGCCCCCCTCCCCCTCCTTGTCACAGGTGGTCACATTTCTGAGACCCCCCCCTCCCTAGTGTGACGTCACATGTTTTGCAATTTCACATCGAAAAATCATTAAATTAAAATAGCAGTTCCGAAATTAGTTTTATTTCCATTTGAATAAAGTAAGTACTTTTTTATGAAATCAACATTATATCAAATATTTGAAACAATAACAAAGCAATAAACTATTGAATATATAGAAAAAGAAGAAAGAAACTCAATCATCTTCAGTCCATAGACTTTCAACCCACTCCTTTAAATTATTTATAACTGGCATGGCAGTAACTTCGTTCTCATTTAGCTTTATTACGTCAGGAACATTTGTGGTGTCAACATCTTTTTCATCCAACCATATGGCATCATCATTAACATCCAAACAAAGAATTTCTCTGGCACGTCTAGCTGCTATTCCTTGAGGACGTATCTTCGCAATGAGAACTTCATGTTGCTTCTTATGTAGTTGTTTGTGTTGGTTAGTGGTTTCATATGATGCAAAATATAGACCACAGAAGCTGCAAGATCGCTTACACAAGTCGTGTATACATCCCTCAACACTAGGGCGGTAACTATTATACGGTACTTGCTTTAAATGTGACGACGAGCTCAATTTTAAAGACTATTGAAGTAATAGTGAAGCGAATTTACCTTCGATGTCATCCTTTTCTGTTGTTACATACCCGTCTGACATCTTTCAATTTGGCTTTTTTGTTGTCCATTGGTGACATAAAGGTTCACGAATTATTATTGTAATATATCAGTCTGCTCAAACTTAAAATATTGTGTCTACGTTGATTTGTCTTATTCCTTCTTCCTATTGTTAAAACCTTCCTTACCATGGCTTAGTTACGGTTTGTGTATGAAGAAAAATAGTCGCCTTGAAGAGCCCCTTGTTGCACAGTATCCTTTTCAATTTTTTGAGAATGGTAAATATCAGCGTTGTTGTTCGTTTGTGGTTTTATTTCAGAAAATGGTTTGGAATTGGATGTCATCCTTACAATAACATTTTTGGTCTATAATTTCTAAATTGTGGGCTAATGACTCGAACCGTAGCCAAAAGGGCTTATGCCCAATGGAATATTAAAAATAAATTCCTTAAATGAACATCATCAGACCTAAGGCATAAAACCATAAAACGAATTATCCACATAATTTAACACGAAAAATTATGGAAATATCTTTCATAATAGTTTACAAGCAACAAAAATTGATCAAATGCTTTATTACGTCAGGAACATTTGTGGTGTCAACATCTTTTTCATCCAACCATATGGCATCATCATTAACATCCAAACAAAGAATTTCTCTGGCACGTCTAGCTGCTATTCCTTGAGGACGTATCTTCGCAATGAGAACTTCATGTTGGTTCTTATGTAGTTGTTTGTGTTGGTTAGTGGTTTCATATGATGCAAAATATAGACCACAGAAGCTGCAAGATCGCTTACACAAGTCGTGTATACATCCCTCAACACTAGGGCGGTAACTATTATACGGTACTTGCTTTAAATGTGACGACGAGCTCAATTTTAAAGACTATTGAAGTAATAGTGAAGCGAATTTACCTTCGATGTCATCCTTTTCTGTTGTTACATACCCGTCTGACATCTGTTCAATTAAAACAGGTGGTGGCAAAAACTCCTCTCGTAGTAGTCGCCAAGGCTAGATCGTTGCACACCACAGCACGAGACAACTTCACATTTTACTATTTGGAGTAAATATTGTGATTCCCGTACATGATTTGAGTACCAAATCGCATCACGTTCCAATACCTTAGCCTGTTCAACATCCAGTCTAGTTTCTGTAGGCATAATATATTTGGCAACCACAGGATATCCATCAGTGACCAATTGGCTCCAAATATTACTCAGCACTGTGCCTGCACTCTCAAAGTTTAGTTTTTCTAGGTCCAGGTCAATAGTTTTATTACTGGAATCGAGTTGTGAACCGAAATTATCGTGTTTTAATGCAACACCAGTAAGTTCACGACTAAGAGGCGCCATTCGTCGTTCTACTCTATTAAAAGGACTTCTTCCTGGGGCATTTGTAGCAATGTAAACAGCATTCAAATCAAAATCTTTAAAATTTTGTATAGCTGAAATTATAACACGCTCTTATCGTGGATTTTCGTCGGGACCACCATCGCAAGTAAAAATAAATACGGGTTTTACAAAACCTTCTCGAGTTTTCATGAAGTTTTCGAAGCCAGATATTTCAGAAAGTTTGTGTATATCTGTGGCATGAGTCTCTGCATTAGAGGACGAATGCTTTCCACTGAGAATTGCTACGTATGTAGACCCGGAATGTCTCACAGCTTCAGGTTTTCCTTCACCATCTTTCTTCACTATAATAACTGCATAAACAGAGGTTATAAGTTTATGTTTTTCCGCGACCACGAAATTATGATCCGGTAATTTTACACGATAATCAAGGTGCATTAATATTGGTGCTTGTGCGTTTGCTGCTGTAATACCTAATGGCACGCGTGCTTTGTCATCCTCTGTATCGGCTCGTATTTGCAGAAGTCTCAAGTATAACCCTGATCGACTGATAGTATATCCCAGTTTACAACATTCGGCTTGTAAGTCGTCCAATGTTTTACAGCACCTTATGGTTTCAGTGCGACGTTGATTATCAGCTGCGCCACCAAAAACTGCTAGGTCCTTTATGAATTCAAGTTAACCGAATTGATATTGTCACTACTCAAAATTTTCTATATGGTATTACCTTCTTCCTGTATATGCTGTATTTTTTTATCAGCGTAAGTTGCACTGTAAGTTTCGTATAGTCTACGGTAAAGATTACCTAAATCTATCTTTTTGTTCATTTTGAACTTGTTTCATTAAAATATCTTTATATCCACAAAATAGCACAACTAAAAAAACGACGTACACCCAGCGAAACTTAATTGTCGAATGAAATAGAAACAATAAAATCACGCGAGGTGCGGTGCGTTTGGCGGTATTAGTCGAAGGGCTCGTAGACGATCGGCGCGTGTCACTAGAACGGGTATGAACTCGTGGACAAAACAATTTAAACCGTATTATCATAATGATAGACTTGGAAATATTTCTTATATTATAGCTTAATTAATATTTCAAAGTACGGGATTCAATATCTCTAGATATATTAGATTTTGAAATGTGATGTCACAAATCTTAGGACCCCTCCCACCCCTTGTCACACCATGTCACACTTTGTCGACCCCTCCCCCCATTTACGTGTGACGTACTTTATGGATGACCCCTAACTGTAAACTTATCTCCTTCGATGTAGTTAATCTATTTCCCTCTATCCCACCTTCCGATACAATTGAAATAATTGAAGATTTGCTTATTAAGAATAACGTTAATATAATAGTTCAATCTGAAATAATCATGTTATTGGAAATTTGCTCGAGCCAAAATTACTTTATGTTCAATGATAAGATTTATAGGAGTAAGAGTGGTCTTATTATGGGAAATCCGTTCAGTCCTCTTTTAGCTGAGATATTTATGGATAAGTTGGAAAATAGTATTCAAAACAACCCGAATTTCAAACACTTTGTATTCTGGTATATATGTAGATGATATAATCACTTGATTTACTGGTACAGATCGTTCATTAAAAAATTTTAAGAATTTCATTAATGCGGTTCATCCTAATATAAAATTTCCAACCAAAATAGAATCTGACTAGTCAAAAGGGATCCATTTTTTATATCATGTTACAGTACATTAGTTGATTATAGAGATGAACTTATCATTGGAGATAATCTCCCTATATTTTCAGTCGATTATTGGACAACTCTGATATCTCCTAATGCATTTATTCCTTCCTATGATGTAGCACTACCTAAATACGATTTTTGTAGATTAATTAACAACTTATATATAAACTATCATCACTTATTTACTGATACTTCTATATCCTCAAAATCGAACATTGGTGCGCTATGTACAACCCTGCTTTCAATACTTGTTTACAGATATCTTTGAATGAAAAATTCACAGTGTTTTATTGTCGAACTATACTATAACGGCTGTCTTACTAACACTAAAATATACAGAAGACGATAATTCCGAATTTTCTGTGATAAAATTCGTTATTATATCTGACAGTCAGTCTCCAAGTTTCATTGAAGAGGTGTTATATTAAATTCTCCTTATCAGTAATTCATAAAAATATTCATTATACTCTGCAGCGATTGAACCACCTTAATATTGAAGTCAAATTTCTCTGGGTTAAGCCTCATGTTGGTATTCGATATAATGAACCCGTATACTCCGCTGCTAAATCTGCAGCAAATAAGGTGGCTGTGAATTCAAGATGTGTCTATTCTGATTTATTTCTTCATTTCAAGAGGTTAGTTTTGAATGAATGGGAGGCTGAATTTCAATCTAATTCTAATGGTTCTACATATAAAAGTATTCAGACAATTTCTATGTTTTGACTATCTGGTTTCATCATACTGACTTTAATAGAGGGTCTATTAGAATTATATCTCGTCTAAGGTCTGGTCATGTCCGCAGTACCTACACAAAATTGGTATGATTTATTCTCCATTATGCAGCAGTAATGGGAATTATATATCACATTCTGATTTGGCGTAATAAAGCCAACACCGATCATTCGAGGTTCAAGTAAAAACAAGTGCCCTCACCAAATTTAATCAAACTTTCAATTTGGCTTTTTTGTTGTCCATTGGTGACATAAAGGTTCACGAATTATTATTGTAATATATCAGTCTGCTCAAACTTAAAATATTGTGTCTACGTTGATTTGCCTTATTCCTTCTTCCTATTATTAAAACCTTCCTTACCATGGCTTAGTTACGGTTTGTGTATGAAGAAAAATAGTCGCCTTGAAGAGCCCCTTGTTGCACAGTATCCTTTTCAATTTTTTGAGAATGGTAAATATCAGCGTTGTTGTTCGTTTGTGGTTTTATTTCAGAAAATGGTTTGGAATTGGATGTCATCCTTACAATAACATTTTTGGTCTATAATTTCTAAATTGTGGGCTAATGACTCGAACCGTAGCCAAAAGGGCTTATGCCCAATGGAATATTAAAAATAAATTCCTTAAATGAACATCATCAGACCTAAGGCATAAAACCATAAAACGAATTATCCACATAATTTAACACGAAAAATTATGGAAATATCTTTCATAATAGTTTACAAGCAACAAAAATTGATCAAATGTAAAAACATACATTTTTCGTCCTCATATTTCAAAACAGAGTCAAAACACTTCGAAAATATTAAAACCTTATAATTTCGTATTCGAAAACACACCGCACAGACACAATTCAACACAGAAAAATGTTGAGTGGAAGTGGACAGATCACTCAAGTTCTCTAAATTCGTCGAGGTAATTGATAATTGAAGTATTTGCACCTGTATTTATAGATTTTGATCCTGGTTAACAGGTTAATTGGTTGTTCATGGCAAGGCATTCATACCTTTGGTTTTGTTTCACGCAGTTTGGCAAAGTGTGAATGAAAATTCTCCCAAATATGGAAGAATTCCCAATTCAAGATAACATAGACTAATATTGAAGACAGATTAATACAACATTTATTAACCTTTGTACCAAGAAACGATATATTCATACCAAATTTTGTTGTCTACTGTTATGCATACATAGTGAAGAGATCATCTACTGTGGAGAAAAAAAACCAGTATATGAAAAAAGGGATTTATTCAAATAGGCCATAGATAATGTTTCACTGAAATAGGTTACTGTTATAGTAAATTTATTCGAAGAATAGTTGATCAACCATACGAGTTATAAAATATTTTATATCAAGTTATAAAATATTTCGTTGAGCAATTTTTGGTAATTAAAAAATGGTATTTCAATTGTTGAGACCGTTCTTCGATGAGGGGTTGTTTACAAATTACGTAAGCACGTTTTTTCAAAATATTTTGCTCTCCTATCCTCATGTAAGGAAACATAAGGTTAGGAGTAGGGTTTGTCGTTTTTCAAAAGTCGGTTTTAAAAACCTGATTTTTGGAAAAAAATTATGAAATTCGAAAACCGGTTTTTTAGTAGAAAATATCGGTTTTGAATGTATGAATAATACTTGAATACAACGAAAAGTGGAATTATTAAGTTATCCGGACAATTATTATCAAGATTATATAAATATTACTCTACAAGGGAGAATGTGATATTCCAAAAAGTGATGAAAGCGATATTCAAGAGCCATACAATGTTTTATTGCAAAATGCTATGGAAGTAGAAATTAATATATATTTAAAGCCGGAACCGGAAGAATAAGTCACTTCTTCCGGTTCCTCTACTCAAACTCTAAGAAAAGAGTTTTTGGCCCTCGAAGCCATAAAAAAGGACAACAAATTTAAAATTATTATCAGGCTTTAAAAACAATCAAGCCTAGTTCGACTGCAAATGAGAGGGTCCTTTCTATTTCGGGGAGTTTTGTGAATAAACTAAGCACACGGCAAAATGGCAAATCGATAGACGTCCTCTGTTTCCTGAAATCATATTTAATGAAACAAAAAAATAAATAGAATATTTAATTAGAATATTCGTATTAAAATTGACCGGAATAGAAAATACTCGGTCCCATGCTTAATGGTCTTCAAACCTAAAATTGATTTTAATAAGTATGTATGCATAAACTTTATTTACACTTGTTTTTCGTCTTGGATTTTGATTTGCATTATATAATACACAGTTTTATAATTTCTAATTGTTTTTAATAAGTATCCATCTGTATCTGAATCATCGTTTTTTTCAAAAATGATATGGTTATCATAAAAATATGAAAATATATCGTTTCAATTTATCCGAACACTTACTGAATAACTCGTTTCACTATTATTGAAATTTTTACATCCGTATATGTGAAAATTATGCATAAATAACGAATAATTGTTTTTAAAGTTATTGAATCCTGGTTAACTATTATTTCTTTGTTCTACTCAATTGCATAAAAAAATTTTCCGATCAATAAAATTGAACAGAAAATAATTTCAGTCAAAAACTGCTTGTAATCACTCTATATTTTCTGTTAAAATTTTTTTCGAATTACAGAATATTCGAGCAAAAATTTTTTCCATAAAAATTCGAAACCGGTTAAAAACGGTTTTCTGGAAAAATTAATATTCGAAAACAGGTTTTCTAAAATGTCAGTTTTTGTATGAACTCTAGTTAGGAGATATTCACTCCCTCTCTACGTAAGAATCGTCTATCCAAAAAAGAGAAGACAATTTAGTACACATCAAAAAGTTCAAACGTAATGACATTTTATGAAAAGTTTATCACTGACACATGCATGTATTATAGTTTATTACTAGTGAATCAGTTGATCAATAGATCAGTAAATCAATAAATCAGTTGATCAATAAGTCAGTTGATCAATAGATAAGTAGATTCATAAATCAGTTGATCAATAAAAATATAGATCCACCTAACCGGCCAAATCGGCTACGTAGACAGATCACTGAAAATATAGATCCACAGAAATAATTCAGATCGTCTATGTAGCACCATCAATAGTGACAATAATCTGTAGTTCAATTTCAAACTGTAAAAAACCAAAATCATTCGAATGTTTTTATCACACCGTGACCAACGCTTTTATACTGCATTACAGTACTACACCCACTATAAACATTAAATAAGGGTTTATATATATATATATATATATATATATATATATATATATATATATATATATATATATATATATATATATATATATATATATATACAATAAATAACATATAATATGAATTCTATATTTATTAATATATAATTATATTGATATTGATGATTTTCAGCAAGATAATGTCTCTACAAAATTTTTAAATATTATGAATCTTACATTTCCTTCATAGTAGTAATTTATATATTGGGCAATTTAGAAAATACCTTGAGTTATAAACAAAAATCTATCATTTTGTAAATGCAAATAAACATTATGTAATTTTTGGAATTGGAATAATCCATATTCTTGTGGAGGTTGGCATGTCCCATTGAGTTTTGTTGGATACAATTGTTGTAGTAATCATACAAATGTAATTGAAAATCTTCTACCATATCTGAAAAAATAAAAAGAAATATGAGAAAAAATTTTCAAAATCATAAACAGTTACCAATAATTGTTTTGCAATACTTTGCATATAAAATGTTTGTGAATAATTTGTCTGGAATAGGTTCAAGAGAAAATAAAATTAAGATGTTTTGATGGAGAATGCTATTTTGATTCTTATTTGTTAATGGAGCTTTATAAAAGTTGCAGCAATTTAACCACTCTTTAAAATTCGTTATGTATATATTGTATAATGTATACATAAATATATATATATATATATATATATATATATATATATATATATATAATATATATATATATAAATATATAAGTATATATTATATAATATTAATTCCATTAGTAAATGAACATGATGCAAATCGTACATATGAAATTATAAATATTCAACAAAATCTTTGATATAGTTTGAAGTACATTTTATTTGGAGAATTCAAATTGAAAAATGTTATGAATGTTACAAATATGTTTGAATTTTCTTAGCAATTACAGGAGAAAGGATTCCTGCACATAAATTTTTTGCATTGTTTTTTATGATCTTCCATACAAAAGACAATGTAAAATATACTACATATATATTGATTATTTGAGTAGAATGCATAGATCTTTACAATTTTGAATCAGTTTCAAATGTAAAATATAAATCAAAAAATTAAATAAGCAAGAAAATATCTCTGAAATTTCAAAATTTCGAAATATTATGAATTTTACATTTTTTTCATAGTTTTTATGTTAGATAATTTAGAAAATACCTTCAGTTATAAAAAAATCTATCATTAACTTATCTGATTAATTTGATTCACCATCGAGTGATATTTTTTTGTCACGGACTGTAAGGCTTCCTTCCTTCAGTGGTTTTAGAGAGAGTTATAATATTTATTGTTTTACTAAGTTTTCTTTGAATTCCATATCATATATTCATCTTCGACTCAAATTTTCACAAAAGTACTGATGATTTTTTCACATTAGGAAATACATTATTAAGCATGAACACTTGAAGTCTTCTCTGTTCTTATGTACTGAATTCTTGGAGTGCCACAATTTCTAGAAAAAGACAGAAATTAATTGATTGATTTAAAAAATTACGAAAATTTCAGATATTGTCAATAATATGGATTTCATATTTTATTCCATGCAGAACGAATCTGTTAGTTATAAGATAAGTGCAGAAAGAATTAACAAAATATTTTTGGGAGTAGAAACAATGGCAAAGGATTGTCTCCAATATTCTTTTTTATGAATAATTTTTTTAATTGATAGATCTTTCTCAAGAAAAATCTATAAATTTATATATATACATATATATATATATATATATATATATATATATATATATATATATATATATATATATATATATATATATATATATATATATTTTTATGAATATAATTTATTTCTATATTTATTACCTCTTGACTTTGGCTTCATAGGCATTCTTCACATTAGGTAGGTTTTCATAAAACTAAAAACATTGAAATTCTGACTATCCTGTGAATTGACCAATCTTTACCAGCCTGTGTGCAGCTGTTGTTTGTTTTGTATATAGTTTTACTTATTTAAATGAACATATAATTTAATTGTGTTAATAACATCAAGTAAGTACCTGTGAACATAAAAAATATATTAGTGACAGTTTAAATGTTATATGGACTTAGTTATTCAAAAATAAGAATTAGAATTGAAAAATATTGATATCACATATGAGTCATATAAAATAAGATAAAAGGATATAATAATAATAAGATATGAGGAAAATAAGCTGTAAAAGAAATCAAGAAAAGATTAATCTGTTTGGTCCGCGGGATATTAAATATCCAACCTACCATTCACATTTTAAAATATGAAAATAGTAAGCATTCCCCTATCCGCCACCTGGGGACGCGCCACGTAGAGGTCAGTTCCTCCTGTGGATGTGTATGGTGTTTGAGTATGTGAATGTTCAGCGATTATTGTTATACAGTGGACCCCCGGTAATCCGGCAAACATTATGCAGGGCAGTGTCGGACTATCGAATTTGTCGGATTATAGAGCACTGCCTAAGACCCCTATAGTCCGGATTTGTTTACGAAAGAGTACCTTGTAATCCGACAAATTACATATCTAATGTCGAGAGTCTATATATTATACGTACATATGTATGTACTTTGAAGTACAAATCAGACTTAATTTATGTAAGTCGAATTTAGTAAATTAAATAACAATTGAGAGCTTACATTTTATTATAAAATTAAGCATAAATGCACATACATATCTACCGAAATAATCAAGAATTATTAATCAAAATCATGTAGTAAATACTATGTATATCAAATTATGAAGCTTTGAAATATTCATCATTTTTTTTGTTTAAGGTTGTTATAACGCGAGATCAGAGCTTTGTCCCTCAGTCTTCTCAAAAGTAAAAGTTCGTTGTAGGATGTACCATTCTCTTCAGCCCATTGTAAACCTAGCTCAAACGCGTTAACTGCGTCTTGATCTGTGACTTGTGGAGCAGTTGCAATCACGTCGTCGTTATCTTCCTGATCGTTTGTTGTATTATTAGAAACCTCTCTTATAATATCTTCGTCAGACATTTCAAA
Organism: Henosepilachna vigintioctopunctata; assembly: GCA_030704895.1. NCBI lineage: Eukaryota > Metazoa > Arthropoda > Insecta > Coleoptera > Coccinellidae > Henosepilachna > Henosepilachna vigintioctopunctata. The sequence goes on along the minus strand of JARQZJ010000087.1, from coordinate 13,576 downwards.
AAAAACATTTTCTTCTTTGTCCATTCCACGGCACCAGACTTCCAAATCTGCCGGACTTATCTGTGTTTCAGTAGAGACTTGTTCTATAACTTCCGAAGTTACACTGATTTGTGGATCGTTGCTAGGAGTGGTGATTATATCTGGCCATAACTTTTTCCAAGACGATTTAATAGTTGATGACGGTAACGCACTCCACGACTGACTAAGAGCAAAAACCAAGTCTTTCATATTAAATTCTTTTAAAGTTTTTTCTATTGGTTGGTCTTTTGATACGGCTCTCAAAAGTAGGTTTTTTATAGTCTTGCTTAACAAACTGAATGATGTTCTGGTCCATTGGTTGAATAAGTGCAGTGCAATTTGGCGGAAGAAACATCGCAGTGATGCATTTATCCTCAGTTTTCAGTTCTTCTTCAGACGGATGACCGGGAGCGTTATCAAGAAGCAACAACGCTTTTTGAGGAAAATTATGATCTATTAACCATTGTCTAACTTCAGGAACGAAGCATTCATCAAACCACTTTTTGAAAAGGTCTTTTGTCATCCATGCACTTTTTTGTCCGTAATAGTGTACAGGTAAATCAATGTTTTCGAATGCCCTTGGTTTATTAGATTTCCCAATGACCACCATCTTAAGCGCGTGTGTACCTGCAGCATTAGCACATGGTAGTATGGTTACACGCTCTTTACTCACTTTTCGACCAGGTACGTCTTTTTGGTTACAAGAAACGAAAGTTTTGTTAGGCATCACACGCCAAAAAAGCCCTGATTCGTCTGCATTATACACCTGTGACGGGTCAAGATTTAAATCGTTTACCTTTTGCAAAAATCTTAATTTAAAGGGCTCTATGCAGGTGGCATCGTTAGAAAGTTTCTCTCCTGTAATAGTCAATAAACGTATGCCATGACGACTTTTAAAACGTTCTAGCCATCCTTTGCTGGCCACAAAATCATCTTTGTTTGTTATTTCCTTATAAAAAAACTTAGTTTTCATCGCCAACATGGGTCCCGAAATTGGTGCATGCCTGTTTCTTTCCTGAAGAAACCACATGTACAAAGCTTCTTCCACTTCTGGATGTTCAGCTTTCTTGAGTGTCTGTCTCTTGCCTGGCCCGCAGTCAGTAGTTGACACGAACTTCTTAATCTTCTCGTGGTTTTTTTTAATGTCATAAATTGTAAATCGGCCTACGCCGTATTCACTTGCTAAACTACTGAAAGTTTCATTGCGATTTAAGCGATCTAAAATATCACATTTTTCTTTAATTGTCAACTTTTTGTGCTTTCGCTTCTGGGTTTGTGACGACATTACTAGGTACTACATATACCTAATACACAATGAATAAATATGTAGTAAACAATGAACGTACGCTAGGCCGTACCGCTATCACTAGTAGTCAAATTCAAACTAAATAAAACAATGCATACGCGTCGAGCACAATAGCGGTGGCGCGTACGAGTTGTGACCTGTTCAAACTTGCGTGATCTATATTAGCAAAGATTGTCAAACATAATTCTGTCATGTCGGATTACAGGGGGCGCCGGATTAGACAGGGGCCGGATTATCGGGGGTCCACTGTATTAATACAATATAACAACGTGTTGTAGTGTAGTGGGAATATAACGGTGTAATATGTTTAAATAAGAAACAGAAAATTTTTGGATTTCTTTATTTTAAATTTTTTTTGTTGTACATAATAGGGAAGAAAAAGTCACAATCGGTATATCTTGTCATGGTTGGGTAAAAAAAAGGTCGCAATCGGTATTATACTCTAAGCAACTCGCAGAAATTAACATACTTAACCAAACTTGCAGTTCTTTAATGTATTCCTATTTTGATAACGGAACTTGAATAAAGTGTCATTATTAAAAGAGGAATATATCTAATATAATGTAAGTATGGTTCAGTTCATTAAAATCTGTGAATTGAATGGAGTATATCGGTCAAATTCGGTTTCAGATTTACATACATGAATGAGATGTATTGGCCCGATTCGGCGAAGAAGATTTAATCATCTCCCACTATAAATCTCAAAATATTGTTATAAACAATATTTCTCGTGAAAATACCTTCATTCGACCGAATGAGTTTACCTTGAAACTTGTTTTTCTTCACCTCAACTTTGATTGAATTCCAATTGCGAACTCTTGAGAATGCAACGTAAAGTTGGCCATGAGAGAAAACTGGAGTTTCAAGATAAATACCCACTCGATCGAACGTTTGGCCTTGTGCTTTATTTATAGTGAGAGCGAAACAAAGTTTGACCGGAAATTGTCGCCGCCTCAAAACAAATGGTATGTTTTTATCCACGGACGTCAAGTCCATGCGAGGAATAAGGACTTTTCGTCCGCAGAAACGACCAGTAACAATTTCAGCGGTTAGAAGAAATTCCGAAACAGCCAACACCAACAGCCGAGTACCGTTTATCAGACCGTCTTGAAGTGATAGATTCCGTAAAAGAATTACGGGAACTCCCACCTTCAAGTCGAGCCGATGGAGAGGCATTCCACTGGGTGTTATACTGTTCAAATATTCTTCTGTAAAATTTGCTTTCTCTTCTTCGTCTTCGGTAACCAACGTATCTACACTCAAAATAGTAAATACTGTACCTGGCAAAGAAGTCAGGATTCTATGGTTCAAACTGTTACACTGCTCATTTTTGGGACAGAGAATAGTTCTTCCAGCAAGTACGCGTAGATTCTCCGTACCAATTGCTGACAGATCACCATAAATATCCCTTACTACGTCATCTGTCACACAATGGGACGGAAGAAGTATGCTGTCATCCGGAAGGCTATTTCCTCTCTCATTAATGATACCTTGTCCCAGTTGCGAAAGCCATGTTGCAAATCCTTGTTCCCCAGGTCCAGTTCTCATGTTTTCGGTCGGATGTAATACCTGAAAATGTTCCCACGACTGACAATTCGTGAAGAAGAGTTCGATCTGCTGAACTTTACCACTGGCAACAGGTAGCAGCTGCTTGACATCTCCACCTAGCAGTACACACTTTCCACCGAATGGTCGGCAGTCGTTGCATACGTCTTGAAGAAGATTATCCACAGCATTCAAAGCGTAATAACTTACCATGGTAACTTCATCCCAAATTATCAATCGAACATTCCTTAATAGCGTGGCTTCTTCGCTTTGTGCAGTTATCGAAGAATGAGAGTCCGGTCCAAGGTTCAGAGGTAATCTGAACGCCGAATGGGCCGTCCTACCATTCTTCAATAATAATGCAGCTATACCTGTGAAAGCCACGGCTATAACAGGAATATCTTGGGAAGTCAACGTCGAAATCAAGGTATTGTACAAATAGGTCTTTCCTGTACCTCCGCTGCCTTGCAAATAAAAATATCTGGGATGTTCTGAAAGAGAAGAATTAACCGCATTCACAACCACATCGAATACTTTACGCTGCCCGGAATTCAACTCTTGGGGGTTAAATATTTCAATATCGCCAATGTTTTCGACAGGATCTTCGTCGATATCTAGCAGATTTTCATCAGCCTCTGAATGATAATCGGGGAGATTGAAATCCCTTGCAGTCTTACCCAAATAACGTAAAATATGATCAATGCGTATGAGAGCTTTCTTTTCAGATATGCGTGCGGAGAAACCGAATCTTCGATAATCCTCACTCATATATTCCTTGAAACTGTCCCACAAAGATAAAGGATGTCCGACTTCGCAAAAGCATAGTAAATATGCGAACAATTTGCGCATACTACCGGGCATATCAACCAGGGCAGCATGTTCCAAGGTTCTTTTCCATTCTTCGTCGGAACAAATCAAATATCTTTGTTGAGCAGCTTCTTGGAACGTACTATAAACTATACCGTTTACTGTGAGGAGATCTCGAAACGATTTTGGCCCAGGTGTGTGGAGCAAGAGAATTCGAAGGTGAAACTTTTCTACATGTTTCGGACTGATGGTATACATCCGCGGAATGACATTACATTTTCGTTGTCTTTTCTGCCAACAATTCTTCGAAGAATTGTAACGGAAAAACAACGGAATTTCAATATATAGATATTCATTCGCTTCCGAATTCTCTGTGTTCAGTTTGAAAAACGCTTCTAAAATAGAAAGTTTACTCTGGTTGTTCTGCAGCGCAATCTCCTCTTGGCCGTCGTTGAAATACACCGTACGTTCTCCTGGTAGATGAATTGGTAACCTGAAGATTGAATGGCTATTTCCATGAATTGGAAATTCCAGCAATCTCCAGGCTGCCTCTCCCGACGAAACATACCGCGAATCAAGAAACGCACTTATTTCGTCGAAAATTATTTCATTTTCTACCCGAATAACGGCGGCATCCGGGCCTTTATTGATATATTTGAAAATATATTTGCAGGCGATGACATTGGAACACACTTCTACGTTAATGTGGCTTTCGTATTTCAAACATAGATACGGATTGTACGGCACTACGTCACGATTATCAACTCTTTGCACCTCGCCGTTACGCCGAGTTAAAACCGCGAAGCGTCCGTTATCCCTGCGACGATATTGTGGTCGCCTACCACCATCAATGTTCGTGTGTTCGACGAAGGATTTAGGATAACTTTGGAACAGATACCATCTTTCATGCACGCGGAATTTAAGCCCCGGTTGCCGCATGGACCATGTATTAAGGAAGCCATAACTAAGCCAAAAAGACGCGTATCTGCTTCCGGAAGCTCGGCACAAATATAGTTGTCTACGTCTTCTGGTTCCCGCAGTTTATCCTCATCGCACAAAGTCAAAAGGCAATGCATGTGAGGTAAACCCCGTTTTTGGAATTCGATGACATAAACATACGCTACAACTGTACCGAAAATTTTTCTTTTTAAAACATCCTCGAAAAAGGCTTTCCTTTTTTGTTCAAAAACGCGAGCAATTAATTCCGGTCGATCTTGTGGATTCAATAAATTAGAGCCCAAATTCTCTTTGATTTCTCGCCATTGAGGATTGCAAGTGAAATTCACGAATAAAGATGGTTTGCCGTATTTGCAAACAATCGCCATAGCGTCCTGATAATTTTGAACCATATACCTCGGACCGCCGGTGAAAGTGCTCGGTAAAATTACAACGCGACCCGCTCTAGTTTCGTTAGTTTCAAGATTATGTACATAATCTTGCAGTCCAACGTAACTTTCAGCACGCAGTCGAGATTGATTTACACGGTTGTAATTCAATCTATCACCTTCTAACTCGACGTATTTGTCAACGATGTACTGTTGACAAAGTTTTCAAAGTACAAAATAGAGTTGAATTCTCCCGCACGTCGCATAAGGCGATAGCAGTCGAATTCTCTCTTACTAACGCGAGTTCTGCGGATAAACTGGTGTCTCTCTAAATTCATGGACCAGCCCAATTCGCCGTGAGGAAAAAGGAGCGGATAACAAACCGGATCAACGATTGGAGACAATTTCGGAATGTCCATGAAGCCAGTTTGTCTGTAGTAAACGCGCACTTGTCCGGGTGGTGGGATTTCACCGTCGAAACTGCGGAATACAGCGCCGATTTCGTTTAAATTAGAAGGAGCTGCGTGAACTTTCCGATCCGTACCGGGTACCGTATGAAAATACAATCCAAGCCGAGGAACACGGTCTACGCCATGCGCGATCTCTTCGTTTCGTACTAACTGACCCAACGAACAATATTGTTGTGCGAAAGGGTTCACTGTCCGTAAAAGAGAATCTATCTGTTTCAGTAAATCCAGATCGCATCCTCTACATACCGCATTAGCTGCTCGTTTCTGCATGGCCTCTCCTGCATCTAAGAAGTATAGAGATCCAAACTGTACATTAGATGTATCGATGTTAGATACGGTGTGGTATATTTGACCTGATATAACCACAACCGGAGCGTCTTGGCCTAAGTCTGTTCTTAGAGTAGCCTTCGTACAGCCGAATGCTAGTAGGGTGTTATACTTACGAATCTCCTTGATGAATTTCGAAGATTTCGGGTGTGAGTTGGTCAATAGTGCTGTAAGTAAATCTGGATAGTTGGTGTTGTGTACTGGAATTCGAACAGATCCTTTTTTACAACACAATTTGTTCTCAGCACTAAAAAATAGAGCTGCACAAAATGTGCACTGCGAACACATTTCACCCAAGTAATGTAAATCAGGTTCAGTTAGTCCGATGGCGCCTTTATGCATGTTTTTATTTTGGCGACACTCGTTGGTACCTTGTCTTTCATTAGCGATAACCGGTTTTTTAATTTTGCGGTTAACCGATTTTTTACTAACGGCGATACTAATGTCACTAATCGCGGTCGCGCTCATATCATCTTCGGCGATGATAGTCCGTTCTTCGATCGATGGTGAAATTGAGACATTAGAAAAAGCCAAAACAGCGAACGATTCATCGGCGACATTAAGAACATTAACAACGACAGGGAAGAGCGTATATGGAGTTTCGCAATTATGGAAGTCTAAGAAATAATTACGCAGATTGTTAAAGTTGTTGAATCGCAATATACACGCTGTACCATCTATATCTGTGCGACGTCCCCTTTCATCTCTAGAATGAGAATCAAAAACAAAGAAAAAGAATCTAACCTAAATACAGCCACAGACAGCCCCCCAGCGGTAAACACTAATAAGTTATACGTGGCGAAAAGGCGCAACAACCCTTGGGCAAGTGTAAAATACGGACCCTCACTTTCTATTCCCACCCTATCGTTTACGCTTTCCGTTTCATCTAAATGTAAACAAATGGCAACACCGTCTATAACAAATTTAGTGTAAATTTCAATAACTAATAGGTCCATATTATTATCCGCTAAAGTGACGGCTGTCCTACTTGAAATAGATTTTCTATATAAAACGTCACCGAAATCCAAAATATTGTCAATGGTATTACTGTTCCAAAGATTGACAGACACTATTTGAGAATAAACCAATGCACACACTGCATTAGCAGTGCATTGGTGATTTCTTGAAAAGGAAGAATATCTTAAATTACCTTGATTCCTGGTACCCCTCATTATCAGCCACGTTGAGTCCTCAGTCCTGTCGTTTACTACACTCGATTTATTTTCCAATTGATTAGCTGCTGGGAACAATATCATTGAATTAATTAATTTATTCATAAATTAATGAATATTGATATATATATATATATATATATATATATATATATATATATATATATATATATATATATATATATATATATATATATATATATATATGTGTATGAAGAAATATTTTAAATTTGGAATCGAAATTACACCACAAAAGTTTTCAACCTCAACTGGGATACGAACCCAGATCTCTCAGGTTTACGATCATACATATTTGTATATATACAGAAGCACGTTTGCATGTGGGATATAAGAGATTATTTTTGAATAATGATTAGGTAAACATCAAATATTAATTCAAGAAACATTTGATAGAACTCACCATAGATATGTTCCGATACAGACGTTTTAATCTCTTCCAAAGCATTATTTTTGTTTCGAGAAGTTGCCCCTTTACCTGAAAATATATAAGTTTATTACCATATTATTGAAATAACAATTATGAAATTTTATATATATATATATATATATATATATATATATATATATATATATATATATATATATATATATATATATATATATATATATATATATATATATATATATATATATATATATATATATATATATATATATATATATATAATGAATTTAGTTAATCAAAGTAAAATAATACTAACCAGTATTTTTGTGTGCATTTGGTTTAGCTTTGGATTTCTTATTTGATAAATTTTGCCTCTTCCTTTTTGGCATTGTTTATTTTTAAATGTGCTGAAAATTGTTATATTATAATTAAGTAAGTTCTTATCAACAAAAGAGAAAAAATTGTGACAATATTTTACCGCCAATAATTCAATTTATATTCTGTATAAATGGACGGTTAAAAACTTTCAATATATATGTTTAAAACTGAGTAACATAACTTTTGAAAAATTATAATAATAATTTCCCAATTTTGTGATAGAAAAATGTAATTTTAGAATTAATTTGGCGGGAATAATTGAATAAATATATAAATCATGAATATTGCTCATCATGCATAGTGCATGCTTAAAAATGTAAATCAGTAAATATATTGAAGAATCTAAAATGACATAATTATTTAAATGTACGTGCTAATATATGTTTAAAAAGAAATATTTTGAATATTCAATACAGTTGGAACAAAAAAATGTAATTTGAAAATCAATTTGGCGGGAATAATTGATAACTTGAACGGGACTGATTGGGCGGGAATAACTGATAATATGAATATTGACTAATGTTCATAAAGCATTGTTTTATGAATAGTAATAATTTCATATTCAATGCTTCAAAAATATAATTATATAAAAATTAATTATCAAATTTCACTTACTTCAATTTAATTGAATTAAAGTATATTAAATTCAAGGAGCGAACGGGCAATCTTCCACACTCCAACAGCACTCAATGAATTCTAATGAGAATTTGATCAAATATGACCTGCAATGAATAAATATTATTCTATGAATGTTCAAATAATTTATTTCTATGGCATATTTATTCAATTCTGTGTTGAGTAAAGAAATTCGATAAAAGTACTATGTTTTAATAACCATAACTCTAATTTATATCGAAAGAATCAAATAACTAATGCTGAAATGCTAATTGTATACTTTTTGTTCAAATATAGATTGTAAATACATATATTTCATACATTAAGATATTATCAAATTTGAAAATTCAATATTGCTTTATAAATATGATTGGCTCAATGTTTTTGTTTTACATTCGAGGTTTGCATAATGAAATTTTAAAAGTGTGAAGATGTAATATAGGTTGTAAATATAGTGATTCATCGAAATTTATAAATGATTGAAGGATAAATGATACAATATGATACATTCTATATAAATGGTCAATTGATAAATGTAAAACGCCATAATAATTTAAATTTGCGCAATATACCTTTAAAGAGAATAATTTAAAATATTTAATACAGTTGAAACAGAAAAATGAAATTTGAAAATCAATTTGGCGGGAATAATTGATAATATGAATATTGACTAATGTTCATAATACATTGCTTTATGAATCTTAATTCATTCATATTCAATGCTTCAACAATATTTATAAATAATCAACAATCTTTATAAATTCTTAAATTTCACTTACTTCAGTTTAATTGAATTAAAGTACATCAAATTCAAGGAGGGAACGGGCAATATTTCACACTTCAACAGCACTCAATGAATTCCATACAGAATTTGATCAAATATGACCTGCAATGAATAAAAGGTATTCTATGATTATTCAAATAATTTATTTCTATGACATATTAATTCTATTCTGTGTTGAGTAAAGAAATTCGATAAAACTACTATGTTCTAATAACCATAACTCTAATTTATATCGAAAGGATTAAATAACTAATGCTGAAATGCTAATTTTATACTTTTTGTTCAAATATAAATTTTAAATACTTATATTTCATACATTAAGATATAATAAATTTTGAAAATTCAATATTGCTTTATAAATATGATTGGCTCAATGTTTTTGTTTTACATTCGAGGTTTGCATAATGAAATTTTAAAAGTTTGAAGGTGTAATATAGGTTGTAAATATAGTGATTCATCGAAATGTGTAAATGATTGAAGGATAAATGATACAATATGATACATTATATAAATGGTTAATTGAAAAATGTGAAAGGTCATAATTATTTAAATTTGTGCAATAATATACCTTTCAAGAAAATAATTTTGAATATTCAATACAGTTGAGATAGAAAAATGGAATTTGAAAATCAATTTGGCGGGAATAATTGATAATATGAATATTGACTATTGGTCATAAAAGATTTTATGAATTTTAATTCATTCATGTTCAATGCTTCAACAATATAAATATGTACAAACATTATAAATTAAAAAATTTTACTTACATCTATTTAATTGGATTAAAGTATATTAACTTCAAAGAGCGAACAGGCAATCTTCCTCACTTCAACAGCACTCAATGAATACTATTGAAAATTAGATCAAACATGATCTCCAATGGTGTTGAAATATTATTCTATGATTGTTCAAACGATTTATTTTTATGACTTTTGCAAACTATTCTGTGTTGAGTAAAAAATTCGATAAAACTACTAAGTTCCAATATCTATAACTCTGATTCATATCGAGAGAATAAAATGAATAATGCTAAAATGCTAATTTTATACTTTCTGTTAAAATATAGATTGTAAATACATATATTTTATACATTAAGATGTAATACATTTTGAAAATTCAATATGCCTTGAAATATTATTGCCTCAATTTTTTTGTTTGACTTTGAAAATTGAAATATTAAAAAATTGAAGGTGTTATATAGGTTGAAAATATGATTCATCGGACGGTTATATGGAAATCTCTGAATCCTTTCATTTGAATGCTATCTGTATTTGAATATATTTGAATTCTATAGAGTATAATATATATATATATATATATCAAAGATGATCTCCAATGATGAAATATTATTCTATGATTGATTGTCCAAAAGATTTATTTTTATGACTTGTACTCCAATTACATGATCTACAATGATGAAATATTATTCTATGATTGTTAAAAAGATTAACTTTTATGACTTGTTTAAGATATTCTGTGTTGAGTGAAAAAATTCGATAAAACTACTAAGTTCCAATAACTATAACTCTGATTCATATTGAAAGGATAAAATAAATAATGTTGAAATGCCAATTTTATACTTTCTGTTAAAATATAGATTGTAAATACGTATATTTCATACATTAAGATATAATAAATTTTGAAAATTAATATTTCTTGAAATATTATTGCCTGAATTTTTTGTTTTACATTTGAGATCTGCATAATTAAATTGAAGATGAAATATAGGTTGAAAATATAATGATTTATCGGACGATTATTTGAAAATCTCTAAATACTTTCAAATTAATGTTATCTATTTTGGAATATTTTTGGATTTTATCAAATAATATTTTTATATTATATAAATATAATTCATTTATATAATATTTATAAATATATTCATATAGAATATACATAAACTGAATATTTGCGTTTCTAAATGCTTTCATATAATGACTTCTTACACTGCAACAATTTCTGAACGAATGCAGAAATTAATTAATCTAAAACAATAGAAGACCACCATTAAACACCAAGACGATTTGAATGCTTTTATCACACCATTATTAACGCTTTTATACTGCATTATCACTTTGTTTTTTCCTGGATAATATATACATATATATATATATATATATATATATATATATATATATATATATATATATATATATATATATAAACTCAAAATAAAAAATAAAGAATTTCATTGTGTATTATTAGTAAATAAACGTGATTCTAATCATACATATAAAATTACAAATATCCACAATATGGACTTAATAGTAAAGTTTTTGAAATTTGTATAGCAATTTTTGAACCTCAATTAAAAATACACACACTGATTATAATTCATCAATTTTTCCAATTGGTTAATGATATACTCTGTCCACTTCTAAAAATTATAAATATATGAAAAACCAATGTCCAGATACACATGTTGATAATACAGTACAAAAATTGCAAATATTAAATAAAAACAGTTATATATTTTAATTTACATTTAATTTCGAGAATTAAAATAGAAAAATGTTATGCATATTACAAAAATGTATTATTTTTTAAGCAATTAGAGGAGAGTATGATAAATTTCGGAAAGTAACAAATACAATTAAGGAATTCTACATATAGATTTTTTTGTATTTTTTTGATGATTTTCTATATATAAGAGAATATAACATATACTACATATGTATTATTTTAGTGCAATAATTAATACATCTTTACAATTTTGTATTATTCTTAGATGTTCAAATATAAATAAATCCACAAATTAAATAAGCATTGAAACACATTTCTACATTAATATTACTCTCGCATTTTAAACATAAATAAGTTCATATGGCACAACGTCACGATTATCAAGTCTTCGCACCTCATTGTTACGCTGAGTAAAAAGAGATATTTTTGAACCATATAGTTGGTCTCAAAATTATGCACATAACCTTGCAGTGCAACGTAACTTTCCGAGATTAATTTACACAGTTTCGAATTCAATATGTCACATTCCTACAGCATCGACGTATTTATCAACGATATGCTATTGACATAGTTTGCCGCTGTACAAAATATAATTGAATTGTCCTGCACAATCTCATCAATAAAATAAGGCGATAACAATCAAATTGTCTCTTACTAACACGCGTTCTGCGGATATAAAGTGGTGTCTTTTTATTGTCAATAAAAAAATTCGTACTAACTGACCCAACGAAAAATATTGTTGTGCGAAAGCGTTCATTTGTCCGTAAAAAAGAGAATTTATCTCTTCCAGTAATTCGAGATCTGAATCCTCTACTTATCGTAATAGCTGCTCATTTATGCATGGCCTCTTCTGCATCTAAGAAGTACAGGGATCCGAACTGCACATTAGATGTGTGGATATTAGATACTGTGTTGTATATTTGACCTGATATAAGGACAACTGGAGAGCCTTGGTTATAATGTCTGTTCTTAAAATAAAGTCTTCATACAGACCAAAGGCTAGTAGAGTGTTAGTATTTACAAATCTCCTTTATGAATTTCGAAAACTTGGGGTATGTATTGCTCAATAGTGCTTTAAGTCCAATCTGGATAGTTGGTGTTGTGTACTGAAATTCGAAAAGATCCTTTTTACAACACAATTTGTTCTCAACGCTAATAAAAGAGCTGCACAAAACGTGCACTGCGAACGCATTTCACCCAAGTAATGTAAGATCAAGTTCAGTTACTCCAATGGTGTCTTTATGCGTGATGTTAACTTGACGAGCACTCGCTGGTATTTGTTCGCCTTTCATTAGCGATAACAGGTTTTTCAATTTCACGGTTAATGGATCTTTTATTAACGGCGATACTAACCCGACTAATCGCAGTCGCGTTCATATAGTCCGTTCTTCGATCAATGAAGTAAAATTGAGACATAAAAAAAAAAAGAATCATAGAAAAATCCAAGACGAACGATTCATCTGCAACATTAGGAAAATTAACAACGACACGGAAGAGCATATATGGAGTTTCACAATTATGGAAGTCTAATAAATAATTACGCAGATTGTTGAAGTTGTTGAATCGCAATACACACGCTGTACCATCTATAAATGTGTGACGCCCATGTTCATCTCTAGGATGAGAATCGAAAACAAAAGAAAAATTATATAATTTAAATATGGCACACACAGCCCCCAGCGGTAAATACTAAGAAGTTATACGTGCGGAAAATGCGCAAGAACCCTTGGGCAAGTGTAAAAATACGGACCCTCACTTCCTATTCTATCGTTTGCAACTTGCGGTTTCATCTGAATGTAAACAAATAGTCTATAACAAATTTTGCGTAAATTTCAATAACCAATAGGTCTATATTATCATCAGCTAAAATGACGGCTGCCCTGCAACATATAATAGATAAAATCCTATACAAAAAGTCACCGAAATCCAAAATATTGTCAATGGTATTGCTGTTTCAAAG